>WBMY01015922.1:68787-97760 GCA_013397315.1 Donacobius atricapilla
CCTGAAAATATGGGATTTCCTGAACCAGCCTTTCCTCATTAAACACAACATTTTTCTCCTGGAAGCCTCCTTGTAATGACATCAAACTCTAATGATGTGGGAATTTTGGTCTTTGAGTAATATTTCGCTCTGGAGTTGCAGTTGAGGTTATAAGATGTGCAAAATGATCAGGGTAAAATGAAATGGGCCGAAGTTTGGAAGTGTTTAATTCTTATATTTAATTCTCTGCTAAAATATTTCTGATTTATGAGTGAGTTAAAGGAGGGGATGGTTTTCACACTCTGGACAATAAGATGTTTGTTTTAGGCATTTATTTTTAAATTTTATTTCTTCCAAGACACAGGGAGATCTGCACACTGGGCTTAGGCAGTGGAGCAGCAGCACAGACCCCAGATTAAGGAATTTTTTTAAACTGAGTGAATGGCCGTGCCCAACGAGCACTTCTAGAGCAGGACAGATTTAATAAATTGCTTTTCTGTATTGCTGCACCACAGCCCTGGTGACGGGGTTATTCTCATTTCTGGATGCTCTGATCCAGGTCCCAATAATTCCCTTGATATTCTATTCAGGAATTCGCCTGTTGGGAGACTCTTTGTTAGTTTAAAGCTCTCCTAATTTTGGATCCCAATTTCCTCCCTGTGAGTTCCTGTGCCCTGAATCTCCTCTGGATTTGTGATGCCTCCAGCTCCTCCAATCTTTTCTTTCTTTTTTGTTTCCCTTCAGCAGAGACAGAGGCAGAGAGTGTTTGGATAATCAACATCTCAAACTCCCTGCAAGGATGCAATTAAACTGCTTTAAAATCTCACTTTAAATGATTTAGCCTAACGTTAAATGGAAAATTGTTCCAAAACCCTGCATTTCTCTGAACTGTGGGGGATTTTAACTGCTCCAAGCCACCCCTACTACCGCCCTGAATATTTACTCCACACTTACTACCAGTTTGTAATATCCAGGCAGATTTTCATCCCCACCAGCTCTGTGACACAGCAAATCCTTTGTGGGGATTGAGCAGGCATAAATAGCTTTTCTTTTTCCCTTTTTCCAGTCCTGGCTCTTCCCACTAAAAAATCTCAATGAGGCTGAAAACTCGGGAGTGCCTGGTTGCTCCTTAGAAAAACAGCCTTGGCTCTACATCCGTGGGTGGAGGAACACACCTGCAAGGGAAAAAATTGGGATCAATGTGGATTTATAGCATTTATATTCAGGAACTTTCCACCCAGAAAGGCACCAGCACTGAGTCTACAGGGAGATTTCTCACTCTATTAACTCTGAGTCGCCCAGGGGCCAAACCTTTCCACTCCCAGAGCTGCTAATGCAGAAAATGTCAGATAGTAAAATACTAATCCTGTTTGGGTTTGTTGGTTTGTTTTTTTCTTTTCTCTAACCCTGTTCCCTTTTCACTCTGGTGGGAAGTTATTGAGTGTGAATGGTTCCACTCAAATCACATTTTTAGAAGTGGGACTAAAATCTCCACAAATCAAAAATCCTTTCACACTTGAAGCCAGAACTGAGCTTTGAATAATTTTGATTTAAGACCTTTCTGATCTTAGAGGTCTATTTCAACCCAACTGATTTTCTGATTCAGTTATTCCAGGATTTGAGCTGAATGTGGTCACTCACTGATCACTTCTCCCAAGGTCTTTTCCTTGATTATCCCAAGGAAAATTGAATTACAGTGTTTAGCCACTTTCCTTAGCTTGAGACCCTCAATGAAAGATGCTCCACAATTGTAATGTTTTTATTATATAGACAATATTTTAAACACAACTCAATGTGTATTTTACCCCTATTTCTGATACCAACTTTGGTTCTGTTACAAAATCCAACTCCCTGGAAACTTTGCTGGGGAAAAGCATTCAAAAGGAAGAAAAAAAAGGGCAGTTAGGAGCTGTTATTCCAGCTGTGCCACATCCCTTAGGGATGAGGATGGGAAAACTGCTGGATTTAGGGGTGGCAAAAGCCTGGAGCTCGCAAAAAAAAGAGGGACTGCGAGAAATGGGGAGCACAGGGTAGTTTGGTAGGAGTTAACTAAGTAAGGAGGGAAAACAGAATTAAAGGATGAACTGGGAAAGAAAACAAAATTGGATTTCTAGGAGCTTTTATTTGTTCAACATACAGAAAGTGAGTCCTTTATCTGTTTTATTCCTCTCCCAGTGCGCACCCCATGGAGATACTGGTAATGTCACTCTGGCCATCCCATTGCCATCAGTTGTCCCCCAGAGCACTCAGGAGGAGCTGCAGGTGCTCCCAAGGGAGCTCTCGGCTCTCTGGGATAATGGGATGCTGCGGAAAATCAGATTTAAATAAAAGATTGTGGCTGTTCCATCCCTGGCAGTGTCCAAGGCCAGGCTGGAGGGGCTTGGAGCACCCTGGCATGGTGGAAGGTGTCCCTGCTATTGTAGGGATGGAATGGGGTGGCCTTTAAGGTCCTTCCACCCCAGACCATTCTGGAATTCTCTGAACCTGGAAAAGGATCCCTGTTTGTCCTAATTCTGTGCCATGATGTCCCAGTGCAAAGCATCTGTTGGGTTTCCAGCCTTCCACGGACTCTTGGAGAGCTCAGAGAAGTGTTAAGCCGTATTTTCCACATCTTGATTTTCCAGAATCCTTCTAAAATTGTAAGGAAAGTGTAAACTTGGTGCCCCAGTTAAACCAAACCCTTTTGAGACCCACGATTAGGCCTGGAGCCAAGACTTGCATGGTTCCATTTGCTCTCAAATTCATAGTTTGGACTTGACTGGGGAAGGCTTTGAATAGACCTTAATTCTTCACATCCCAAAATGCAGCAACATTGTAGGAGCTCTGCCAAAATATTCCAGCCTTCTTTACAGAATGCACCAAAATAAATACAGGGAGGCCAAAGCATCCCGGTTTTCTTCAGAGGGAATTTGGAAGTTCGGCTCTTTTCGCCTAGGAGTTGGTTACACAAAAAAGATTGAGAAATATAATCCCGCTGTTTAATTAGCTGAAATTATCATTGGGAGTTAATGATAGTGGCCATAAAGCTTCCAGGAGGTGTCTGATTTCTCCTGCTGGTATTGAAAGCTGGATTTTCCCAGTGCCAATGCCCAACACGGCTCTGGAGGTGGCACTTTCTGCTCTCCCAGCAAATTCCTCATGGCCCTGCTGGGGTTATGTAGGAGGTGACAGGGGCAGGGAAAGGTTCCCAAGGTTTTGAAGCAGCTAATTTGAATCCTGGAAATAATCCATTGAAGAGCTGTAATAAAATCCCAGGAATAATCCATTAAAGAGGCTCTTTGTGGCCTGCAGGCTCCGGGCGTTGGGCAGCAGAGTCTGGAGGTTGATGCTCAGGCACAGGGAATTAAAACATGAGTGGGAAAGGAAACCAAATATTTGGGAGCCTTGCCTATGGCACTGAAGGTTTCCCAGAGGAAAACCCAAGCACATAAAGTTGGGTGAGCAGTTGGAAATTCTCTCTGTGTGTTTAAGTGGCTCCTTCCTCTCCAGACTAACCTTTCTTTTCAGCGTGTTTTGCCCTTCCAACTTGTCCTGTTTGCCTGTGGAAAAGCTGATTCCTCCCTGTTTGCCTGTGGAAAAGCTGATTCCTGTTGGATTTTGCTGTCATAACCTCTGGTGTTTCCTTTCCAGTTGCCGCATTCATTATAAGGATATGTACAATTTGTTACGTGTAATTGCTCCACCCCTGGGCTTAGGAAAGAAGTGCCCTCATAGGGTGGCCTACAAGGTTTGGAATTTCGGAGATCCCTCCAGCATCTCTAGTCCTGGTTCTGTTTCTTTTTATCCCCTCTTCCCTCCCTCAAGTGCAAATGCAACCAGTAGAGAAAAGAAATTGTAACGTAACCAATCCCTTGCCTGAAAAAAGGAATGATTGACTGACTGCCTCCTTTTTCCTCCATGCATCCCTTCCCTGTCTCCTCCCACACCCCAGCTGGCTGAGGACAGGCACTTTTATGGGACAGGGAACGCTCCAGCTTCCATCCTGCCAACTCCAGGCAGGAAGTGCTGGGGAAAAGCATCCCAGCACTTCAATATATCCCAGAGAGAAACGGCATCCCAAGGTTTCCAGGGAGCAGCAAGTTTGGTTTGGCTTTGTAGCATTGTTGAGTGATCAATTTGCCCTTTCCTGAGCTGGAAAACCGTTGGATCTGGGCAGAGATGAGGGGTGCCCCAGCCAGAGATGGCCCGGGGGTTAGATGATGTCTCTGAGTTGTGGTGGACACCCAGAGAAAGCTCCTGCTCATGGCACAGGGAGAGTTCACTGTGCTTGGGAGCCCAGGTGGGGGTTTGGGACGGATCTTGCTGAGAAATCACGGGATGGGCTTCACTGGGGAGCCAGTTCCAGGCAGGGAATTTCTTGGAGGTTGAAGAAGGCTGGAAACAGGCAGCCCAGAGCTTCCTTTTCTCCTCCACTCCAGCCCAGGTGTTTCCCACACCTGACTGAGGATTAAGAGCTCCGAAGCCCTGCAGAGGAAGAGGAGGCCCCACACCGCCCAGGGGCAGGAAGGCACCAGGGCAGGACATTGGCTCCAGCTGCCATTTGTGTCTCTCAGCAGCCTCTAAATCAGCTCGGGGCTGGGAAGGCTGTGTGGGATTTTATCTGCAGTAGTTACCAGGAACAGGAATAGATGTTTTGGGCTGCGTGAGTTCTCTCCCCCTCCTCCATCAGAGCTTTACATAGGAACTGAGATCTCTGTCAGGGTATTGGGCTGGTGGGAATGTTCCTGCTCAGAAAAGGGGGTTTAAGTCAGTGCTTAGGTTTTCCCTGCTGGTGTAGAGATGGTGACGTTATCCTGCTTTTCCGGGGGTTAAACTTTAATTGATAAAGTCTCCTCAGATGCCCGGCAGCAGAGATTTGCACATTGTGTAAGCGGGCAGGGAAAACAAAAGGGGATTGTCACAGTTCCGCTCCCAGTACCAACAGGCACACGAAGGTGAAGCAGGAATTTCTTGCTGTTCTTCAGGCAGGATTTATCCACCACCGGCACCGTGTGCTGAAGGGAGGTGCCCTCAGCAACGGGCTGCTCTGAGAGACTTCTCCCAAACCTCTGCAATTCCCAGTTGAGGGTGGCTTGGTGAAAAACAAACCCCACCAAACGTGAGGGAGGAACCGGTCCCCCTCCCACCTCCTGCCAGGGCTGGGCTGTCCTGCTGGAGCAGGAATTTGCAGAATCCCAGCCCGAGCTGGGGGCGGAAGCAGTGCCAGTGCATCCCTCAGCAAACCCTCACCATTGGCTTCTCCCTTGTCCCATCGCCCAAACCCAAAGTGCTGCTTCCCCAAGGAGAGCTGGGCTGAGTTCTCCGCCCCGTCCCCTAACTGTGCCTCCCGGCCCTCCCTGGCATGGTGCCCTGGCCGGTGTGGGGCTGACGGGGGAACCCCCGTCCTCATCCCCCACTCCGCCAGGCGCCGGCCGAACCCAACCCCGCCAGCCCTGGTACCCCGGGGACAGCGAGCATTGCCGGGGCTCCCCTGCAGGAGAGGAGACGTTGGGCCCCGAAACAGCAACGGAAGCGGAGCCACCTTTCTCCTGCCCCACCTCCTGAGTTCGGTTTTGTGTCCCGGAGAAATCTGATTAACCAGATCTCTGTTTTCTTGTCTGCTTTCCCTTCTCTCTCTCTCTCCCCCTCTCCCTTTTCATTTGCTCCATTGTGTTGCCTCTTCCCCCACCCCTTCCCCACTCTCCCTGCCTCAATCCGATGGGATTTCTGTGTCCTGGGGCTTTTGCCTACATCCCTGCGGTCCCAGCGGGCGCATCAGTTACACAGACATGTATGAGATGCTGAGACACATGTCCCCACCTCTAGGCCTTGGGAAGAAATGCCCAGCTCGTGTTGCCTATAAGGTAGAAAACCTCCCCAGGAACTCCTGCCCAACCACCAGCTTTTTGTGCCGTGGCTGCAGTGGGGTTTCTGTGCCATTGGTGTTCTTCTGGACGTTTCTGGTGCTTTCTCTGCTTTCCAAGCAAGATTTTGGATCTTCTGATTTTTTCTTTCTTTATAATTTTATATATATGATTTTTGGGGGTAACTTTTTTCTGGTCTCTGAAACTCTGGCACATCAGTTTGTCTTTCTAAGTATGTCTCTGCTCTCTCTGTCAGTGTTTCTCTCTCCTTTCTCTCATCTGCTTCCATTTAGGTTAATTTGGGGAGGGACCGTGCTAATGAGCAAATTACCCCCCATTAGATCCCCATTTTTCTTCCCGGGGCTCTTTGTCTCACTAACCCTTCAGTAGAATGTTGTTTTTTCCTCCTCTTAATTAGATTGGAGTAATTAGAGTAGGCTGTAGTGTAGGAGTGAGCAAGCAATTAAACAGAGACAACACCAGAAGAGCTCCTTAAACACCCTCGTGGAAGAAATGACTTGAACAGAAAACATTTAGGACAGGGAGATGGAGAAATCACTCCAGCTTATTGTTGATTTAGCAAAACTTTTTAATTGAGCCACCAGAATTCTCTCCCAAAGGCTGCTGCCTGGATGGAAGTTCAGGTGGAAATGGAGCAGACCCAGTTAAGGCCAGGCTGCCCTCCCAAAAACTCTCAAGGTGCTTGGAAACTTCCATTTCCAGGGGGATTCCTTGGAGGTTTCACCACTGAACCTCACAGTTTAGAGGGAGAGGTTGCTCAGAACCAGTTGTAACTGGTGTGGTTGAGAATCCATCAAACCCAACAGGATTTTTTGGCTGTCGGTGTCACTCCAGCCACCCCCAAACCCCAAAACTCAGTCCAATGGATCCACATCACAACAGCCCCCCCTGTACTGAGGGATTTTTGACTGAGACCAAATAAACCCAAGATTTTTGTGAAGAGGCTCAAGCTAGACCCAAACCTGGGTCTGATTCATTCAGGGCATGTAGCAGCAAGAAGAAGTTCAGATGAATCTTCCTACAAGATCCTTCCTCAGCGTGCCAGGATTTTAAATAAAAGGAAAATGAAACATATCCTTAAATCTCTCCAGTTAGGTGGCTTTGCTGCATTTGATTTGTTTCTGGCCACCATAACTGAGCTTGAGGAACCCAACTAGATCAAAATTCCAGGTCTCAGCTATTTTAGACACCAATTATCCATAGAAATCCAAGGATTTGCCGCCTGTGTGTTTCCATTGGTGTAGGAGAGCTGTGTCCTGCTGAAAGGGGTCTGCAGGTGGGCAGCCGGATCTGCTCTAGGGCTGTACCAGAAGGATAAAACCTTTTTTTCCCCCTAAACCTTGTAGAATTCAAAAAGGAAGAAAACAAAAGGGATAAAGAGATCATGTGTTAAAATAGGCGTTTTTAAAAAGATTTTGGGCTGGTTTTCATAGCAGACTTTGTGCCCACAGGCAGTTTTTCAGTCTGGCTTTTCCCTGAGAATTTCCTGATATCTCCTTTGATTTGTCTGTCCCTACAGAACAAACCCACAGAACCTGGGTACATAGGAATGGCTTCTTTTTATAACCCACACTCCTGATTTTTTAAAGACATTGTTAATTTTTCCCCATCCCCAGAGAAACCTCTGGACTGTGTCTGTGTGTCTCGAGCACAGGCAGAGATGGGTTCGAACAGCTCCAGGTAAAACTCAGATTTCTCAGAGTTTGGAGATGATCACATTCATTTTCCCCCTTATCAAAGAGCCCTGAACTACAAAATACGGATTTAAGATGAGATCAGGATCTTCCCCATGGATTAAAGCTGCACTTTGGGCTGATCTCTCACCCAGTTATTGCTGCTAAAATTAAACCCTCGTGGGTTAGGACTGGTTTTTGCTCCTTCCCTCCTCCACTTCCATGGATTGGTGCTGGGCATCTTCCCCCATGGCTGTGGTGGGATGTGGCACCCCCTGCCCTGCTCCTGCCAGGGTGCCACCCATGTGCCAGGCACTCCCAAGGGGACGGGAAGGACACCGAAATCCCCCTGGGCACGGACCCTCCCAGAGCCTGGGGAGGGACATGGACCCCCTGCTCCTGCAGCTGTAGCTCAGTCAGTGCCAACAGCAGCCAGGGCTTTGTCTCTGCACTGTTTTCACCCTCTCCCTCCGATTTTTAAACCCCCTGACTGTTCTGTCCAGCAAAAGCTCCTTTGCTCCACATATCCCCCCTTTTTCTTTCCATGTCTACTTTCCCCAGTCCTCTTCAGAGGTTTTGTGTGTTTCCCCCACATCTTCGTTGTCTTCTCAGTACGTCCACGTGGTTTTTGTTTGGATTTTCCCCTCTCTGCAGCCTCCTTGGCTGCTGTCCTTCCTTTCTGCTGTTTTCTGGTTCCCCTTTCTCAACTGTTCTCCTCGGTCAGCCTGCCCAGCCTCTGCAGTTCTGTGTGCGTGGCTTTGCTGCTTCCCGGAGGTGCATGGGATCCTCGGGACGCGCTGCTGGGGCATCAGGGAGCTCTATCCTGCACGGGGCTGGGGGGAAGAGGCTGCAAAACCCCAAATTCCTGCGTGCAGTTCTGGGCCACCCACAGTGAGAAGGGCATGGAGGGGCTGGAGGGTGTCCAGGGAAGGGAACAGAGGTGAGGAAGGGGCTGGAGCCCCAGGAGAGGCTGAGGGAGCTGGGGAAGGGGCTCAGCCTGGAGAAAAGGGGGATCGGGGGGACCTTGTGGCTCTGCACAACTCCCTGCCAGGAGGGGACAGCCGGGGGGTCGGGCTCTGCTCCAGGGAACAGGGACAGGAGGAGAGGGAACAGCCCCAGGCTGGGCCAGGGGAGGTTTAGACTGGATATCGGGAGGAATTTCTCCATGTAAAAGAGTGTTTCAAGCCCTGGAAGAGGCTGCCAAGGGCAGTGGTGGAATCACCACCGCTGGAGGGATTTAAAACCCTACAGATGTGGATGTGGCACCTGGGGACATGGGTCAGTGGTGGCCTTGCAGTGTTTAGACTCAATAATCTTGGATGTCTTCTCCATCCTAAATGATTCTGTGATACCAGAAATTTTAGTCTTTTCTATCCCAGCTGATGAAAAGGGGGAAGAAAACCTCCTTGACTTCACTCTGGTGCGTTAGGATTTGCTGGCTGACCTTGCCCGTGGCACAGGGTGGAACTGAAAGAGCTTTGAGGTCCCTTCCAACCCATCCTGGGATTCTGTGATTCCTGGGATGATCTCAGAGCTGGGCTGCTCCACCAGGACGCAGCGAGAGGGATGAAGGCCGTGGAGAGCCTCTCTGAAGCCGGCAGAATTCAACCAGAGTAGAATCGTTCCAACTAGGTCGGGGTGAATTATTCATAGCAAATAATTTATTCACCAAACTCGACCTCATTTCCCACAGCAGCGCTCCATTGTCCCAGATTTATTCCCGCCTGGGGATCGTTCCCAGAGCAGTTCCTGTCCCAGAGGCTGATGGGGTGCTCTTAATGATTCAAATCCATCGGGGTGCCAGTAGTTTTCCAGGCGCTGTGTGCTCCTCTTCCTGCTGCCTCTGGATAAGTGTGCCAGGGAAGAGGATTGAGGGTACAGCAACTTTTTCTGGGTCAGGCTGGGAGCCAGCAGGACACCTTTGATCCCGGGATGAATTTTTCCCGCTATTCCTCCGACACTTTCCCTGCCTTTTGGGCCATTGTCCAAGGAGTTCCTGCGCAAAGCTTGAAGGGAATTTATTCCTGTCACAGAGATTTGGTTCCTCGTTAGCGCTGCCTTTGTTAATTGGCAATTAAAGCAGCGCCGGGGCCGCCTCCTGACCGCGCCCGGACCCCGCGCACCCAGCGCTGCCTCCCGACCCCGCCTCTAATCAGCCCCTCGTTATCAGCCCTGTTAATTAGGAGACTCCGGAGACAGCGGCGCGGCTGCTGCCTCTGGGGCCCTCTCCTGCGGAAGCATTAACGAGCTCCAAATCCGCCTAATTAAAGCCCGGGGCTGCGCGGGGATCCCCACGCGTGGCCGGGGAGCGGAGCGGGGACTCCCCCTGCTGCCGGCTGCCTTCCTCCGCCGCCCCTGGCCGGGAGCGGGGCTGGCACCCCCTGGCCCGGCGGCTCCGGGCCCCGGGAAGGATTTCCACCGCTCCTTTTTTCCTGCTGCCCGTCAGTAGTTCGCCCGAGCACGCCTGGGTTGTGGCTGGCGGTTCGGGGCGCATCCCGAGGGATGCGCGTTCTTTAGCAGCGCAGGGAAGGAGCGGCAGGCTCCTAAAATTTCCCTCTGGGCTCCGGAAAGATGGGAAATTATCTAAATTGGAGATGGGGATTTTTTTCTGTTTGGTTTTGCTCAGGTATTTTTGTTGTTGGGATTTTTTGGTTGGATGTTGTTTCCTCTTCCCCCTTTCCTCTTCCCCCTTTCCGTTTCAAACCATGAGCTACTGCTCTGACACAGCCTTGAAGCACAACTTCAGGCAGAAGAAACAGCAAAAATTTAGAGGAAAGTTTTTGGTTTTTTTTTTTTTAATTGAGTACACTCTAAGCAGCTGGTTCATTTTTTTTTACCTTCACTCTTGTCCCTATATCTTTTTACCTTCACTCTTGTCCCTGTATCTTGAGATTTTTTTTCTCTTCTAGCCTGGTTCAGGATGAAAATCGGAAGTTCTTGATTGAATTTTTCAAGGAGAAATGTTGGGTCAAGCAGAATATTTTGAGTTTGAAAAATGTTACCAATTTCAATTGGGTTCCTTTAAACTGGATCCTCTAGAAATGGAGAGGAATTAAATACAGATACAATTAGAAAGCAGCCTGGAAAGGCTTGAAATTTCACACTCAGCACAAGGAGATGTGCTTACGTGTAAGGGTATTTTGTAATATTGAAAGGAAAATAATTACTATAACTTTTTGTTTGTGCTTTCAGCCTTTTGGCTGCATTTGTGGCATTGGGAAAATGCACCAGGCAATGTTCAAAGATGAAATCCCTCCTGGCTGTGCCGGTGTCTGGCTGCTTCCCTGGCTCCTCTGGGTGCCCACGGGGATTTGGGACATTGCTTTGGGATGTGGGGTGAGCAATGTCCCACCCAGTCCCTCCCTCACCACCCCAGCCGTGGTGGCAATGCTATTTTGGACCCAAGATGGATGAATTCTTTTCTTCCAGCTGCTCTATCCTCAGCAGGAGCTCTCCAGATGTGCCAGATACTCATTTAAAGAACAGATTTTCTCAAGCCAGGGGCTTCCACGAAAGGATTTTTCCCTGCTTTTGGGAGGATCTCAGGTGGCTTTAGCTCAGGCCTGTTGCCTTTGGCTGCTGCAGGTTCTGAGGCATTTCTCTCTTATTTTATGGCTCTTTTTTTGGCCAAGAAATGGGCAGCTGGAAGGTGCAACCTGCAGCTCACCTTGGCAGGGCAAGAACTCCTCAAGTGCTGTCCAGAGGGAGGTGAATCCCAGTTTGCCACGCCGAGGGGACACAGGGACTCATCCCATCACAGCTTCCCTATCCTGAGCTGCCCATCCCTGTTGCACAATTCAAATCCCCCTTCCTGCTCCTTGCTGGGTTCTCAGATTGGGAATTCCAGGCACCTGGAGGTGTCTGAGTTACCTGTTTGACCAGTTTGGATGCCGGGATGGAGAAAACGGCAGTGCAGAGGGAAATGCAGGGAGGGCGAGGAGGTGGGGTAGGGAGAGCCTCTGCCAGGTGCCTGTTGCAGCAAAATGTGGGGTTTGCTCAGCCAGACTTCCTAAAGTGGGAATCCCCTTGGAAAATCTTCCCCTAAACCCTCTGTCCCTGGCTAAAAGTGAGGAGGAAAGCGCTGCTCTGTACAGCTGTGGGTGGCCTGTGTTCTGCATCCTTGGGGAATTCAGCCTGGAAAGTCAGCTGGGGAGACCGGAGATGTGCCAGCCACAACTTGGGGTTTGGTGGTGGTTTTTGTGAGGATAGAGCTCTCCTGTGGGGAATTATTCCTCATTTGCCTGTTCTTCGCTTCCATGCATCTTCTTTCTGTCTGCATCCCTAAACTCTCTCCTGCTCCAGGGGGACTCTGGGAGTTGTGACTGCATGACTGTGGGCTCTCATGGATGTTTTTTTGTAGCTTTTTGTGTGCTGAGGGCAGAATCGGAATTAACTCTTGTTTCATTTGACCTGAGTGACCAGAAAAAAAAACCCCATGGTGTTGCCAGCACTTGATACTGTCACTGACTGAAAGGAGAGGAAAGGCTGGACTCTGATTTCGGTGTCTCTGGGGCTGGGCAGACATGGAATAACCTCTGGGCATGCCAGAGGCTGGGCATGCCCTCTGTGAGGGAGATCCAGGAGATCACAGTGTTTGTCCCAGGCTGTAGGTGACAGGGACGTGGTTACAGTAGTCTCTGGTCTCTGCAGGGTGCAGTGAGAGCTGAAAATGTGTAAATAGATAAACAAGGATATTTCAGCTCCTCTGAGCAGATTTTACACTGGACCAGCACTTTGTGCCCTTTGTCTGCTCATGTCAGCACCAGCAAGTGTTCCCCTGGGGGGAATTGTCTCCTTGGCTGGCAGGAGGTGCCAGGGCTGGGGGCTGCACTCTCTGAGGGCGTGGAAGTGTCCAGGGCCAGGGTGGACGGAGCTTGGAGCAACCTGGGATAGGGAAAGGTGTCTGCCCATGGCAGGGGGTGGAATGAGATGAGTTTTAAGGTCTTTTCTAACTTGAATCGGTCTGGGATCCTAAGGCAGTTCAGTCCGTACATCTGGGAAGTTGGAAGTTGAAGGTGGAAGATTCTCTAAGCAGGGAGGTTATCCCAGAGATGGAAAACCTGGCCGAGGCTTCATGCCCCGGCTTGGTTTGGGGGAAACACAAAGCGAGCGTTTCACACAAAACACAGGAGCAGCAGTCAGGGCTCCCGCTGCGCCTTTCACCTTGCCTGAGGCTCCGGCAGGCCCCTGCTCTCACCTGCACCACGTTCCCTTCACCAGCAGGAAAATGCCCATCAGCAGAGGAGTTTCTGCTGCAGATCTTCCCCAAACCTGCATCTCTGAAAACAGCACCAGGCTTGTGGCCACTGCTGCAGTGCCCCGAGCACGTTCATGTGTAGCTGGCACTCGCTACTGACAGCATTTTGGGGCTGTTGTTAAACAAACAGGAGGTTTCTGGGCAGACTGAGGGATCTAAATATAAATAACAGCCCAAGCAGCTTTCAGATGGGGATGAAACTGTCTCCCCAGCAAGGGGCCCAGGCCAAGCTGCCTCTGGGTTTTTGAGGCTGTGCTTAGGCAGATCAACACCCAGGGACTTCCTTGGGTTGCAAATCCCTCTGGAGAGCAGAAACACTGAGGTTTGTCTGGTACAGGTCCAGACAGGGATGTTTTCAAGCAGCTCCTGAAAGCTGAGGAATCATCTGGCTGCTGAAGGAGAATTCCATCCTTTAAAAGTCTGTTGAGGTTATCAGCAAGGCTTGGAGCATGGACCTGTTCTGCTGCCAGCAGGTCAAAGCTTTCCAAGGCAATTTCAGGTGCTTCCTGCTTAGGAGAATGATGGATTTGCCCTGCCAGAGGTGGCTGGTGACAGGGAATGAGTCGCTGCCAGCTCTGAAGGTCTTGGAAAATACTGATCCTGAGGGATGGTGCCATGTTTGGATTGGAAGAACAGGGTGGGAATTACAGTCCTGCCCATGTTAATCCAGCCTCTCCTCTCTGGGAAGGTGTGGATGGAGCTGTGCAGCTCAGTCACTGGAAGGGAAGGAGATAGGAGCCAGAATCCAGGTGTCCCCAGCAGGAAGGACATTGTCACCTTTACCTGTCTCCAACCACTCCACACTGTCCCGGGGTGCTTGAGCCACATTCCAGGGCTCAGCAGCTGTTCCCAAGTGTGCTTCAGGCTGGGACCAAAATACAGCATCCCAGCCCCCTCCAGGGATGGCCCAGCTCCTGCACAAAGCCCTCACAGTGTCATTGTCCTCACGTCCTGCTCCCGGCAAGGCCCCCTGGGCAGCTGGAGAGGCACAGCCACACTGGGAATGGAGCTGCAGCCTCAGGTGGCACATGCAAACCTTCCATCATCTTACTTCAGTCCGTGGTGCCAGGCCCTATTTTGTCCTGTTTTAGGATTTAGGTGAAGGATTTAGTGAGGCCAGCTGGTGTAGGAAAGGGTGGAGGAGGCGGATTTATGTTTTTTATCTCCTCAGCACGCTGCTCTGGCAGGTGGAACAGGTACGAGCCACATGTCTGGATGCTGCAGACACCACTGGAGACAGCCAGGAAATGAGATGAGAGCCTCCCACCTGGCTTCTTTTGGGAGAACTCTGTAGGATTGCAGTGCAGTGCTGGCAAATCACTCATTAAACCACTGACATTCTACCCAAACCTGCTCCTGGGCAGGAGCTGACATCCATGTGCAGAAGAATTTCAGCCCAGCACACAAAAAGTTCTTTCCTGTTTGTACTCGGGGTATTTGGGGGGTTCAGAGAGGGGTGGGTGAGGGTGGGGGAGGACTCCTGGCCCCCTCTCACAGCCAGCCCTGTCTGTCCCCAGCGCCTGGTGAGGATGAACATGCCCATCTCCCCTGAGGATTTAACAGTGCACTTCACCTCCACGCTGATGGCGCTGATCCGCACGGCCCTGGAGATCAAACTGGCCTCAGGTGAGAGGGAGGGGGCTGGGGGGTGGCTGGGTCACCTGGAGATCAAAGTCACCTCAGGTGAGAGGGTCTGGTGGCTGGGTCACCTGGAGGGTGCAGCAAAGACACCGAGGGCAGCTCAGCTCCTTGGAATCCTCTGTGACTGTGGCATGGTCCCACTGGGATTAGGGAAGCTGAAGTCTCCTCGAGGTGTGGATTTTATTATGCTGCAGATTTCCCATACATGGAAAAAACCCCAAAAGAGCACCAATAAGAGACCAATGCCCTGCTTGGCCTCTTCCAGAGCTTTTCCCCAGCTTAGTCAGCCTCCAGCCCGTGCCTTGCAGGATGGGAGAGCATTTTCTGCCATCTGAGCTCCAGAAAACCAGGAGAAAATTAGAGTTTTCTGAGAGCACACTGGCTCAAAGCCCAGCTCCAAGATGGGCTTGGTTGCTCAGAGCAAGGTGCCAGGACCACCAAGGGCACACACTGATCCCTGGATGGGCCATTCACTGAAGAGTTTGTCCTAATCCTTGTGGGTCCCATCCAGCTCAGAGTATTCAGTGAAATCTGTGGGCTTGCTGTCCTCCCAAAACCTCGGAAATTCTGCCCCAGGTGGGAATCCTATCTCCCCACTGCCCTCCCAAGCCAACACCTGAGGACAAGGGAGCTTGGGCAGAGGGCAGAGGGGTCCTGAGCATCCCTGTGCCTTTGGGGTGGCAGTGAAATGTGGGAAGCTCTGCCCATCCCAGCTGAGGCCCCTGGAGGAGAAGGCCAGGACGTGTCCTGCTTGCTCTGAATCAGAAATGAGTTTCCACACCTCCGTTCTGAACTATTCCAGCCCTTCCTCCCCAGTCACTCCTTGCTGGCAGCAAGGCAGGAACTCCAAGTGCCCTGAAGCACATTCCGCCTTGAGATAAAATGTAATTATTGAAGTGGGTAATCAGGCGTTTATTCGCCTCCCAATTAAACTTTGCAGTGTAATAAAACAAATCGGCCTTTTCTCTGGGTCGTTACCCCATTTCATCAGCCTGGCTGGGGTCACAGTCAAGGCATGCCTGGCCTAAGCACCCTTACAGCTAATTTAAAAGTTAACAAGAGGTAACAACACCCTCATGAGCAGGGGGCAAGGCAGGGTTAGGCTGTTGTGCTTTCCTAAGCAGTTTTAGGCCAGTGCAAACATCTGAGTTAATCCTCTCCCTCCTATGCTGCTTAAACTTTGCCTTTTATGCTTTGGGGAGGCACTGCTGGAAGAAGACAGAATTTTGCAGTGCCTGGGGCTCCCCAAAGCAGTGGGATCAAGATGAGGTTCAGACATACGTTTCTACAGATGCTTTTAGGACTTCCCGTGACTTTAGGAACCAGCACCTTATTTTGGGAATAACTCCTAGACAAGGATGCCGAGAGTTGGTTTAATTTTCAGTTTCTGGTTACCTGTCAGCCTTTTTCAACTGGAAAAGCTCCCCCCACCCTTTTGAAAACTGGAAGGGCGCCACAGAGGAGAGCTCAGCTGATACCCTGGATTATTCCTGTGGTTTAGTTCTGCTCTGGGGTGTGAGGTTCTGACCTGTATTGTTGTTATGAGCTCCCTTTGACTAGGTTTCATGTGCTACATTTAATTGAGTCTGTAGTGGGTTTAACAGGCCCTTAATAAACCTCCCTAATGAGTTCCCGTGTGGGAGTTCAAACCAGTGTAACAGAGTACCTAGAGCCTCTTCCCCTCACTCTGCTCTTAGAAAAATAATCTCTGTCATTCAGATGAAGTCCTTAATTGCCTGCTGTGTGGGGAATTCAGCTGGGAGCTGGCCTGGGGCTCCCCCAGCCTTTAATCACTTTCCACGTGTGCTTTGGCCCTTGGAACAGAGCTGCTGGGTTTGGCTCTGCTCTGCTCTGCCTTAGGGTGCAGTTGCTGGGGTGAGCTCTGGACTTGGGTGTCATTGCCAGGGATTTCGGGAAGAGTTGGTGGCAGAGGGTTTGTAATCCATCAGGACGTTGCTCAGTGGAGGATGTGTTAGAGGATCTTTGAGGTCTTCTCGAGCCCAAACCGGACTGTGATTATGCGATTTTGTGATTCATGTCCAGATCCTTTTCATCCCACCTGGGAGGTGCTGCTGCCTCCACGGGCACTCCCCAAAGGAAGAGGCACCTGCAGTTATATGCAGCACGTAATATTCCAATATTATATGGAATAAATTTGAGCTGAAATTTAAGCCCTAGGACACTGCTCAGGGTCCCCAGGGTGAGGCAAGGATGGTGAGTTTTTGCATTCCTGTCAGGGAGAATTCATGGATTCCCTGGGCAGGGAAGGGCTGTGCTGCCTTGCCCTTCCCCAGGAATGGGAAGAGGGGATGCAAGCAGTGGGATGTGCTGCCGGGGCAGGGTTTCACTCCTCTCCCTCTCCCCGCTGGCTGCAGGTGGTGTGAAGCAGCACCAGTGCGATGCTGAGCTGAGGAAGGAGATCTCGCTGGTCTGGCCCAACCTGTCCCAGAAGACTCTGGATTTGCTGGTGCCTCCTCACAAACGTAAGTGCTTCAAGCACTGGGTCCATCCCAGACACCCAGGAACCCCAGGTTAGGTTTCTCCCTCCCAGTCTGCCCTGTCCAACAACCCCAGATTAGGTTTCTCCCTCCTGGCCTGTTCGGTCCCAGCCCCATCTGGGTCACCTGGAGGGAGCAGCAAGGACACTGAGGGCAGCTGATCTCCTTGTCCGGACTCTGTCACACAGGGATTGGGAAGCTGAGCTCACCTCTAGGCATGGACTGCCTTGTGCTGCAGGAGATTTCCTGTGCATGGAAAAACCCAAATCCCCAAGAGTGCTCAGAAGAGACCAATTCCCTGTGTGGCCTCTTCCAGAGCTTTTCCCCAGCTCTGTCAGCCTCCAGCCTGTGGCTTGCAGGGTGGGAGAGCAATTTCTGCCATTTGAGCTCCAGAAAAACGAGGGGAAGAAAAGTTAAAGCTTGCTGAGGACTTACAGGATCAGATGTGAGGTGTCTGGGGGTTAAAGGCCTTTGTGTTACTGGGTGATGTCCTGGGCAAAAGTGCTGAGAAAATGGGAAGTTTGCTGTTATCTTGATTAGCTCTGGATTCCTGATTAATGAGAAGCAGCATAGAGTAATAAAGGCATTGTTAATTAAAAAAAAAAGGCATTGTTAATTAAGAAAAATGGGGGAGCTGAGGAGGTGCAAACAGTGGGTAGTGACTGCTGAAGTCTTTCCCTCCCTTCCTCCCGTGATTCCCATATATCTGTTGTTCCAGTTCTTTTTTCCACGGTGAGTGCTCCCGTGCTGGGCAGGAAAGGGTTGTCCCATGGCTCTGAGGGTGAAAAAAAACCATCTCAAAAAATGAAATAGTCCTTAAATGTGTATTAGTCCGTTATACCCCATTTACTGGAATTCAGAGAAGCAGGAGTAAGGCTGCTTTGTTGATGAAGGCTGGTTGTATCCCTGGGATGAATTTAGGGATTCTCTCAGCCATGCTGCCAGTGCCACTGAGTTTTCCTGCCTGGTTTTTCCTACACAATCCCTGTGTTTGCTACAGAGAGCTCCAAACCAAGGCAAGGCAGCAACAGGCAAAGAGTTGAAGATCTGTTGTAACCTTTTCTTTGTGTTTTTTTTTCTTCCCCCTACTTCTCTGTGTCTCTTTTGCCTCATTATTCTCATGTTGTTTCCTCCCTCTCCCTCTTTTTCACACTCATTTGCTGTTGTTTCTTATTCCTGTCTTCTCCTCATCCTTGGAATGTCTCTGCCGTGGTTTTCCCATGCTCTGGCAGCTGATGAAATGACTGTGGGGAAGGTCTATGCAGCCCTGATGATATTTGACTTCTACAAGCAGAATAAGAACAGCAGGGAGCAAGTCCAGCCCCCTGGGGGCCTTTGCCAGGTAAAAAGGGATCTTTCCATCTTCCCTCTTGGGCAGCTCTAACAAAAGTCACCAGCGGGATTCATCCAGAAGGTCTGGCTGCTCCTCCAAACAGGGTTTAAAAATGCTGGCTCAAAAATGGAAATCTGTTCTGAAAGTCTCTCTCAAAAATATTTTAAAAAAATCATTGTAGTTGCCTTCACCAGTAAAGAAAGATCTTTAAAAAAAAAAAAAAGAAAATTGATATTTGAAAGTCTAAATCCTGTGTTTAAAAATGGCCTAGGGCCTGGGGAGCGCCAAAAGGATTATTGAAAACTGCTGATAGTTTGGCTATAGAAGGCTTAAGTTATTTTTGAAAATAGGAATTATTCAAAGTCATTTTGGCTCTAATAAGTTTGAAGGTTTTTACAGGTTCTAGAAAATATTTTCACACAACTGGCATTGAAAGCCCAGTTCTTTCCAGTAGAACAAACACCTGCTGTTTTTAGGATCAGCATCCAGCTGATCTCCAGCACGGGGTGGAGATCTGTCCCACACATGGATGGCTACAGCAGATCCATCCAGAGCCATTGGAATTGCACAGCTCCTCTGGCCATATCAGTAGGGGAATTCTCTTCTTCTGTTCCCTGAATGAAAGAATTCTGGTGACTGGGAGAGCAGAGGGAAGGGGGGTTGCAGCAGGACTTGACTTGTACCAGGTGTCCCTCAGAGCCTCTCCCAGCTGTGTGCGGCCTGGGGTGATCTTTCTGCTGTCCAAGGTGGCAAAGTGGACTTTTCACGGAGTAGAAAAAGCTCCATCCTAGCTCTGACAACTTTCCCTTGTGCTTGGCAGCCTGGGCCAGTGTCCCTCTTCCACCCCTTGAAGGCCACGCTGGAGCAGACCCAGCCCACAGCCTTCAACAATGCCAAGGCCTTCCTGCGCCAGAAGAGCTCGGCCTCCCTCAACAACGGGGGAGCCTTGTGAGTATCCCTGACCCCCTCCAGAGCCACCACACCTCGGGGTCACCCCACCCACCACTGCTGCTCCGGTGGCTCCGGTGACACCAAGGCTGTCTTGGTTTGGAAAGACAGGTGTCTGCCAGGGAAAGCCAGAGCTTCCCTTGGAATGGAGAATAAACCCTCTCCCTACAAATCATTATAACTTTGCAATTAAGGGGTTTTCAGGCAAAGGTATGGGAATAGGAATAACAGTTTTTTACCAGGAATATTTAAAATAAAAATGTAGTAGTACAAGAAACTGACAGAGTCAGAACACAACCTGACACCATTGGTCAGGGTGTTGGCAGCAGTCCAGGTAAGCCCTCCTGCAGTGACAGATGTGGGTCTGTTGGAGCAATGATCCTGTAGGAGGGTGCAGTTTTCCTCTGAAGGTCCAGGGGTGCTGAGATGGGTCCGCTCTCCCTCTGGGAATCCAGTGCACACAGGCTGTGCTGGGTTCTGGATCTCAGCTTTTATCCAGGTGGGAATGCTGGGCTCCTCCCCCTGGGCGGAGCCTCTCCCAATGGATGATGTAATGGTATCAGTCGTGCAGTGAGCCTCGATGGCCCATGAGCAGCAGATACCCCTGGAGGGAGGATGGGTCCTGGAAGGGATAAAGAACCCTGCCCCAGCTGGATTTAACAGCTGCCCATGAACAGAAGGCACCCACCCCCTCCCCCTGGAGTTATGAGGGGTGGGTCACAGAAGAGAAAAACACCTCCCCACCCGGTTTCAGTACCCAGCTGGCAGTAGAACACACTTTCGGTTACGTCTTGCATTGCAACCCAAGACAAAGGCCAGCAGCCCCTTCTCACCATGGCTGGGACAATTCCCACTGGTGGCTCTGCTCCCACTGCGGTTATCCCTGTGCTGGCGGTGTTGGGATTTCGGTGTTTCCTTCATGAGTCCTCACTGGAGAGCTTCCCAGCGTGAGTTTGCTCAAAGGAATTTGGGACCGTTGCAAAACAACCCCCACTGACCATCCCAGCAATGAGATTTTGGGAGGCCAGAAATCCTTGGGAATAAATTCATCCCTTGAGCTTGTGGCACTGGGCAACAGCAAATGCTTGCCACAGCACTATTTGTCTCTTTGGGAAAATTATCCCTTCATGGAGAGCTTTCCAAACAGTCCTAGTGGCAGTGATCCCTAATCAATTCTCCATTTCCTGCTCCAGGTGATTTTCCTCTGGGTCATAGCGCTATGGATTTTTAGTGACAGCTGAGGTTTAAACATCCCAAATAATCCTGGTGGGGAAACCAATACCAGACTCAACAGGTGGTGAAGGGACTTCAGCATAGTTGAGGTGTTTGACCAGTATCCAGCTGGTCCTGCACACAAAATCAGCCTGAACTCCCAAGTTCTTTGTTATCCATCAGGAATTAAGGGGCAGAAGATGTTTTCCATAATTACTGAAAAAAAAGTCATGGTTGGTTTGATCTCCTTGTTCTCATGGGACCTTCAGGCTCTTACAGGGGTAAAATCCAGGGGACCCTAGAGGTTCACCACCCACTGTGCTCATCCTGCAACTGCTTTTCACACGTGAAACCCCAAAGGGTGCTCGTGTTGGGTTGCCAAATTCAGCAGAATCTCTTTGCAAAAGAATGAATCTTTTTCCCTCTTTTCCTCTGGACAGGCCACCCCCGGAGGGAGGGATCAAAGAGTCCAGTTCCTGGGGGACCCAGCGCACCCAGGATGTGTTCTATGAAACCAGGAGCCCAGCTTTTGAGCGAGGCCACTCCGAGGAGATCCCCATTGAGAGGGTGAGCAAATGGGGGGAAGGTGGGAAGGGGGAGGTGCAGATTTTAGAGCTGTGGGAGAACTTGAGAAATTTAACAAAATGTTTCGAAAAAGCAGGTGAAGACAGGGTGAGATGCAGGAGATTTTATAGGTGTGGTAGAACTCCAGAAATTTAACAAAATGTTTGGAAAAAGCAGGTGAAGATGGGGTGAGATGCAGGAAATTTTAGAACTGTGGTACAATTTAAGACATTTCAGAAAATACTCTGAAAAAAAAGGTGAAGACAGGGTGAGTGAGGTGCAGGAGATTTTAGAGCCGTGGTGGAATTTCTGAAGTTTCAGAAAGTGTTTAGAAAAAACAGGTGAAGACAGGAGGACATGCATTTGGGGGAGATCTGTCCCTTGAGGCAAACATTGTTCTGTCTCTTGTTTGCTTGAGCATTGTGGAGAAACCCCAAACCTGGCAGCTCCCACAGCCTGATCTGGACGTGGAATTCTTTTCCTGGAATTCTGTCTTGCTGCCATAGGTTACCTCAGGCT
This sequence comes from Donacobius atricapilla, assembly GCA_013397315.1. Lineage (NCBI taxonomy): Eukaryota > Metazoa > Chordata > Aves > Passeriformes > Mimidae > Donacobius > Donacobius atricapilla. The sequence continues at coordinate 90,276 of WBMY01015922.1, forward strand.
TTCTCTTCCCATTTCCCAATGCCATTGTCCCAGCTCAGATGAGGGGTTTCTGGTCAGAGTGACTGAGGGGTTTCCCAGGTCCCAGCTGGAGCTCCTGGCTGGTGGAAGAGCTCATCCCACTGCTTGTGGGATGGCCTTGTGAGGACAGAGTAACCTGGGCACTCCACAGCTCTTCGGTTGCTCTTTCCCACACCAGCATCTCTTCCCAGTCACATCACACTTCAAGAAGCTGATGGTGGCTTCAAAGCTGATGCTCCTGTTCTTGCTACTGAAACCATTCCATGTTTTGATCAGGTGGTAGAAATGAAGGAGATCAGCCCCACAGTTGCCAACGGAGAGCCCCAGCCAGGCCTGGAGAGCCAGGGCCGGGCAGCCTCCATGCCACGCCTGGCTGCTGAAACCCAGGTGAGAGATGGGGATTTGGCTGTGGGAGACTGAGAGCGGGCCAAGATCTCGGCATCTTCTCTCTGCTTGTCACGGGTTGGAAGTGGCTTGGGAGTATTGGTTTTAAAAGATGTGGAGACAGGAATCCAGGCCTTGTGCTGGGATGGCCGGGGGGGGCTCCCTGCAGGGTGTGGCCAGGGGGGGCTCCCTGCAGGGTGTGGCCAGGGGCTCCCTGCAGGGTGTGGCCGGGTGTTCCCTGCAGAAGTGGCCTCTATCCTGTGCAGTCGCAGCTCTGTCCCCAGTTTTGCTCCTCCCTGCTTGCAGCGAAAAGCAGCCCAGGACGATCCCTCTGGCTGGGCCACCCAAGTGTCACTATTTGGGGACAAGGCCATTTGCAGACTATTCCTGGAGGCACATTTCGCATTGGCTCTGTGTTGTCCATCCCAGCCGAGCCATGTTCCTGTGCCCTGTCCTTACAAAAACCTGCAGATGTGCTGGGACACACTTAGGTGGGTGTAGCAGGCACAGGGGCTACCAGGGAGCTGTGCCTGGAAGCTGCACTGGGACACTGAGTGTGTTCCCTGTTTTTTCCTGTATCGTGACCTTGGCCAGTAATTTGATGTTGAAGATTTCCCTTGTTGATTTAACTAATTTTTTAAAGAAATCTCCTCACTGGAGTTCACTTTCAGATCAACTAGTGGGCGCTGCTTAGTGCGTAGGATGTCACTTTTGACCATTTCACACGTTCACTGCTGTTTGTCCCAAATACTGCCCAGCCTCCATCCTGCCTCCTGTGTCACAACATCTCATCACTCGTGTCCTGCCTCGTTCCCAGGGCCTGATTCACACAGCCAGGAGGGAGCAGCCTGGCCTCGGGCTCTGTTTCTGTGGCTCTCCATGAGGAGCAAAAGGTGAAGGGTCTGCTGCACTCAAAGGTGAACCCCTGTGTTGTGCACATGCAGCAATAGCTCCAGCGGATGAAATTGTTGTGCCAACGTGCTGGAGCTGCCCATCACCAGCCAGAGGATTTCCCACCTGGCTCCAGAAACTGCAGCCTTTGTGTGATTCTCAGAATTATCAGGAGCATTCCTCACTGTGCTTAATAAAAGCAACAGCCCACAAAAATAAAGCCTTTCTCCTTCCCAGATACTTTTCTTTTTCCCTAGACCACAGGCAGCCTCTTTCCTTCCTTGGCAGTGCAGCTGGCAGAGCCTTCCCTTGGGAAACTCGATGCCATGGCAGTCAGGTATTTGCAGGAGTGCCCCTGACAGAATCATGGCCTGTGTCCCCAGGGTGTCACTGCCCCTTGTGCCACACCTGGTTGTGAATCAGGCCCGGAATCTCAGATGTAACCTCATTTAATAATACAATGTTCAGTGGTTGTAGCTTGGGTGAATAACTGATGTCCTTTCTGTGTGTGTCTCCCCCACCCTCCCTCTCATGTGCTGCTCTGCCCCTCCCCAAACTTTGAGTTCTTTCTAACTCTTATTTGCAACGCTTTCTGTTCCTGGACGTCTCCCTTTCTGTTTGCCTCTCTCTTTTTGTGTTCCACTTATTTAAAAAAACCCCTCCTCCTGTGTTTCCACCCTCCCTCTCTGCTGTCCTGCCCTCATCACCTCCCTCCCTGGTCGTCATCGTGTCTGCTGCACGTCTGATGTCTGACACTGGCTGTACTGTGGGGCTGCTTCCACTAATGTCCCTCACCTTGTCCGAATTGTTTGCAGCGGAGCAAAGCACGGTCACCTGGGAGTTACCTGGCAGTATGTAGTTTGCACTAAATTGTATCCTATTAAATTCATCTTAAGAATTAATTGACCTTCCTTTAACCCTTGACTTTTCTCCCCTCTCATCTGGAGTCGCTCTGGCCCAGCTGCTCTCTCTCTCTTCCCACTTTTCCCTTGGTCCATAGTTGCACGATGCTCGCTGTGGTAGCAGGGGCTGGGTGGGTGGTTTGCTTTTTTTTTATTTATTATTTGTTTATTTTCATGCCTCGTTGCCCAGGAATTTAGGCAGTGAAAACAGTCGTGTTGGTAATGAAGAAGCAATTAGGAGCTCTCTGCAGGGGTGCATGCAGTCTCCCGAGGCTTTTTGGGAGCCTGTGCCTACCAAAACAAAGAGTGTTGCCAGGATTTCTGGAAAAGGGATTGATTGCATTGCCACTGATTCGTGTCAATGGGACTTCTGTCCCTGGAATAAGCATGGAAGCAGGACCAAGCTCGAAAAGAAATGTTCATTTCTTGTCAATCTATCTGGTTTGGGGTTGGTTTTTTGTTGTTGTTTTTTGTGGTTGTTTTTCCTTTTTTTGTTTGTTTTTGCTTGGTTTTGTGGGTTTTTTTCTTAGTTTTGTTTTTTGTTTGGGGTTTTTTTGGTTGTGTTTTTTTTGTTGTTTTGGTTTCTTGTGGGAGTTTTTTTTGGGTTTTTTTGTGCGGAGGGGGGAGGGTTGGGGGTTTGGGATTTTCGGTTGCTTTCTTCCTGGCAGCCCCCATATGGATTTTGAAAATCTAGATGTGTTTATAGTGGGAAACACTTTCACTTCCCATATTTTTGCCCATCAGACTGTACAGTTTACAGCCCCCCTGCCTTCCCCAGCTGCAGGCTCAGCACTAAGCAGGGACAGATACCAAGCTCCTGAGGATAACTTGTTGCCTACACGAATGAGGGCCACAAGAGGTGACACAAAAGCAGCACAATGTGATCCTGCTGATGGAATTGGTACTTCCAGGGCCACACCACAGGCTGTGCTGGGCTCCCTCAGCCCAGCCTTGTGCCTCTGATAAACATTCAAGCACCAGGATCTCAGCTGCCTTCAGTGGGAAGCACCAAAATGTGGGTAACTGCCCAGACTGTGCCTTTACACCCAGGAAAATCTGCCCTCAAGGGGAGGGAGAGTGGTTTTTTCACACAAAATAATGAGCAGAGCTGTGAAACAATTGGCTTTGCCTTGGGTAAATATCACAGGGAAGCAGAGATCTGGATTTTGGGATAAGCAAACAAAAGAGAGCAGACAGGAAAAATAATACAGAGCTCTTAGAAAAGGTTACAGTGAGCAGAGTAAATGTTCTGTGAGAGCTGTTGTTGGAGGCACTTACTGGATTGGGAATTCAAACAAATGTAAGGCTGAAAGACCAGGGAACATCCTGAATTTCACCGTTGAGCTGGAGTGCTCTGAGATCTCTCCTCTGGCACACGGCTCGGATGCAATGACAGACCCAGGGAAGCATCCAGAGGATGGATGAGGTGTTGTCTGCACAAAGAGCCAACCAGAGGCCAGCAGAGAAGGAAATGTGGGAGTTGTCCCTGTTTCTGAGCTTTATCCCTGGGCAGAGGGAGGGCAGAGGCTGTGAGAGGAGCTGTCCTGCAGGACACTTGTCTGGGGTTCTGCAGAGCCTTTGTAAGGTTTTGTAGCTAAAGGGAAGAGAGATGGGTCTGGAGCTGCCACTGGCACAGGGAGGGCGTCCAGCAATGCTGTTACAGCTCTCAGCGCCCAGGAGTTTGGACATAAATGTTTTAACAACAGCAATAGCAAACCCAGGTATTCCTTTCTGGAGATGTCCTGGTGGGATTGCAGGATGTACACACTATCCTTGCCCCAGGCAAAGGGCTTCAGGGAGGGATGGTGGGACAAGAGAGGTTTAAATGTTTGATGGGAGTTGTTTTCACTGCAGGGAGATAGAAGGAATTTCCTGGTGGCTTGGCCTGTACCTTGCCCTGATTCCTGATTTTTCTCCCCTTCTCTGTGGTGCTCAGCAACGCTACCTGCTTTCCTCTACGGAGCTGCTTTGGGATGCAGGCCCTGGAGCAGCTGTGGGTGCCCCTGGTGTTGGAGAATTCCCCTTGAGGTGCTTGGCTGCTGCTCTGCCCTGCGTCCCTGCTGAGCTCTGCGCTGGGTGTGCTGTGCAGTGCTGCCTGTGCCTCTGCTCCCGTGGCCCCTGTGGATTGGCACTTGGAGATCACATTCACTCCCCAAATGTCACACTCAATCCACATCCCGCAAATCCTCCTGCCCATTCCGGTTGTCTGCAATTAACCATTTTCTCTCCTTCCCCTCCTTGCCCCTTTCTCTCGCTGTTTAACCCCCCCATGCTGGGAACCAGGCAGCAGAGCGGGGCCCGGCGCCTTCCCTCACCCTGCTCCGTGTCCCTCCCTGTTCCCTGCAGCCCATCCCGGACACGAGCCCCATGAAGCGCTCGGTCTCCACGCTGACCCCGCAGCGCCCTCACGCCATGCACCTCTACGAGTATTCCCTGGAGCGGATGCCTCCGGAGCAGGGCCACCACCACCACCACCACCGCTGCCACCGGCGGAAAGAGAAGAAGCAGAAGTCCTTGGATAGGGCCGCCCATCACTTGGCTGATGGACAAGCTGGTGAGTGCTTTGCTAACGAGGATTTGTCCCTGGGAGGTTAGGGAGGGGATGCCCATCCCCTGTCCCTCTTCTTCCAGGTGGGGTTTGGGGTCCTGCCTGCATGGAAGGACCTTCCCACCCTTGTCTGGGTTTGGAAAGACAGGTGTCTGCCAGGGAAAGCCATAGCCTCCCTTGGAATGGAGACTGTAAACCCCCTCCCTCCAAATTATTTTAATTTTGCAATTAAGGGCTTTCAGGCAAAGATTTGGGAATAGGAATAAGAATTCTTTACTAGGAATATTAAAAAATACAAATGTAGTAAAGCAAGCAAGCAAATCCTGGAAACACTGACAGAGTCAGAATATGACCTGACACCCTGGTCAGGGTGTTTGGAGCAGTCCAAATAAGTCCTCCTGGAGTGGCAGATGTGGTTCTGTTGGAGCAGAGATGATCCTGCAGAAGGCTCCACTGGTGGTGAGATGGGTCCGTTCTCCCTCTGGGAATGCAGTGCACACAGGCTGTGCTGGGTTCTGAATCTCAGCTTTTATCCAGGTGGGAATGCTGGGCTCCTCCCCCTGGGCGGAGCCTCTCCCAATGGATGATGTAATGTTCTCAGCCATGCCGTGAGCCTCGATGGCCCATGAGCAGCAGAGATCCCCTGGAGGGAGGATGGGTCCTGGAAGGGATAAAGAACCCTGCCCCAGCTGGATTTAACAGCTGCCCATGAACAGAAGGCACCCGCCCCCTCCCCCTGGAGTTATGAGGGGTGGATTAAACAAGAGATAAAGTAAAACACTTCCCCAACCACTTTCAAGAGCTGGAAAATAGAATATGCACTTTTGGTTACATATTGCAACCCGAGACAACCCCACACACGCTGGTGATCCCCTACCCAATGTTCTCCTTCCAGTTTCCCAGTCTGGAGAGTCTTCTTCCAAGGACAAGAAGCAGGAGCGTGGTCGCTCCCAGGAGAGGAAGCAGCACTCCTCCTCCTCCTCTGAAAAGCAGCGCTTCTACTCCTGCGACCGCTACGGCAGCCGGGACCGTGCCCAGCCCAAATCTGCCGACCAGAGCAGGCCCACCTCCCCCAACGGGGGCCCAGAGCACGGCCCACACAGACAGGTGAGGTCAGGCAGGGTGGGGAAACAGCCCTGAGGTCTGCCAGGCATTTGTGCACCTTTTCTGTGTTTTGCTCAAGTTAGGGGAGGTGGAAAGGGGAAGGAGGGTCAGGCAGTTGCAGATAAAGCCATTGAGGTCCTGCTTTTGGGGCCTCACACCAAAGCTGGAAAAATCCTGCAAGTCCTAGCTGTGCCCAATCCCACCTGGTCACTGTCACAGGCCTTCCTTGGATACCTCCAGGGATGGGGACTCCAAACCTCCCAGGGCAGCCCTATCCTGGCCACCGTTTTCAAGGAAGAAATTCCTCCTGATGTCCAACCTGAACCTCCCCTGGCACAACTTGAGACTCTTTCCTCTTGCGCTATTCCCTCTTACATGGGAGCAGAGCCTGACCCCCACTTGGCTCCATGCTTCTATCAGGGAGTTGTAGAAACCAAAACGGTCCTCCCTGAGCCTCCTTTTCGTAGGCTAAAATTTAGTTCTCTTTCCTTTTGTAATTGTGAGGTGCTCAGGCCCTTGGGAGAAGCTGGGCAGCTTCCCCTGGATGCTGGAATGTTGCTGGTCACTGGGAGAGCCAGGCAGGGCAGAACGAGCACTGACTGACAGCCTAATGGGTTGATAGGAAGGAAAAAATGGTCTTTAAAAATTAAAGGTCTGGTCGCAAAATGTTCGGTTGTGAAAGGCTGAGGGATTGTTCAATGCACTCATGTCCTGCCTTGGGAGAATGTAAACAGAAATGGGAAGACAGGGGCCCTTTCCTCTCCCTTGTGGCATTTGTGTAAATTACTGCAGCTTAGTTCACTCTCGGAAGGCATTATTAGTAATCTAGGAAGCTGCCAGACCCTTCTACCACTCCAAAATCAGATGTGTAATATTAAAGGGGACAATGTGGACGCATTCCTGTTAAAGACTTGCTAAAGCCTGTCCAGAAAGCTTTTGGTTGTTATTTTTTCAGAAATTGGCTATTTAATCCAAAAGTATTTCACTCCCAACCTGCATAAAACAGTGACCCAGATCCTCCTTCCATGCGGAATCCATAATAATAATAACTACCCATAATCCAGTTTTGGCAACAGAAATAGATTCATGGAATCCTAAAACCGTTTGATTTGGAAGGGACCTTAAAGCTCATCTCATTCCAACCCCCTGCTGTGGGCAGGGACGCCTCCCACAAACCCAGCGCACGCAGCTGTGGGGTGAAGTTCTGCACAAACCCACCCCAAAGTTAAACTCTTAAAAACGACAGTAATTTGTAAAAACTCCCGATAACTCAGGTTTTTGAGCTGCTCCCAGGCCAGGTAAGGCGCATGTCGAGCCCTGTATGCTGTGGGTGCCTCCCCTGGGCAGTGTCCCCTCTGTTGGTGCCAGTTTGCGTCCTACCGATGCTCTGCCCCTCTCTGTTCCTACTGCTCCCAGATTTGAACTCTCCAGCTCTTCACATCTCGTGTTGAATTATCTCTCGAGAGCCTCCCCCCCCGACTGTGCTTGTCTAAACTCTCTCTTTTTTTGCTTTTCTTTCCTCTTGTGACTCGTCTCCGCCTTCTGTTGCTTCTCCTTCTGTTTGATACCTGCCTGCCTTTGTGTTTGTCCGGTGTTTCCCTTTTTTTATTTTTTGATTTGCTCTGTTCCAATTTTGAT
>WBMY01015922.1:97837-108277 GCA_013397315.1 Donacobius atricapilla
CCCGCCGTGGCCCGCATCGGCTCCGACCCCTACCTGGGCCACCGCGACGGCGCCGACAGCCCGCAGCGCGCCGCGCCCGAGGACACGCTCACCTTCGAGGAGGCCGTGGCCACCAACTCGGGCCGCTCCTCAAGGACTTCCTACGTCTCCTCCCTGACCTCGCAGTCGCACCAAATCCGCCGGGTGCCCAACGGGTACCACTACACGCTGGGGCTCAACACGGGCCCCGGTGCCAGAGGACGCAGTTACTACCACGAAGCCGATGAGGATGACTGGTGCTAGCGGCTCGGCGGAACCCTGCGAGGTGTGCGTGCTTAATAAGGATGAGTTTTATCATCTGGAGGGCTGGGAGCTCCCATGGGGGCCCGGGGCCGGAGGCGGCCGGCGGGGCAGCCCCGAGAACTGCTCAGCGCCTGAGGCCGGAGATGCCCCTGCAGCCTCTCTCTCCTCTGCTGTTCTTTAGATTTTTCCTTTTTGATTTGGTTTTTTTTGCACTAGACAGATGGAGGAAGAAGGCTCCCTCCTTCTGGGGAGGGCAGCGGGAGGAGCACATCCCTCTCTGCCCCCTCCCCACTGCCTTGTCTAGTCCCAAGACACGCACCAGGCGCCAACCCGGCCACGGACACGGGGAGCTGGGAGAAGAGCGATCCTCACCTTCCACGGTGGAAAAGCAGAACTGTGGGTCCTTCTCGAGATCGGCGCAGTTTTGTTGGGCTATTTCTTAATTAATTCACCATCATAATTCCCCCCTGCCAGGGCGGGAGCCGGGGGTCGCAAAGGGACTCGTGCGAACAACGCTCGCCCCCCGCGTTTTGTCTCGAGCGCTGAGAAGGAGGAGATGCACCCAAGAATCTGGGAGAGGAGAAACACAGCCCAGAACAAAGGACAGTCCTTTGGGACTTGATGTTCAGCCACTGCAATCCTTTAGGGCAGAGCTGGTGCCACCCCCCCTCCCCGAGCTGACCCTGCTGTGACACTGCTGCCCTGGGGGTCTCTAAAGTCACTCACCACATCGGGTCCTTCACACTGACACACGGGAAAGCCACAAGAGAGCTCCTTTGTAAGGACTGTTTCCTTGCTGCTGAGACTTTTCAATCCATCCCTCTCTCCTGTTGACTGCAACACGCCCTCACTGTTTTGTCTTGTTTACAATATAAGCTTGATTTAGCAAAAAACAACTTAAAAAAAAAAAGTCCACAAAAAAAACCCCCCACAACCCAAACAAAAAGAGGAAAAAAAAGAGTAGGGGTGAGAAGAAGAAATGTTATTGGTTTTATATCAAGCTATTAGATAGAACTTTAACTTTTCATTGTGTGCATTTTTGTAAATTGTACAGTAAAAAAAAAGAAAAAAAAGAAAAAAAAATTTCCTCTTTCTGTAGAGAATTAGTCGAATTGTCATTCCAGGTCCCACCGTTTCTACCGAATGCTCCAGTTGTTCACTCCTAAGTGCCTAACCTTTGAAATCTTTCACAGTGACGATGCAACCTCTTGGTTCGAGGCATCAGAGCTTGGGCGAGCGTGGGGANGTCCTCCCTGAGCCTCCTTTTCTGTAGGCTAAAATTTAGTTCTCTTTCCTTTTGTAATTGTGAGGTGCTCAGGCCCTTGGGAGAAGCTGGGCAGCTTCCCCTGGATGCTGGAATGTTGCTGGTCACTGGGAGAGCCAGGCAGGGCAGAACGAGCACTGACTGACAGCCTAATGGGTTGATAGGAAGGAAAAAATGGTCTTTAAAAATTAAAGGTCTGGTCGCAAAATGTTCGGTTGTGAAAGGCTGAGGGATTGTTCAATGCACTCATGTCCTGCCTTGGGAGAATGTAAACAGAAATGGGAAGACAGGGGCCCTTTCCTCTCCCTTGTGGCATTTGTGTAAATTACTGCAGCTTAGTTCACTCTCGGAAGGCATTATTAGTAATCTAGGAAGCTGCCAGACCCTTCTACCACTCCAAAATCAGATGTGTAATATTAAAGGGGACAATGTGGACGCATTCCTGTTAAAGACTTGCTAAAGCCTGTCCAGAAAGCTTTTGGTTGTTATTTTTTCAGAAATTGGCTATTTAATCCAAAAGTATTTCACTCCCAACCTGCATAAAACAGTGACCCAGATCCTCCTTCCATGCGGAATCCATAATAATAATAACTACCCATAATCCAGTTTTGGCAACAGAAATAGATTCATGGAATCCTAAAACCGTTTGATTTGGAAGGGACCTTAAAGCTCATCTCATTCCAACCCCCTGCTGTGGGCAGGGACGCCTCCCACAAACCCAGCGCACGCAGCTGTGGGGTGAAGTTCTGCACAAACCCACCCCAAAGTTAAACTCTTAAAAACGACAGTAATTTGTAAAAACTCCCGATAACTCAGGTTTTTGAGCTGCTCCCAGGCCAGGTAAGGCGCATGTCGAGCCCTGTATGCTGTGGGTGCCTCCCCTGGGCAGTGTCCCCTCTGTTGGTGCCAGTTTGCGTCCTACCGATGCTCTGCCCCTCTCTGTTCCTACTGCTCCCAGATTTGAACTCTCCAGCTCTTCACATCTCGTGTTGAATTATCTCTCGAGAGCCTCCCCCCCCGACTGTGCTTGTCTAAACTCTCTCTTTTTTTGCTTTTCTTTCCTCTTGTGACTCGTCTCCGCCTTCTGTTGCTTCTCCTTCTGTTTGATACCTGCCTGCCTTTGTGTTTGTCCGGTGTTTCCCTTTTTTTATTTTTTGATTTGCTCTGTTCCAATTTTGATGTAGGGCAGTGGTTCAGTTAATGGGAGCCCCTTGCTGTCGACATCTGGTGCTAGTACCCCCTGCCGGGGTCGGAGGCAGCTCCCACAGACTCCACTGACCCCCCGCCCAAGCATCACTTACAAGACCGCCAACTCCTCGCCCGTGCACTTCACCACTTTCCAAACCCCCACGTTCTCCCCGGGCCGCCTGAGCCGCGGGCTGTCCGAGCACAACGCGCTGCTNCGCTGAGAAGGAGGAGATGCACCCAAGAATCTGGGAGAGGAGAAACACAGCCCAGAACAAAGGACAGTCCTTTGGGACTTGATGTTCAGCCACTGCAATCCTTTAGGGCAGAGCTGGTGCCACCCCCCCTCCCCGAGCTGACCCTGCTGTGACACTGCTGCCCTGGGGGTCTCTAAAGTCACTCACCACATCGGGTCCTTCACACTGACACACGGGAAAGCCACAAGAGAGCTCCTTTGTAAGGACTGTTTCCTTGCTGCTGAGACTTTTCAATCCATCCCTCTCTCCTGTTGACTGCAACACGCCCTCACTGTTTTGTCTTGTTTACAATATAAGCTTGATTTAGCAAAAAACAACTTAAAAAAAAAAAGTCCACAAAAAAAACCCCCCACAACCCAAACAAAAAGAGGAAAAAAAAGAGTAGGGGTGAGAAGAAGAAATGTTATTGGTTTTATATCAAGCTATTAGATAGAACTTTAACTTTTCATTGTGTGCATTTTTGTAAATTGTACAGTAAAAAAAAAGAAAAAAAAGAAAAAAAAATTTCCTCTTTCTGTAGAGAATTAGTCGAATTGTCATTCCAGGTCCCACCGTTTCTACCGAATGCTCCAGTTGTTCACTCCTAAGTGCCTAACCTTTGAAATCTTTCACAGTGACGATGCAACCTCTTGGTTCGAGGCATCAGAGCTTGGGCGAGCGTGGGGAGGGCAGAGGGGTGGGGGCCAAGCGGCCGCAGCCTCAGAGGGGCCCTGGGGCCACCCCCCCGGGACACTGTGCCCCGGGCTGGCAGCTTCCAGGGGGAAGGCAAATGTGCTTTGCGGTTGGTTTGGGTTTTGTTGGCCTTTTATTTATTTTTTTTTAAATTCTTTATAAATATATATATAGATATACTTTTATGGGTGGGAGGGGAGTGATTGCAGCAAACAAAGCCAGCCTTGTCTCATTGCCCAGTGGAGGAAATGCAGGTGGGAATGGGCAGCATCTGCAGGGGTGCTCCTGCAGGAGAAGCAGCATCTCCCACAGGCCAGCTGAGAGAGCTCTGGCCGTGCATCCTTGGTGTGGAGGGCAGCTGGAGTGAGTTGTTTTTATTGCCTGATAAGAGAAGATTTAAAAAAAAAAGATAATACTACTAATAATCCAAACCTCTAACTCTGATTCTCAGGGATGAGATTTCTGCGTTCTTGCAACGACTCTTGTGTTGGCTGGTTTCTTTCTTTTGTGCCCGTGTGGATTCCTGCACTGTGAGCCTGGGAGAGGGGCAAACGCGCTGTGCTGGCGGGGAGGGAGGCTGGGGCCAAAGCTCAGCCAGGACCTGGAGCCCAGGGCTCTGCTGAGCCCTTGCAGGGCTGGTTTGGGGCACAGGGCAGCCAGAGGACGTGGAGAGGGTGAAAGGTGGAAGGGGTGGGAGGTGCTGGGCACATCCCTAAAAACACCGCTAGGAAAGAGGATAGGGTTGGAGAGGTGAATTTTTTCAGAGGATCTACCAAGCCCCAGACCTGTGGAACTTCTCCAGGCGCAGTGGTCGCGTGGGTTTGGTGGAAATCCCACTGGCCCTGGTGATCTCCTGTCCCTGGGGTGCTTGGAGGGGATCAGATGCTCAGGAGGTCTCTCATGCTCTCAGCAAAGTCTGTCAGCCTCAGGCAGGAGCAGTCTGCTCTAGGGTGGTTCTTCACATCTCCTGTAGCTCTTCCCTTGAGGAAACTCAACCCGGTTTTGTTCCCTCCGGTGTTTCGTTTTAATTTCGTTCTGTTCAGTAGCAATCTCTGGCCGATCTCATCCCTGGATTCTGCTAAAGGATAACTCCTGTCTGTATCTCTGTCTCTGTACTCGTGTGCACTCGGAATAAAGGCAGTGTGGCAGCCAGAGGTCACGGCTGGCATTCCTGGCATTCCCAAACGGAGGGCTATGCAACCAGATGACACGTCCGGACACACACCCACCCACCACCACTCAACGACCTTCATCCATCTGTAGCTTTAGCTGCTGGATTTTCCTGTTCCAGGCTTCAGCACGATTGTGACCAAATGTTTTTTACACTTTCCTGAAATGAAGGCACAAACACTGTATTTGAAATTTTCCAAGGGAATGTTCCTATTTTACTGCAGGAAGTCAAGGGGAAGGGACAACACCATCTCTCTGCCCATGCATGCAAACACTGTACCCACACTGGAAAGCAACAGAGATGTCTTTCTGTATGGAATAATTCTGTCTTTCCCCCCCTTTCCTCGCCCATTTTCCTTCCCCAGCCCCCCAGCCCTGCACTAACACAGCCTTGGGTCGCCCCAATTCTTAGGCAGAACACGAAAAAGAATCTCAAGTTGTCCAAATCCTCCACCCGCCTCGTAGGGGTCGATGACAGTGACAGACCACAATTATCCATAACCCTTTCCAGACGTTTTTTTACAGCCTCTCTGCTGTCTCTCCATCTTTCCAAGAATCCTCATAGTGAGTTGCCAAACTTGAATTGCACCAATCAGTTTTCTGCATCCAGAACCAGTCTCGTAGTGGCTGTACTTTGAATAAGTAATGTTTGCATGTAATATATATACATATATACATATCTATAAAAAGTATGTGCATGGAAAATGTTTATCTTCGTACTTTTTTGATACAATGTATTCATCAGTTGTTAATTTTTAATTATATTTGATATAAATTTGGGGGTTTGTTGCAAAACTTTATATTTAAAAAAACAGTGTGAAAAATGATCAAAGTTCCAACCATGCAACACAAGCGGAACTTTACCCAAAAAAAAAACAAGGGGGAAAAAAATTGAGAAAAAAAAAAAGGTTCTGTGATTGCCTAGTTTGCTGCCTGACTAATATTTATCAGCCAAACTTTGAATTCTGCAGTTGTTTCTACAATTCCATTTTGTATGAAGCAAAGTCCTTGAATTAAAATAAAAACTTAGCAAAAAAAAAAACCAACCTGAGCAATTCCCAGACGGTGTGTGCGGTGTGCCTGCTGACTGGGAGACGCCGAGGGCCGGCTCCGAGGGCCTGCCCGCCTCCAGGAGTGACAGCCGGGAGAAACTGCATCCCAGACTGGGATTTTGCAAGGAATTGGCCGCGTCTGTGGGGTGTTTTTTTGTCCATAGAGGCTTCACAGATGCTTGGTTTGAGTAGGGAGCTCTTTGGAAATCTGCGGTGTGGATCCAGCATGGAGACAGCAATTCCTGGAGTCCAGCAGGCAGCAGAACTGTAAAGTTGAGGGTGAAACGCCCCCAGCAGCGATTGATTCCCGCCAGGTTTTTAACAGAGGGATGTTTCTCCTCTGAAATGCTGGCACAGTTTGCCCAGAGAAGCTGTGGATGCCCCATCCCTGGAAATATTCAGGGTCAGGTTGGATGTGGCTCTGAGCGAGCTGAAGGTGCCCCTGCTCCTCCCAGAAGGGTTGGACGCGAGGGCCTTTAAAGGGTCTAACCCTAAATCCAACCCAGACTGTTTCATGTGCTGGGGGTGCAGCTTCCTCTGGCTCTCACCTGACCCCGCTCCCAGCAGGTGTTCCTGGGGCTCCCTGAGGCAGCCCTGGAATCAGCAGCATGAGGGGTTGGATTGGTGTCCGAGGCTGTCATGTCCAGGCCCTGCTGTAGCACATGGAGAAAACAGAATTAATCATAATCATGCTTGTGGAATTAATTGGAAGTTGGTACTTCCAAGACTTGCTCAGAGCAGAAAAACCCAAGGGCTGTCGGGACAGAAGGCGAAACCCTCTCATTTCTCTGGATAACTGGAGAATCCCCCTCATTCCTTTCTGTGGCAGAAGTCCACTGTGTTCCTCCTTCATCGGAGTCTTCTGGTGTCACACAACACCAAGGGCTCTCCAAAAATTCTTGGATGCTGTAGAGCACTTTCTAGAGCGCAACGTCTTAACTCTTCTTCTTTCTTGTTGCATCTTTTCTGTGAAAAGATCACCCAAGGTCCCACCTGAGACTTGGTGTGGAATGAAAGGAAAAGGTCCTCGGCTCCCTGACCTCCAGGCCAGGCTGGAGTTTGGGAGGATGTTTTGCTTGGGGTCACACAGTTCCTGCTTAGCAAGGTTTGGGGCAGGAGAACTTTCCCTGGCTTGCAGTGCGGTCTCTGCGGGGTTTGGGGTTCTTGGCTGGGTGACACTGAAGAGTAGGATTTTTATTGAAGTTTTTGAAATATCCCCAAAAAACATGAAAGGGAGATTTCTGGGCAGGGTACGAGGGAAGCTGTGAAGTGGAGGATTTGGGAATCGGTGTGGAACAGTGTCCACCCCGCAGGATTCGCTTCACCACAAGCACCAGGGGAGCTGGAATCTGCCTGGGGGACCAGCTGAGCAACCTCTCCCCTTCACACCTGGATCACAGAGACCTCCAAACCCACTCTACAACCCCATATGAGCTTTAAAATCCTGAAAGCCTCTTGGTGACTCTCTGCCCTTTTAAAGTATTTTTTTTCCTTTTTTTCCTTTCTTTCCCCTTGTTCCGGTTGTGTTCTTTGGGCCCAAGGCAGCAATGAACCCATCAGCTTCTCCAGGGCCTGCCTGAGCCCTGGGCTGAGGGAGCTGGAACAGGCAGGATCCCTGATCCCACACTCAAAGCATCTCCCACGTCCAAGATGCTGGAGCTGGAACCTCTGGGTTTGAGTTTGAATCCCCAAAATAGCTTTATTTTTGTTCCTTATCCCATTCCTGGTGGGACATTTTGCAGTCAGGGTGTTTGCACAAGCTCTCTCTCCCCCTTCAGGGCACATCCTTCTAGCAGAGACCGCAGGATTTCCATTCCTTTTATTCCCTGTGGATGAAACCTGGGTCAGCTTTTCCTAGGCCAGCACCCCACACCCGGTTGTGCCATTAGGGGGTAGCATTTTCAGGCTTTTTCTGCTTTCTAGGGAAACAGAAAAAAAAAAAGAAAAAAAAAAAAGCTGATTCAAAAGGCTTGAGAGTCATTTCCTGGAATATTTGTTTTAGGATGCAGAAAACTCAGGGTGAGACGCTGAGCACACCCGAGTTCAAGGAGCTCAGGTAATTTGGCTTTTTTTATTCCCTGGAGCATGAAAAGCTGGGATTATCTGCTGATTCCTCATTCCAGCCACATTTCAGACTCCTACATCCCCTCCAAGGTGACAGATTACTCATCCCAATGTATTCATCCCTCTTCATCAAGCCCAAGCAGATCTGATACTTTCCAGGCTTTGAAAACGCAGTTTTCAGAAAGTGCCTGATCGTGATAACAAACCTCAGTTCAGTGCTGTCACTCAGCACATTCCAAAACATTTTGCAAAAGAGGCGAATTTTGCATTTTTATGTGATTAAAAAAGAGTTGAGACCCTTGAAAGGGACTAAATTGCCCAGGGTCACCCGGCAAGTGAGGACAAGGTTAAGGTTGCTCTGCTTCTTCCTTCATGTTTGAAGTCACTGGAGTGTCCAGGAGTTTTTTTCACACCCACAGGTTTTTAGTAGGATCCCAGTGAGGAGGGGCCACTGGGAATTTGGCATCTCCCCCGGTGGGAATTGATTCGGGGAGAATTAAAAGGGAAGCGCAGAAAGAGGAATGCTGGAAGCTTGGAGACTGCGGGACGGCAGCGACGGATGCACTGAGGGCTCTGGTACGGGTGTGTAGATGTTTGGGGGGGCAGTCTTGGGGTGGGTGAGTCAGCGGGAGAACCGAGACCTGAGCAAACCAACCCTGAGAGAAGGGATGGAAATCCACAATGGAGCCCCTCCACCCCAGGAGGAAAGCAGGAACAAGCTGGTGGAGCAGAGCTGTTAATTCAAACGGTACCAATAACCAGAATTTATTCATTTTAGCCTCACCCTGACTTTCTGTCATTGCTCTGAAACTGAATATCCCAGCCCTGGCTTTGTCTGTGTCTGTTTTTATAATTTCTCGGGTTCTGGCAGCCGTTTTTTCTGCCCAGCACGGCACAGAGGAGCAGGAGTGGTCCTTGTCCAGCTACTCCTGCACAAAGGGCTGGCACACCCGCACGGGTGGGAACCCCGATTTTCTCACCGAGGGCTGAGGAGGGGCGTGGATGTGGTTGTGTCACTGGATACAGCAAATGAGAGGGTGGCTGAAAAGAGGATGCTGAGCTGAGAGACAGGACTGTGGCGCAGTAATCCCGGGAATTGGACAAGGGGTTTTTCCTCCTCGTGGATTGGAGAGTGTTTGAAAGACCTGGTTCTGCAGGTGATCCACCTAAAGCAGAGCTGGTGGGATGTGCCAGGAGCAGAGGGCAGAGTCCCACGGGTCCCCCAGCAGGGATGGGCTGCAGGACCTGCCAAGGGATGGGACTTGTGCTGCTGGGACAGACCGTCACATCCACGGGAATCAATCAGTGGGATTTCCGAAGGAAAGGCAAACCCGTGTCACATGTTCTTGACAAATAAAGTCCTCTACATGGCAAAGCAAAGGCTCCTGGAGTGTCTCTGACCTTCATTTCCGTGGCAAGCCGAGCCAGTGTGGCAGGGGAAGCGCTTGGGAAGGGGCAGAGAGAGGTGGGCGCAGCACATTTCACACCGAGCTTGGCTCATGTCTCAAGGAGCAGTCAGGGTTTCAGGTGAGGATTCCAGAATCTCTTTTCCCAATGCCATGGTGTGGCATTCACCAGCGAGTGACAGCTGGGTGTCACTCCTGAGCATCTCCTGCTCCCCGGCAGGGATGTCCAGCTGGAGTTTGGCTGCCGGTCTCTTGCTGAAGGTTCGCAAGTCTTTTGTGTCTCTGTGCAGGGAAAATATCATGGATTGGGAATGAGCCTGCCTCCCCCATGGGCCTGAGCCAACCCCCCCAGGGCATCTGTGAGCACCCAGGGCTTTGTCACAGAGTGGGGCCCCAGCAGCAGGCTGTGCCAGCGGGGGGGCTGGAGAGCTGAGCAGGAGGGCTCTGCTGTGGGGCAGCGCTCCGGTCCGGGATGGGCACTGGGGGACTCACTTTTGGGGTGAGTCTGCAAATCCCTCGCCCTGGGATGGTGGCGTGGCTGGGGAGGGCCGGCCTGGGTCAGATTCGCCCCCTGTGATCTCAGAGGGGCAAATCTGGGGCTGGACTGGCCCAGACCCTAAGGAAAGAGGGGTTATCCCAGTCCAGCTCTCCCTGGAGAACCGAGGTGCCTCAGTCCCCCCACAGTGCCAGGGCAGGGGGCTGCTCTGTCCTCCCCGCTGCAGGAGCAGGGCCGGGTACCCCCGGCGGGAGCTGGGAACAGCTGGGGGCGCGCAGCACCCCGAGAAACGCTTGCAGTGAGTTTTGGGGGGACGGAGGATGTGGAATGTCCCCTGTACCTGCGGAGGGCAAACCAGCGCAGGAGCGGTGTCAGCACCCCCTGCAGACCCCGCTGGAGGCGCAGCCGTGTGCGTGTGTCTGGGCTCTGTCCGTCTGTCCGTCTGTCACCGGCGGAGCCCTGCGCGGGGGGCGGGGAGGACCCCACCCCCAAACTCCTCATCCCCGGGGGATGCGCGCTGGCGGCGCGGCCGGTTTTGGGGAGGGGGCGATGCGGGCCATGAACCTCGGCGCGGTGCGGGCAGGGCGGGGCC
>WBMY01015922.1:108286-172856 GCA_013397315.1 Donacobius atricapilla
CGGCGTTTCCTGGCGATGGGTGTGAAGGGGACCCCTGTGTGTCCCAGCGTCCCGGCCACGGGGCAGCCAGAAATGTTGTGGGGCAAAAAAGCTTCGCCCACGGCGAGGGGCGTCCTCCGTGAGCTGCTGGGGGCGCTGGGGGCGGGCAGGGACGGACCCTTTGGCGGTGTCCCTGTGTCCCGGGGTGCCTGGAGCGTGGTGTGGGTCCCTCTCCCTGCGGGACAGAGCAGCCGGGTTTGCTGGGATTTGTGTGTGGCTTCTTGGGTCTCTCACATCGTAAAATCATGGAATCCTAAACTGGCTTGGGTTGGAAGAGACCGTAAAGCTCAACTTGGTCTGTCCCTTGCCATGGGCAGGGACACCTCCCACTGTCCCAGGCTGCTCCCAGCCTCATCCAGCCTGGCCTTGGGCACTGCCAGGGATCCAGGGGCAGCCACAGCTGCTCTGGGCACCCTGTGCCAGGGCCTGCCCACCCTCACCTTTGGCTGAGCATCATCCAGGTGTGAGGCTTTGCCCTTTGGTCACTGCTGCCCAGGCTGGGGAAGGTTCTGAGCTCAGGAAGGTTTTCAGGTTTTGTTGTAGATCTGACTGGTGCGTGGTGCAATCCTCCAAACGTGAGGTTTTCCTGGGCTGTGGCCTGAACCAAGACACTTCTTTGGGACTGAGGCTCTTGTTCTCCAGCCAGTCCCTACTGATGGAGCAGTTCTGCTCCAGGCAAGGTCTGTGTGGTGGCACAGCTCCAGGAAACACCCTCGAGGAGCAGGATGGGGAGCGAGGGGTAGCTGCCTGCTGAGCTTGGCTGGACTTCCTGCCCTTGGAGCTGCCTTGGCGTCGGGAGCTGAGGCAGTGACCCGTGGCACTCCTGTGCCTGGCTGCGAGCCCTGTGCGCTGATCCCGAGGCAGGTGGGGAATAATTGAAGTGTGGAGCGAGTGCCAGAGGAGATCCGCTCGTGACTGGGGCCGGGACTTGGTGTTCAGATCTGGTGAGACCTTCCTGGGGTTCTGTGTCCCCTCGGCCCCAGCAGGCGCAGAGAAGAGGGCACGGCCCGTGGCAGTTGTGACACCTTAGGCTTGGAAGGAAACTGGGATCCATTTCTTAGGAAATAAGGATCCCTGTCTTCTTCCCTTTCTCCATCTCAGTCAGGACAGGGTGATGTGTTGCTCCTGGTTCTCTGGGTTGGGCAGGGGGCTGTTGGTGTTCCTGGTGTCCTGTCCCCCATGACCATGGCTGCCACTGCAGCTCACCCATATCCCTTACCCTTATCCTTATCCTTATCCTTATCCTTATCCTTATCCTTATCCTTATCCTTATCCTTATCCTTATCCTTATCCTTATCCTTATCCTTATCCTTATCCTGAATCAAATCCATCCCATGAACTCTAAACCAAGTGTCAGCTGGAACACCAAGCTGGCCTGGGAATGGTGGAGAGGTGGATTTTTAAGGGAGCAGTTATTGAAGTTGTGTCTATTTTTTGTGGTTTCATAGAGACCTGGAAGGGTTTGGGTTGGAAGGGACCTTAAATCCCATCCCATCCCATCCCTGCCACGGGCAGGGACACTTCCCACTGTCCCAGGTCCAACCAATGGACCAACCAATGGATCACCTCCCCAGCCCCAGTGTCCAACCTGGCCTTGGGCACTGCCAGGGATCCAGGGGCAGCCACAGCTGCTCTGGGCACCCTGTGCCAGGGCCTGCCCACCCTCACAGGGAACAATTCCTGCCCAATATCCCATCCAGCCCTGACCTCTGGCAGTGGGAAGCCATTCCCTGCATCCTGTCCCTCCATCCCTTGTC
The DNA here is from genome assembly GCA_013397315.1 of Donacobius atricapilla. Classification (NCBI taxonomy): domain Eukaryota; kingdom Metazoa; phylum Chordata; class Aves; order Passeriformes; family Mimidae; genus Donacobius; species Donacobius atricapilla. The sequence goes on from WBMY01015922.1 coordinate 110,083, forward strand.
CCCAGTCCCTCTCCAGCTCTCCTGAAGCCCCTTTAGGTCCTGGCAGGGGCTCTGAGCTCTCCCTGGAGCCTTCCCTTCTGCAGGTGAGCACCCCCAGCTCTCCCGGCCTGGCTCCAGCCCTGGGAGCAGCTCTGTGGCCTCCTCTGGTTCCTTTTATGCCGGGAGCTGCAAATATTCCTAAGAATTCCCCCTGCAGTGCAGTGGGTCCGGGATGGGGGTGGCACTGGCAGGGATTTTGGGGTTTGGGATGCTGTGGGGTGGGATGAGCCCCAGCTGCCCCTTTCTGTCCTCACAACTTGGGAGTCTCCAGGGCTTTGCTGAGCTCCTCCCACCATTCCTGGGATGCTCTGGTTAAGAAGGAGGAGAAAGTGGGAAGTTCCTTGGTTCAGTGGGAGCCCAGTGGCTCCTGAGCTCCTGGGAGCCCCTTTTCCCTCATGGAATGCAATAAATGATAATTGCAACCCCACTCTGCAAAACACAAAACTCCCCCAAATCAACCCAGAAAATCCTGTCTGGAATGAGATCCAAAAAGAAAAAGGCACAAATAATTTGCCATTAATTAAAGCTGGAGTCGTCGAATTAAAAATCTGCTTAATTAAGGGATGCATCTGAAAACGCACGGCTTGGCTCCTGCAGATGGCATTTCTTGCTTGAGGCTTTGGGGAAAAATAGGTTTTCAGGAAATTATCCTGCTGGAGGTCTGAGACTCCAAAATGTCAGATCCAGCATTGTGCAAGGTCCTCAGACCTGGGGTCTTTTGAGAATGTGCACATGGACTTGGTAAATGAAACATTGAACCTGATGAAAGTATGGAAAACTATACATAAATTGTGTTGTTTCAGTGCTGTCAATGTACAGTTGAATGTGTTTTATATATATTTATAAACATATTTATTTATATTAAATCATGTTGTGTCTGGGCCTGATGCTGATAATCTTAACTAGTTCCAAGTCCAACTTCTTAAAAATCCAGAAATCCCAGGTTCGTACTCTTTGTGTCTTTTCCATCTGACCCTCCATTCAATGGAGTGTCATGACATCCTTAATTAGGCAATTATATGGAATTACCAATTTTTTTCCCCTTGACAAGACCCTAAATTGTGCGTTTAAAGTGGAATAAACACAGGGGTCACTGCCTGTGCCCCCAGCACAGAGAGCAGCTGGGAGCCTTCCCCTGAGGCTTTACCCCTGGGAGGGCAGGGCATCAAAAACCAAACCCTGAGGGCTCTCAGGAGTTCTGGGAACCCCAGACTGAGCCCACCAGGATATTTTTACAATCCAGCTTTTATCCCTGAATTCCTTTGTGGGCTCCTCTTTGTGCTCCAGAGTGGGGAGGAAAAACCTGCCTGGGTTTGTGCTTCAGATCCATTTGAAGGACTCCCTTATCTGAACTCTGGGTTTGCTGAGCATCATTTTCCAGCTGGTTTCTGCTGGATGAAAGAGCCTTTTCCCTACAATCCTCCGGTGCGTTTATCCGGGAATAGGGAGGAGGTGAGTTCCTGCTTTCCCTCAAATACCTTCTCCTGCTCCCCGGGGCTGTGTGGTCGTACCCCCCTGGCAGTGCCCTTGGCACACCCAGCTGCCTCTGGCGTGGCTGCTCCGGGGATTCCAGCCTGGACGTGCCCCCAATTTCCTGGGACACATCTGGAGGAGAAGGTGCTGACCCAGGACTGGGCCCTGCATTCGGGATGCAGCACGTGGGGGACGTTTTCCTGCTGTCCCACCTGGCAGTGCCTGCTCCCCGAGGTGACAGGGGACACAGCACTTAGGGCAGAGCCCTGAGGGGAGGGACGCTGGGACGCAGGGACTCTGAGGGGTGGGGGCACATCCATCCTGGCCTGCCAGAGCCCGCTGCCGGGATGGTGCTTTGTGCTCTGCTGTTTAACTTGGCCCAGCTGGAGCTGTGTGGGTTGAAAAGTCTCTCTCTGTTTTAAGTCTGTCTCGTGCTGGATTATTTGAAAACTTGCAGCCCATGCTTCCCAGCTGTTCCCAGGATCCCTGTCTTCAGAATATGTTGGTATTCCTGGAAGCTGGAGTGCAGAGCTGGTCTTTGGCTGCATCCCCACAAGATCCCTCCAGATTAGACAAAGTCAAAACCCTGAAACTTCTCCACAAACCTCATTCCCTAAAGCCTCTTTCTCTGCAATGCAGGCCTTTCTCTGAGCTGGCTCTGGCACTCACAGCCCACGTCCCCTGTGCCACCACAGAGCACAGAAAGACGCCAGAGCTGCTTTCACCTCCATTTTCTGCACCTTAGTAGGTGGAAAGGATTCCACGTCATTCCATTTAAACTCTGGGGTGCTGGGGAAGGGTTTCAGGTGCTGTTCCTTAGGGAAAGATTTTCCAGAGAAGTGTCATGGACCATCCTGCAGTCTTGGGATCAGCTCAGCTCACAGGAGCTGAGCTGGAGGATACAAACATCATTCCCATGGGAAAACGGACAGTCTGGGCTGAGTGTCACACCTAAACCTTGCCCAAACCCTGGCAGGAGCTCCAGCTCCTGGTGTCAAGCCCAAACTAAGCCAGGCTGGGCTTAAGTGGGAGATTTCGGGGGCAGACACAGAGTTTGGTGTGAGAAGCAGCCCGGAGTGGCTTCCCACACCTCCTTCCTCTGGGCAGGCTCCCAAAAAGCTCCTAATTTCTTGCAGGAGGAGCCGCCATCTGCTCCTGGTTGAGGTCCTGGCCGTGGGGGTGACGTAATGTCGGTGCCTCCCTGGCTGAGGCAGCTGGAGCTCTTTGTGTACGTCCAGGATGTGCTCTCTCTATATTTCTGTGTTTATATACATGGCATGGCTCTCGCAGCCAGCCCGGGGCTGGCACTGCCTGTGTGGGCCAGGAATTCTGGCTGTGGTGCCCTGGTAGGGGCTGGGAATGGTTTTACAGCTCAGCTCTGAGGAGGGGCCCATTCCCTGGACACTGCAGATTGTGGGAGCAGGCGCTCCTCGGGAGGTTTGGGTGTCTGGGGCTTGTCTGGGAGGGAAAGCTGGGGGATATCAATGGATTCTTGGGTGCTAGGCTAGGTCCTCGTGGCCCTGCTGGGCGCAGGTTCAGGGCTCAGCTCTACAGGGAGTGAGGAAGGATCACAGAACCACAGAATCAACCACAGAATCAACCACAGAATGAATCACAGAATCAGTCACAGAACTACAGAATCACAGAATCAATCACAAAATCCATCAGGCAGAGAATCAATCACAGAATCACAGAATCAATTACAGAGTCAATCACAGAATCACAGAATTAATTACAGAATCAATCACAGAATCACAGAATTAATTACAGAATCAGTTACAGAATCAATCACAGGATCAATCACAGAATCACAGAATCAGTCACAGAATCAATCACAGGACCACAGAATCAATCAAAGAATCAATCACAGGATCAGTCACAGAATCACAGAATCACAGAATCCCAGAATCACAGAATCCCAGAATCAATCACAAAATCACAGCATATGCCGGGTTGGAAGGGGCCCTCAAGGATCCCTCCTCCATGGGAAGCTCTGGGATGTGGCAGGAGCTGTGCTGGTGCTGCAGCTCTTTCCAGGCTGGTGGAGGACGGGGCTGTGCCTGCTCCTGTTGGCCCTGGCAGAGCATGGGGGGACAGGTTTGAGCGCATTTCCTTCCCCTGCAGAGAGGCTGCTCACCCAACCCACCACCCCATTACAGGATTAGTGGGGTTTGGTGCTTTGCTCCCTGTTTTTGACAAACCTGGCTGCCAAGGCTGGCTCTGTCCCTTCCTTGCCGTCCCACGGAGAGCGTGGAGAGGCTGAGCATCCCCGGCTCGGTGGGATGCAGCAGCTCGGGGAGGGCGCGGGCTCTGCTCTGCCGGGGGCACTCGGGGACATTGGCAGAGGGAAACGCTTCCTGACTGCCGGCGGGGGCTGAGGGATTCCGTGTCCCCGCTGTTCCTCCATTGTGCACAGGCTTCATTCAGCCCGCCAGGAGCGCTCGGCTGAAAAGCTTTGCTCTCTTGGGGTCATCAATTAAGGAAAAAACAACAACAAAAAAAACCTCTCCAGGACTTAAGCACCCTCCTCCCGTGCCTTTGCCACTCCAGGAACTCAAGAGAGCAACGAAACGAGAAAACTCAGCTTCTGTTTGGCGCACCTCAACCCTGACAGGGCGTTTCTGTGCCACGGCGAAGGCAATTAGTGCAGCACTAATTGCCGGCGCTGCCGGCAGTGTAATCCCCGCGGGGGTAAAGGCCACCTCAGGTGACATCGGCTGACACCGCGGCTGCTGGGGACAGGGGGGCCGGCACGTGGCTGCTGGGGCTGGATGGGCCAAGGGGGCTGCGGGCGGGACGGAGGGACATGGCAGGACAGAGGGACAGAGGGACATGGAGGGATGGAGGGACACGGTAGGACAGAGGGACAGAGGGACATGGAGGGACAGAGGGTCATGGAGGGATGGAGGGACACGGCAGGACAGAGGGACATGGAGGGACAGAGGGACACGGAGGGATGGAGGGACATGGAGGGATGGAGGGACATGGAGGGACGGAGGGGCATGGAGGGANAGGGACATGGAGGGACGGAGGGACATGGAGGGACACGGCAGGACAGAGGGACACAGAGGGACACAACAGGACAGAGGGACATGGCAGGATGGAGAGACAGAGGGACACGGAGGGACAGAGTTACATGGCAGGACAGAGGGACACAGCAGGATGGAGGGATGTGGCAGGACAGAGGGACATGGAGGGACAGAGGGGCACAGCAGGACAGNTGATGTGGCAGGACAGAGTGACACGGCAGGAGAGAGACACAGCAGGATGGAGGGATGTGGCAGGACAGAGGGACATGGAGGGACAGAGGGGCACAGCAGGACAGAAGGACAAGGAAAGCCTGGAGAGAACGGAGGGAGCGTGGAGCAGTGCAGGGAAAGGCCTGGGATTTTCCACACCGGCTCCGCTGGGGGGTTTTGCTGGGAGCAGCTCCCCAGTGCCCCTGATCATTTCATGTTTTGGGGATGGGGAGAGCTCTGGTTGCGAGATGCCCGATGTCACTGCAGAGGTGACACTGTGGGGTTGGAACTGGGAGGTCCTTAAGGTTCCTTGCAGGGTTCCTTCCAAGGATTCCTCCCCAACCTTCTTGGGATTCTGGGAATCTCTGGCTGGGGCTGAGCCAAGGACTGAGCAGTGCAGAGTGCGCTTCCCTCCTCTCCATAAATGTGCAGTGACCAACACCACGGTGGGGATTCCTGGGAAAGGAAACAGCCCCGGGGCTGGGAGCACAGCGGGAAACAGTGGGCTGGGGTGGCTGTGGCACAGGGCAGGGCTGGAGCTCCCTGGTTTCTCACTCTGCACGGCCCTGGGTAACTGTGGTGCTTCTCTCCCATCTGTCCAGCAGGGAATAGTGAGAGACAGACGCCTCCCCTCCTTCTGCAGTGGCTCCCAGCTGGGTTCTGAGCTGGGAAAACGCAGCCAGGCAGGGATTTGCTTCCATTAGCTCCTCTCTTTTTTCCTTTTTTAACCTGCCAGACGTGTTGGGAAGCAGGGCTGTGATCCTGCCAGCATGCTCTGTCTGTCACTGTCGCATTCCCTCCCTGCCACCCCTGGCAGGGCCAGGTTTGTGCCCTTCCAGTTCCTGCAGAGACGCGCAGGACCTGAGGGACTTCCTTGGAGCAGATCCCAGCAGGTCTGGGAAGCTGCCATGGTGCAGGGCATGGCCTGAGGGGGACATGACCCATCCCTGAAAGGTCCCAAATCCAAGCAGGGAGTAGGAGAAATCCCAGGTGTGAGGACCAGAGAGTTGTGGGGTGAGGAGAATTTATTGGGATTTCTCCAATGCAGAGCACCCCGTGGGACCCAGGGCTGAGGGGATTTGAGGTGTGAGAGAGCTGGGGGTGCTCACCTGGAGAAGAGAAGGCTCCAAGCAGAGCTCAGAGCGCCTGCCAGGGCCTGAAGGGGCTGCAGGAGAGCTGGAGAGGGACTGGGGACAAGGGATGGAGGGACAGGACACAGGGAATGGCTTCCCACTGCCAGAGGGCAGGGATGGGTGGGATATTGGGCAGGAATTGTTCCCTGTGAGGGTGGGCAGGCCCTGGCACAGGGTGCCCAGAGCAGCTGTGGCTGCCCCTGGATCCCTGGCAGTGCCCAAGGCCAGGCTGGACACTGGGGCTTGGAGCAGCCTAGGACAGTGGGAGGTGTCCCTGCCATGGCAGGGGTGGCACTGGGTGAACTTTTAAGTTCTCTTCCCACCCAAACCATTCCATCATTCTTTGATTTCCTCTACAAACAATTAAATGTGTTTTTACTGAAGATTAGAAGTACATGAGACAGGTAATTTCTGCTCACAGCGAGAGAGATACATTTTATTTATTACTTTCTCGGCTTCCCTGCTGCTGAACCTTCGTTTCTAAGCCACATTTTCCATGGCAGCTCCCACTGGGAGTGGGAAATGCTTGATGAAAGAGGCAGGTTAAACGAGCTGCCATGCGAGGAAGGCAGCAGCACCCAGGAGTGGAACCTTTCGTTTGACAGAGCTGCGTTATTAATACGTGTTTGAAGTCCTGGAATGGATCAATGAAACAGCTGGGCTTTGCCTGTGGAAATGCTGGGCTCTGTTTTGGCAGGGCTGAGGGAGATGTTCTGTAATGAGAGCTATTAAAAGGTCGTTCGAGATGCAGAGGAGGTTTGAAGTCAGATCTCAGTTTCTGGCAGCAACTTTTGTGTGAACAGATTTTTAATCAACTCCTGTGCTTTTTCTTTTTTTTTCTTTCTTTCTCTTCTTCCTTTTTTTTTTTTTTTTTCCCCATTCCTGGAGCTTTGTGGATGTTTCAATTTTGAGGATGGCAAGTGAAAGATGGGGCTGGGATTCATGTCAGGAGACAGGACACGGTGTCCATCGTGCACACAGCCTGGCTGGTGACATTTTGGGGAGTGTGGAGTTCAAGTGAGCTGCAAAGAAAAGGGACAAAGAGAGAAAACCAGAGGGTTCACACACCGCATGTGGAGTTTGGGTGACTTAAAGAGCTGAAAAGTCCCTCAGAGGGTGCTGGCACTGCCCAGGCTCCCCAGGGAATGGGCACGGCCCCGAGGCTGCCACAGCTCCAGGAGCCTTTGGCCAGCGCTGCCAGGGGTGCCCAGGCTGGGGTTGTTGGGGGTCTGTGCAGGGACAGGGGTTGGGCTGGGTGATCCTGGTGGGTCCCTTCCAGCTCGGGAGATTCCATGATCTCCCCGTGCACCCGTGGGGAGCAGAAGCCGCGCTGCTCCCACTGGGCAGATCACCGGCCATGCAGAGGCCTGTGATGGTTCCCTCTATCAGGGAGCAGCTTGAAGCTGTTAAAAAGGCTCTGAGCACCCCCTTCCTCAGTGGCTCCTCCTAAAGCAGAGTTCAGGCTCCAGCCCCGCGCACACAGAGCTCTGAATCCACAGCAATTCATCCTGGAATGCCTCACTTGTGGTTTTCCTCTCTCTTTGAGGAGACTTTGGGGAATCCTGCAAACCCTTCACCTTCTGCAGTAAAAGTGCTGTTAATTTTCTCCCCCAGCTCTGCTGGTTTTAATTGTGACTCCCACGTCAGCTCTAATAACCCACATGTTTCGTGTATTTATTATTTCATCTGCTCCTGGCCTACCCCAAGGCTGGGTTGTGGTAGTTTCAGCTGCTGGCAAGGCTTTAAATCCAGATGAGATGTTTTTCCTAAAGGGAAAGATGTTTTTCCAAATTCAACCACAACTGTTGGTTCTTAAGAAGGAATTAAGCTGGAGATCTTCCTTGGCCTATTCTCTGCAGGACAGCAGGCCACAGAAACATGGAATTACAGAATGGTTTGGGTGGGAAGGGACCTTAAAGCTCATCTCCTGCCAGCCCTGCCATGGCAGGGACACCTCCCCCTGTTCTAGGGTGCTCCAATCCCATCCAGCCTGGCCTTGGACACTGCCAGGGATCCAGGGGCAGCCACAGCTTCTCCAGGACAGATCACAGTGAGTTTTTTTCCTGCCTGAATAGGAGCAGATCCCACACTCAGTGACCACACTTATCACCATTTTTTGAGTGCTGATTGAGAAAAACTATCCAAAAATTAAAGTAAAGCAGGAAAAATGCTGTGCCTCACTGTTGATCCCAGGCACAGTTATAGGAGGCAGTGCTTAGATGTTGTATCTGTGGTTGTCGTCATTTAATGATTCAGGTTTTATATTTTTCTGTCTGAATTGTACCAGGTGGTTGTGGCTCTTGGTGGGCAGGGCATAATGGTGCTCCAGCAGCACTAACTGGTGTTACTGGTGTAGCTCCTGCTGGTCTCTGGAAGAGCTGGGCTGCTAAAAAATCCAGTTTCATGGCTGTTGGGACACGGCAAGTGTGTTTGTGCAGTGGCAGGAGGGGGAGGAGGTGCTTTAGAGACATTTTCGGGGCATAATTCACCTTGGAAGAGACTTCTGGAGATTGTGCAGCTGCTCTGGGCAGCTCCAGCCTGATCTAGGGACCTGGACCTGGCTCCAGTGTTTGCCTGTGGACAGGAGTGGCAATTCCAAAGCTGTTCCTTTGTGTCTGGGCTCTTGTTTCTGGGATTTGCAGTCTGGTTTTGTTTAACTTGGTCTCAAGCCTTGGGGAGAAGGGTCTGGTGTTATGTCAGGGGCTGCAGCTTCCTCCTGTCGAGGGCAAGGAGCCAGCTGATACCAGAATGGGCAAAGGAGGCTGGGCTGACACTCCACGGGGTCCCAGGGCATGGAGACAGCTCCAGCCTTCGTCAGATCCGTGGGAATTGCAGCTCCCAAGGCAGCATTTCACCCTCACACAGAAGGGAAGGCGCAAAGGGGGAGGAGGCTGAGCCCAAACTGGGCGTCTGCAGCTCCCCAAGGCACCAAAGGGCTGCAGGAAGGAGCATCCCAGGCTGTCCCGGCGTGTGGGGCTGCTCTGCCCCCTCCCTTCCGCCGAGGGACCCCCATCCCTCGCAGCTTCCTGCCTCTCCTGAGCCAGACATGTGCAAACGTGACCGGGAATCCACCCGGGATGGCTTTTCCTCCCCCCGGCTGGTATTTCCTCCCGGCTCCCTCTCCCCCTGCACGGCCCCTTCTCCAGGAGCCCAGTCAGGCATGGCTGGTGATCCCGAGGCTGCGGCTCCCCTCCTGCAGAACGGGAGCATCTGGCGGGCACCTGCTGCCCCGGCTGCCGGGGGCTGCAGGCCCGGGGGTCTCTCCCGGCTCCTCCCTGGGATGTGTTCCCTCTCCAGCCATGGCCTGGTGGGGGGGACCCCTCTCAAAGGGCTCCCCCCAAGGACAGGGGGGCCCCCAGCGCCCCTGCTCCTTTCCATTGCTGGGGAAAAGGTTCCTCCAGAGGAAGGGTTTGGGGGCTGTGCTGGAAGTTTGAGTGTCACACGGTGAGGAGGGATCCGGGATGGCTCCAGCCTGATCCTCTCTTGGCTCCTGGGCACTCCTGGCTTCCAGGAGAGCATTTTAGGGGATCTTTTGGAGAGGAGACCTTCTGGTTCTGGTTAATCCCCTCCTGAGGCCTGCAGCAGCGGGGATATTCCACGGGCTGAGCTGCAGACCAGCACGAGGACCCCCAGTCCCGTGGTCTCCTCCTGACAGTGCAGGAAGGGGAAAACAGGTTCCTGCTTTCCCTCGGGTGACTCCGGGGTGTCGGGGAGGATCCCGAGAGCCAAGAGGTCCCTGAGACGTTTGGCATGGCCAGGGGTGACACAGTGGGCAGGGCAGGGGGGCTTTGGGCAGGGGAGGATGGATCACGACCTCAGCGATCCCTGTGAGCTGGAAGGCTCTCCCTGGGGCTGCTCCTGGCCCAGGACCTGCCAGGAGGTGTCTCCGTGGGGGGAGGTGATGAGATTCTCTCTAGGGTGGGTCACTGCAGGTGTGAATTCCCCGTCTGGCATCGGTGGGGCATCCATGAGTGTGGTGCTGGAGAAGGGGGAAGGCTGGGCTTGGACAGGAGTGGGACAGGCACCGGCCAGACCTACCTGGTCTGAGAATTAGTGAGGAGATGGAAGCTTTCATCAGGGCTGGGGTGTGGTGGATGGGCATTGGCATCCTCCTGAGCACGGAGAGGGGCTGGATGATTTTCCAGATGGGATCACAGGCTCCTGGCTTAGGAAAAAACTAAAAAAAACCCCAACCCCCGAAAAAAAACCCAATGACAAAAGGAAAAAACAACAACAACAACAACAACAAAAAACCCCAAACCCCAACAAACAAAGAAAACCCCCATAAAAACCCCCAAAACAAGTCCTCCTAAAAACAAAAACCCAAACCCCCCAGCCCTCCCCCCAAAACAACAACATCAACAAAAGTTTTAAAAGAATAAATAATACAAATTGCCTCTAAACTTCTTGTGTCCAGTTTTTGTGCTTGAACCATGGGCAGTCAGGTTTCCCGTGCTTTTCTCTATGAGGCTTAGAAAGTTTAATTAAAGAGAGGTTTAGGGCTGTTAATGAGTCCAGCAGCTGGAGCATTAAGTCTGTGCATCAGCAAGTGGGGAGCCCTCCCAAAAGGAGCTCCAAGGCCCTGGGCCCACTCAGAGCAGCTCCGTGGTTTTTATCCTGAACTGGGCTTGGATTTTCAGTCCAGAGGATCCTGTCCAAGTTGGAGAACATTAAATCTCCTCCCCAGCACTTCTGGTTTCTCCTGCCCTGGAAGGTGTCTGTGAACACTCTGCAGTGTGAACAACAGGCCAGGGAGTGGGCATGGCTGGGAATTCACCCTGGAATGACCTCCTGATCCTAATTAAAACAACTCCTGTGCTGTTATTTTTAATTTGCTCAGTTTATTTTCCCCCCTTCAGAAACAGTTTGCAGAAGCAGGTTGTGAACATGGCTCTGCTGCGGCTTGGTAGGGATTGGATCAATGTTAACCCAAGGAAGGCTTTTTCATGGAACCCTGGAATGGTTTGGGTGGGAAGGGACCTTAAAGCTCATCCCATCCCACCCTCTGCCAAGGGCAGGGACCCCTCTCACTGTCCCAGGCTGCTCCAAGCCCCATCCAGCCCGGCCTTGGGCACTGCCAGGGATCCAGGGGCAGCCACAGCAAATCTGGGCACCCTGTGCCAGGGTCTGCCCACCCTCACTGGGAACAATTCCTGCCCAATCTCCCATCCAGCCCTGCCCTCTGGCAGTGGGAAGCCATTCCCTGTGTCCTGTTCCTCCATCCCTTGTCCCCAGTCCCTCTCCAGCTCTCCTGCAGCCCCTTCAGGCCCTGGCAGGGGCTCTGAGCTCTCCCTGGAGCCTTCTCCTCTCCAGGTGAGCACCCCCAGCTCTCCCAGCCTGGCTCCAGCCCTGGGAGCAGCTCCGTGGCCTCCTCTGGATCTCACCAGCACCTCCAGGTCCTTTTGGTGCTGGGGACCCCAGAGGGGAGCCCCTGTAATAGATGGGGTCCCATGAGAGGGGCACAATCACCTCCCTTGCTGCTCTGCCCACTCTGCTGGTGATTTTGGATTTATTTATCCTTTCATCCCTCCTCTCTGAAGGCAGAGGGACACGTGGAGCTGCTCACCTCCCTCCTGTGCCTTTCAAGGATGGCCCAGATTTCCAAGGAGCTGCTCACAATCCCAATTAACATTTGCTCCCGACTTTGGGACCCTTTAGTGGCCCTGGGCTCCCCCCCAGCTGTGGTTGGGACTCGGGGAGTGGGGCCAGAGCTGCTGGGGGCTGGGGAGAGCCCTGGGGAGGGCAGCAGACGTGGGGCGCACCCAGAGCTTCCTGGGCAGAACAATTCCTGCACCCCGACCTGGCTGTGGGGAGCCCACATTGAACTCCCTCAGCAGATGATGCCTTGGGAAGGCTGAACTGAAACAGAGACTGGACAGAGCTAGAGAATAAAGGAGGTGTTTATGGAAAGGCCTTTAAGGATCCACCTTGGGCAGGACAAGAGCCTAGCCAGGGCTGCACCCAAGGTGGACCCAAAATGGTCACAAAATGGACAAACGGTCATGAGGTCTCACACTTTTATAAGTTTTGGTCCATTTGCATGTTGGGGTTTAATTGTCCGAGTGCAGCTTCAGGCTGTGAGGTCCCATCCTTCTTGTTCCTCCCTTCAGCCCAGCCTTGTTTGTGCTTTTGGGCTGAAAGTTGTCCTTGGTCTGCAGCAGGAAAAGGATTTGTTTTGTGTCCCTGCTCTGTGCAGAGCTGAGTGACACTGAGTGACACTCAATGTGAGCTCAGAGCTGCACCCCTGGGCAGCACAGAACCTGAAACACGTGGAAGCTCAAACTTAAGGCATCACAGGAGAACAATTCCTGCACCCAGACCTGGCTGTGGGGAGCCCCTTCCCCAGGCTCAGCCTCCCCCAGGCCCTCTGCACCCAGCGTGATGCAAGAACATGAACCCTGCTCCTTTTCACAGCACACAGTTAGTTGCCTTTTCCCAGCTTTAATCTCCCTGAATGTGTTTTTGTTTCATTTTTATATTCCTTCCAGGCTTTTACTGGAATTCTCACAGGCTGGAGTTGGTCAGGGATGCTGATTGGAAACAGAATAGGGCTGGAAGTAGCCGAGATAAATGGGCTGATAAAGCAGCCAGAGCCTGGCTGATGGGGGACTGTCCTCACCCCCTTCTCCCTGCTCCAGGGGGGCTTCAGGCAGCCGGGAATGACCCACTTCTGGGAATTGCTGCTACTCAAGGAAGAGAACGGAGCTGAGGAAGGGGCTGGAGTCCCAGGAGAGGCTGAGGGAGCTGGGAAAGGGGCTCAGCCTGGAGAAAAGGAGACTGGGGAGGGTGTTGGAATTCTGGAAACTTCGATTTTAAGATTTTGGTATATAGTAATATATGTGGGGCAAGATGGAGACTTTAGGGGGGAGGTTAGTTGTTCTTTTTTTCCACCTGCTTCCTTCTTCTTCATGGGTTTGGGTGGTTTTCTGTAATTGGCTGGTAGCGTCCGCATTGCGGACTTCAAGTAGTTGATTGTTGGGTTCAAAGCAGAAATAATTTAGGTGGCATTTCATAACTGGATGGATTGTCCTTGAAAAGACCTTGTAGAGGTAGAGAGGTGCTCCATTTTACCTCGTTTCTCTAACGTGCTAGTTGGAGCTCACAGCTCGTGAGTCTGTGAATAGATAAGAAATAACAAACATCCAAGTCCAAACACGAAACCTTTCCCGTGTATTAATCCCGACCTTGGAGAAGAGAAAAAGAAGCCAGAACTGTCACAAGGGGGGACCTTGTGGCTCTGCACAACTCCCTGCCAGGAGGGGACAGCCAGGGGGGGTCGGGCTCTGCTCCAGGGAACAGGGACAGGAGGAGAGGGAACGGCCTCAGGCTGGGCCAGGGGAGGCTCAGGGTGGACACCAGCAGGAATTTCTCCATGGAAAGTGTTGAACATTGGAAAGGGCTGCCCAGGGAGGTGTTGGAGTGCCCATCCCTGGAGGTGGCACTTGGGGACCTGGGCCAGTGGTGGCCTTGGCAGTGCTGTGGGAACAGCTGGACTCAGTGACTTTAGAGGGCTTTTCCAGCCTGAACAATTCCATGATTCCGTGTTTGCTGCTGCTTTACAGCCCTGCCTGTACCAGGGAGCTGACTGCCAGCAGGCAAGGGACAGGAATTCCCACAGCATGGAGATGAATGTTCCTCTGCTTGGATAAACGAGTGGATTGCTCTCAGCTCACACCTAGAAGTGGGTTAAGCCTGGAGCAGAGTAGGAGGGTTTTTTTGAAGCCTTCACATCAACAGTTGTCACCTCAAAGACATCCCAGAGCTGCTGGCTCTGAGCAGGGTCCAGGAACCAGGAGGTGACTGATAGCTGATGTCGTGTTTAAAACCGTGCCCTGAATTCCTTGTCTTTGGAGTTCCTCCTGCAGCTCCTCAGGCTCCCCCACACCCCAGCTGGGGTTTGTCCTCATTGTGATCCACAGTTTGCTGCCAAACACCATCACATGGGGCTCCCTGGTCCTCACCCCGGACTGGAAATCCCACTTCCTTCCCTGTGGTTTTCCCTAGAAAAGAAACTGCTCCTTGCTCTTTCTTGATAGGACAATTAGAAACAGTCTCAGGTGTAGCAGGGCAGGTTCAGATTGGAAATGAGGAAAATTTCCTCCATGGCAAGGGTTTTCAAGCCCAGGCTGCCCAGGGCAGTGGTGGTGTCCCATCCCTGGAGGGATTTAAAAGCTCTGTGTGGATGTGGCACTTGGGGACATGGCTTAGTGGTGGCCTTGGCTGAGCTGTGGGGGTGGTTGGACTCAGGAGGATTGGACAGGCTATTGAAATGCAGGAATCAAATACTTTAGGGAGAAGAGGTATTTGAGCCTGGCCACATCCTGCAGCAGTGTCCTGGTCTCTGGCTGTGGCAGAGAGGGAACAGCCCCATGGCTTTGCAGGTGTGTGATTTAACCTTGCTTTCTCAGATTTTACAGTGAATTAAAATAATTCAATATTTAGGGCTGAGCTGGTCCCTTGGAGTATTTCTTTTGCTGCAGGTTTGATGGGAATGGCACAGCAGTTCAAGCCAACTGCACTTTTTACATTACTTTTTTTTGTTTGCTTCACTTCCAAACTAGGAAAAAAGAAGCAAAGCCATTCCTTTATGTGGTCCTGCTGCTCCCAGGGCACTGGAGTGTGCTGGAAAGGCTGGAACACTGCTCCAGCCCAGCGGGAGTGCTGCTGCAGCAATCTCCAGGACATGTAATCTGATGACTGCAAAACAAACTCAGCCTGGTGGGTTTGGAGGAGCCCTTCGAGAGCTGCTCGCTGGATAAATGCTGCAGGAATTGCTGGAGTTAGACAGGAAAGTGAGGGTTTGTGCCCGCAGGAAATGCAGGTGTGGGAGGAGGAGCAGCCATCCCGCGTGTCTGCAGCACTGCAGACGCTCAGGGAGCTCTGTAGAGTGGTTCATTTCTTAGGGATATTTTTGGGAGAGCCCCAAGGAGCAGAGCTGTGCAGCAGCAGGGGCTTGTCCACGTCCAAGAGCTCCCAAGTGAGATGTGCAGAGGGATTTTGGAGCTTTATATCTAGTGGGATCCCAGTTCTTCCACCCTCTCCTTCCTTGGGCCACGCTCGCTGCAAAGTAACTGTTGTCACCTGCTCTGCTGTTTGTGCCTGCACCTGACACCTGTCCTGGGGACAGCTGGGCTTCCCTGGACCATTTCTGGTGGGAAAAACGGTGGAGCCCAAGGTTAGGGAATAGGGGGTGCCTTTCCAAGCTCTGGATGCTGCACACTGATGCTGGCTCTCCCTGCGGCGGGGGTTTGCTGGTCCCACAGGGATGCTGGGCAGGGGCCTGGAGGCGTCACCTCCACTCCAGCTCCTCCAGGCTGTGCCAGCGCTGATGGTCCCAGCAGATTGCCCTGCTCAGCCCTGATCCAGCACCTTTTCCCTCCTGACCAGGGCCAGGGCAGGCTCAGGCTGCAGAGCAGGGAAAGGTTCTTCCCCCAGAGGGTGCTGGCACTGCCCAGGCTCCCCAGGGAATGGGCACGGCCCCGAGGCTGCCACAGCTCCAGGAGCCTTTGGCCAGCGCTGCCAGGGGTGCCCAGGGTGGCATCCAAGGCTGGGCAGCTCACAAAGCCCAGGCTCTTTGGGACGTCACTCCCAGGAGCCATGGAAAACCCCCCTGACCCACACTGGCGTGGCTCTCTCGCTCCTGGCACTGAGAGGCAAAGCCAGGTGGCCAGGATTGCTTTTCAGCAGCTGGGAATTGTTTAACATCTTGGAAAGAGAAACCTTGAAACCTTCCACCAGGAGGAGGATTTCTCCCACCGTGATACTGGATACAGGATATGGCTTAAAAAAATAATCCCTGGCACTTCGGGGGGACAATGTGAAATATTGTTTTAGTTTAGGAAATCCTTCTTTTCCAGTCAGGATGGTAATTCAGGGATTTAGGTTTTCTTTTTAAGCATTCCAGGGTGGGTTATAGGTGATGTCCTGGTGTTTTCCATGCCGTGTGTGCCCATAAAGGTGGGGATCCCAGGGGTCCTCTTTGCTGCTCCAGAGTTTTTTTGTTCTGGAGCTGGCTTGAAAATGAGGCAGAATGGAGATGCAGCAAAATATTGGCTGCATTGTCACACATGAGAGAATCCAGAGGACTCTGAGGCACTGGAAGAGCGGATGTGGAATAGAAGAATATAGAGGAATTCTCTGCTTGGGGATGTTCCTCAGGTCAGCAGCTCCCAGGTAGAGGAGCAGGGAATTGAGGGAGGGTGGGCTCAGGAGTCTGGAGCTCAGTGGATTTGGTGGAGGCTGAAGCAGGGCTGGTGAAACTGGGTCTGATCAGGTAGAAAATTTCCCATCAGGAACTGGGAGTGAAACTCCAGCCCATTAAAACCGTTTGGTTTCCTGGGGTTTGTGACAAAATAATTAAAAAACCCCAAAACTGTTTTACTGGGGGAGGGAGGAAATGTCCTGTCATCTCCAGGCGTTAAAAATAACCCTGACTTTTCACTTTCAAACAGTTTCAGTTAATTAAAGTGAATTTGCACTGAATAAGAGAAAACAAGGAAGAGGCAGCTCATTCACAGAGGTGAAACCTTTCATTTCTGGGCTGACTCAAACTGCCTCCGTTTCCTTTCTTTTTTTCTTTTTTTTTTAACTCAAATAGTGAGAAAGTTTTGACACACAATTTCTTTCCAGCAATTCCCTTTAACCCTGAGAGCTCCCCCACATCCCAAATCCATCCTTCCCTCAGTCTGGGCTGCTCAGGGAAGTGATGAATCACTAACAAATGTTTTCCCCCCACTCAAAGTCAGAGGGAGGAATGAAGAGCAGATTTTTTTTTTTTTTTTTTTTTTGCAAGGCAGAGACATCGCTGCTGTTCAAACAGGACTTGTCAGCTCTGTCTGGGGCTCTCCCCAAAGCCACCAAATTCCCAGTGCAGAGGCAGCGGGATGGGGGCGCATGTCTGACCTGGGCCCTTCTCAGCTTCACTTGTGATAAATAATCCAGGCTCAAAAACTGGAGTTTTGAGGGGGAAAAAAAAATTTCCTCTGGGTTCTACTGCATTAAAAAAAACCTCTGGGAAATTCTTTAGGTTAGTGAAAAAAATAGAGAGAAAGGAAAATTGGTTTGAGCTGGGAAATCATTATTGATGGTGGGATGCTCTGATGCTGCCTTTGAAGCAGAAAATACAGGAATGGGCATGAACCAGGCGATGGATAGGAATTTTTTCAGGGAGAACAAGGGGTTTGTGAACCCTGGAGAGAAAAAAGGGATGGAGGTGTTCACATCCAGCAAAGGACTTTTACATAAAGGTTTCCCCATGCCCTCGTGCTGAGCGTGTCCTCCTTGGGATCCCATCATGCTGGAAGGTGCTGGAAGGTGCTGGAAACTTCTTCAACCCCATCCATGCTCATCCTCAGCCAAGTTTCCAGCTGTGGAGCCTCCTCAGCCTAGGATCTGGCCCAGGGAGCTCCAGAGGGTTCAGCCCCTCCTGGGGCTTGGCAAAGTGGTGCCTACAGCACCATTTTTGGGGCTTGGCAGCTTCTCTGCACATGAATAAAATCCTGGTTTATGTTTATTTGCCCAGAGCCTCCTGAGTGGCTCTGGTTCCAGCACTGTGGGCTCGACCTGAGCTGCTGAAAGGAGTTTACAGGAAGAAATCTTTTGGCTGGGGCTCTCAGTGCCTCCCTCACCCGGGGAAGCAGCAGCTCCTGCCTTGGAGCAGCTCCTCAGGGAATCTGAAAGCTCCCAGGCACCCAAAGATAATTTGGGTGTAAAAAATACCAGTGGCAGGGGAGAGGTGGGAGGTGATGAGCGCTGTCAAAGGAGCTTGGAGGAGCATTTGGGAGTTGAGTCAAGGTTGAAACCGCAACAATTCAATCATTTGTACAGAAACCTGGCAGCTGCTGGCGTGGAGTGAATCACAAATGTGCACATGTTTTGCCTGGGGTGAAAATCTGAGCCCTGCTTGGCTGTGAAATGGTGGCTGCTTAGGCTGGGAAACACTTTGGGTTTTGTTTTTTTTTTTTTGAGCTGTGTTGAAGGGAGCAGGAGGGAAAGGCTGGGGCTGGTGCTCCTGCCCGGCTCTGGCCCAAGCTGTGCTGGGGTGAGCTTCTGCTGCCTCCTCCTCTCCCTCCTGCTCTGTTCCTGCACATCCCCCAGGGAAGATGATACCCAGGAGCCAAATGCAACCTCCAGACACTGACCCAGCTCCAGAATTTTAATACCAGGTCAGAGCCTGAGCTCTGACCCTTGGAAGAGCAGCTCCTGAAGCAAAGGAGGCAGAACTGGATCCCTGTGAGGCGCTGGGGGCTTGGCTGTCCTGCAGTCAAAACTCTCCCTCTAATGAAGTTCACTGATTTGGGGTGGGAGTTGGTCACACTGGAGTGACAGGAGCTGGGGGAGGCACTTGTAGGTGCAAAGCTCAGCTCAGGCAGGTCCAGCTCCCCCCTGGGCTCCCAGGAGCTGTGTCTGTCTGTCCCTCAGCACGGCCGTGGTCCTCCTCAGGGAATGTCAGCGTCCCCAAAGGGGAGACTGCAGCATGAAGGGGCTGCACTTCAGCTAAAATCACCCCTGCACTGACCCGTGGCATTCCTTTAAAGGGGCAGCTGTCCTGGCTGAAGGATGGCGGGGTGAAGGAAGGGTGTCCCCGAGCCGGGGTGGCTTTGGACAGAGGCGCAGCAGGGGCAGTCCTGGAACAGCCCCCACACTCCTGACAGGATCAGACAGGAGTTGCCTTTCCCTGCCAGCAGTTGGGACCTGGAGTTTGCCACAGGCTCCCCTGAGCTCCCATCAGTGCTGGGCAGGCAGCAGACGGTGCCCAGGAGCCCGGACATGGCTGGGCACGGGCTCGGTGCCCGCGGGCACAGCACAGGAGCCTGCAGCCTCACACCCAGCCTGTGTCCCCTGCATGTCCCCTGGCTTTTGGCCTCAGGCTCTTTCCCTGAGGGCCAGCTCAGGGGAGGGCAGTGCACATTTTCCCCCTGCTTTTGGGACCACTGATCACCCCTCAGTGATGTTTTCCAGGTTTTCTTTGCACATTTCTCTTTAAATGTGAAGGCAGCTGCCATCCTGTCCCCCCAAGGGGTTTCTGGATCTCCCATCACCAACTCTGGGCTCCTGCTCACCACAGGGTTTGTGGTTAAATCCCCTAAGTTTGCTTTTCTGACCTCTTATCTCCCCTAAACCTGTGAGTTTGAGTCCAAGCAGACCTGAGGGGGAATTTGGCAGCTCGGTGCTGGGTCCGGGGTGTGTGATGGGGCTGGGGGCACGAGGCCAAGGGCACAGAAAATTCCAGGTGGGATTTCTGCCCATCCTCCAGCTTCTCCTGCCAGGATGTGGTAACTCAGTGCTCCCCCAGCCAGAGGACCTGAGCCAGACCTTCCCAGGGCATTCTCTGATTTCTGCCTGGCTGAGGTCACTGGCTCTCACCATGCCTGGAAAATGGAGCTGTCTGTCTGACTCCCTCGCCTGCCCCTGGGCAATTTGTCTCCCGGGCCACTGCAGGGAGGTTGATAAAATGTGTTTGTCATGAATCCACTGAGAGAGGGGGCTGGGACCGCCAGGCTGCATGGCAGGAGTGGAGCAGGCAGAGCTCTGAGCACAGGGAAGGGGGAAGGTCTGGGATATCTCTGCCTCCTATGGAGGTTGATCTGAGCCTCTCTGGCTCTGCTGAGGGCTCCTGCCAGGTGGATCTGCTGGATTAGGGAATCATCCAGGTTCGGGAAAACACACTCTGCTTTTGTGGCTACCATGAATAAAACAGCAGCCACTTTTGAATCCCAGGATCATTTAGGTTGGAAAAGACCTCCAAGATCACTGAGTCCAACCTGTGCCCCATCCCCACCTTGTCACCAGCCCAGAGCACTGAGTGCCACGTCCAGGCCTTCCTTGGATATCTCCAGGGATGGGGACTCCCACTGAGCAGCCCTTTCTGATGTTTAATTACCCTTTCCATGAAGAAATTCCTCCTGATATCCAGTCTAAACCTCCCCTGGCCCAGCCCGAGGCCGTTCCCTCTCCTCCTGTCCCTGTTCCTTGGAGCAGAGCCTGCCCCCCCCGGCTGTCCCCTCCTGGCAGGGAGTTGTGCAGAGCCACAAGGGCCCCCCTGAGCCTCCTTTTCTCCAGGCTGAGCCCCTTTCCCAGCTCCCTCAGCCTCTCCTGGGGCTCCAGCCCCTTCCCAGCTCTGTTCCCTGTCCTGGAACCACTCCAGCCCCTCAGGTCTTCCTTGACTTCCAGGGCCATTGACCCAATCTGGTCAATGCAAGGCCTGGATTCTGGGGTTGCTGGAGTTAAAAGCTGCAGCACTGAAGGCTCAGCTGGCTGTGAGCAATCCCTGCTTGGCACAGCCAATTCAGCCATGATCCCGCAGAAATGGAAACCTGGGAAAGACGTTGGATCACCATGAGGAGCCTCTCCATGGGCAGAGCTGCTGGAGCAGGGTGGGTTGGGGGGCAACATCCCTTGGCTGCTCAAGGAAATACAGGGAAATACCTCGTGGTCAGTTGTCACGCCCTGGGGGCTGCCAGGGATGTGTGTGCAGTGAGGACAACCAAGCCGTGCTTCCGCATGGACGCTGCTCAGCTTGGAGCTGACCTGAGGCTTTTACACCAGGTTTCCTCTGGTCCCTCCAGCTGTGGCCAGCCCTGCACTGGAGCTGCTCTTGCCGGTGTCCAACCCACCCCATCTCCAGTGTTCGAGCACAAAGTCCCCGAAGGCTCTGAGGGTACAAAGGACCCTCCACTGCTTCCCTGCTGCTGCTTTGGCAGGGTTGGGACACTTTAATTCTCTTGGTGTGCACAAGCACCCCCAAAACTCCCAGGAACTGTCTGGATTTGAAACCTTCCGAGGTCAGGACCACCAGGAGGTGCCTCCAGCCCCCAGCCCTGGCTCCAACAACAGGAGAGGAGAGGAGAAGAGCAGGAACAGAGCCAGTCTTCCTGCTGGTTCCTCCCAGCCCCCTGCAGGCCAAGGATTTGCTGATCCAAAGGCAAAGTTTGCATTCACAACTCTCAGCAAGAACTGGACCTCAGGTCCCTCCTGTCCTGGGAAGCTCCGGACAATATTCCTGCAAGAGATCCCCGGACACACAGAGTTTCCATTCTCGTCCCTTTGAGCTTTCCTGATGTTTTGTGGAGCCTTAAACTCCTCCTAAAGCAGGCTGGGATGTGTTTGTGCAGCCTCAGCCACATGTTGAGAATCGGGACAAGGAGCTGTAGCTCCTCTGCCCATCAGCTGTGGGAAGGGAAGCAGTTAGAAGGGTTTGATTTAACTCCCAACTCCTCGTTCTTCACCAAAACCCAGCAGGATCAGCAAAACCAACACCAGAAACTACAAAAAGTAGAGGTGAGTGAGGCAGAAAGATTTCTTACAGCAGGAAATGCAACGTCAGGGTTCTGGAATGAAGCTACAAATGGATGGGAAATACCGGCTTTTGGGATACCCCCATCCCCTTCTTCTCCATTCCAAGCTGATCTCCATGAATGTTTCTCCAGCTTAACCTGCCGTTGTCTCAGAGAAGTTATTTTAAATCCTGGCAGCGGCTCAGTCTGGGCTATTATTTCAACTGTTAAAAGTGTCCTGAGCGAGCAGGGAAATGCTGGGGTTGGTGTTATCTGCTGCTGCAGACGCATGTCTGGGAGAGATTAGACCCTGAGCAAATCCAAATAAATACATCCAGGGAGCCCACCCTGGGAAGTCCTCTCATTTCATAAATGCAGACTTGCTGCACCCCAAAACCCTCCTGCTCCTGCTCCTTCTTCTGGTGCTGAGTGCGTTCCTTTGGCACGGAACGTCAGAGAAGGCTGGGAAACCGCAGATAAACCTGACGTCCCTGGAGACCTGTGAGGCAGCTGGGGGGCCATGAGTCAGTGCTGAAAGGCAGCCGGGGGGGTGGTACCTGTGCCAGGAGCCATCTGTCACCTGAGAACAGGCACACCTTGGCTGCTCCTCCCGTTTGCCTGGCCTCAACACGCAGCTGAGGCTGCACAGACACATCCCAGCCTGCTTTAAGAGGAGTTTAAGGCTCCACAAAACATCAGGAAAGCTCAAAGGGACGAGAATGGAAACTCTGTGTGTCCGGGGATCTCTTGCAGGAATATTGTCCGGAGCTTCCCAGGACAGGAGGGACCTGAGGTCCAGTTCTTGCTGAGAGTTGTGAATGCAAACTTTGCCTTTGGATCAGCAAATCCTTGGCCTGCAGGGGGCTGGGAGGAACCAGCAGGAAGACTGGCTCTGTTCCTGCTCTTCTCCTCTCCTCTCCTGTTGTTGGAGCCAGGGCTGGGGGCTGGAGGCACCTCCTGGTGGTCCTGACCTCGGAAGGTTTCAAATCCAGACAGTTCCTGGGACTTTTGGGGGTGTTTACGCGCCGACATTCATGTGCTCTCCAGGATGAGAGGAAACTACCTCAGGCTGTGCCAGGCGAGGGTCAGGTTGGACATCAGCAGGAATTTCTCCGTGGAAAACATTGTTAAATATTGGCAGGGGCTGCCCAGGGAGGTTTGGAGTGCCCATCCCTGGAGGTGTCCAAAAGACGGCCTGGAGGTGACACTCAGAGCTCTGGGCTGGGGACAAGGTGGGGATGGGGCACAGGTTGGACCTGATGGTCCTGGAGGTCTTTTCCAAGCTAAATGACTCTGGGATTCAATGATCAGAATGAGAGGATGACGAAAATCAGGGCTGTAAACCCTGGCTGGGTGTTCTTCCCAGCCTGGGGCGTCCATCCCTCCCCAGAGGAAGTTTTTGGGATCATCCCTTCATGGCTTTGGTGTTTATTTCTGTTTGTCTTCCAACGCTATAAAACAAGAGGTTTTGTTTTATAAAACCACAGAGAGGGAGGCTCTTGGAAAGCTAGTGCTGGAAACATGTCCCTGGAGTGGGAGAGACTGGAGAATTTGCTGTTAATTTACTTTGACAATAGAGCAATAAAGAGAAGTTGATTTACGAGCGACAGTGAGGGCCAATGTTTACGGCACTTGTCCCCACTCAGTGTCACACTAATTTTATTGGGATGTTTTTAGTTTTTTTTTAAAGGAATCCCACAGAATCTGCTGCATAGTCATTATACACCAATTCCAATGCTGACTCCCTGTAATTCAGTAATTACTTTAATTGCTGGGAAGCCAACTTGAACAGGTTGAGGAGAGGTTGTGTGGGGATTTAAATGAAAACCATGTAAAAATGTCCCTCCAGTTAAAGCTTTTAAGCCCTGAATGTGGATTAAACATCATTTCTGTGGTGTTTGACTTGAGATAAATGAAGGTTTGAGCTCAGCCCAGGCGCCGTCAGTGCTCCAGGAGGGGCAGGAGATGAATGCACAGAGCAGAGGAAGGAGGATCTGGAGGGGAAATGAGAACAGGGGATGGAAGATGCACCAAGGTGTGAGTGTGGCTGGGGGGGTGAGGGCTGGGCAAGGCTGGCGTGACACCAGAGCACCTCCCCAGGGACCAGGAGCTCTGGGTGGGGTTAACTCTTGGAGTTGCTCAGGAAGGAGATGGATGAGGAGATCTGAGGTGACCTTTAAAGGTCCCTTCCAACCCGAACAATGTCATGACTGTGACCCCTCATCACATCTTGGAAATGTTGGAAATGGCTTCTTTTTTGGTTTCCTATTAAAAAAAAAACCTCAAATCAAGCGAGGCCACCAAACCCTGCAGAGCAGCTGGTCCTTGTGAGCCTCCCCCCCAGCCTCCTTCAGAAGGGTCTCCTTGCTCAGCTTCCAGGACATTGCTTGGCTCCATGTCCCAAACCCTTTCCACACCGCCAAAAGGGCAGCAGACAAACCCCTCAGACCTCTCCCCTCAGTTAATGGGATGAGATTTTCATGCTGGCTCATGGCTTGGAGAGTTGGGATTTGCCCTGAGGAGGATAAAGCTGAAGGCTGAGCTGCCCCTTCCACACTCCTGTGCCCACTCCGTGGCTTTGGCAGCCCTGAAACTTTTCCCTGCTCCCAAAGCTCTCTCCCTTTCCTGCCACTTGCCCTACTTTTCCCTGCAGCCAGCTTATCCTTATTCGGGGTCATCCTGCCTTCCAGCAGCCCTTCCTCCTGCCCAGGCTTTGTCCCCAAAAGCCCCATCCCCACCCCGCAGAGCCCCCCGTGCTGGGCGGGCACAAAGGAGTGGCAGAACAGCTGCAGCTCCGGGAAATGAGCTCCAGGAGAACCTGTGCTCCCGATTTTCCTGTGCAGACAATGCGTGCAGCCGAGCTCTTTCTTCCGAGGAGGTTTCGCTCCCTGGAATTGGCTGTCCTCTCTGTGGGCGGGTGGCTGCATTCACTCTCCCACAATGGGTCCGGCATCCTCCGTGGGAAATGTCCTTGTTCCTTTTCTTCCTGCTTTGGCTCTGTCCCCCCTGCACTCACAGCCACGGGGTCAAACCCAAATTATCCCTGCTCTCTGGAGCAGGGAGGAGAAGGTTGAAATCCTGTTGCATAACCAGGCCTGGGAGCTGTGAGTGCTGCAGCTCAGAGCTCACCTCAGGTGCCTTCTGGAGGTGCCTTAGAAAGGGATGCTTGGATGGGGAGGGAAGTGGGAACAGTAGGGAATGGAGGTGGCACCGGCAGTGACACGGGTGGCTGCATTGTCACGAGAAATTCTGGGATGGAAGGAGAAGCAGGAAGAGCTGCCTAGGAAAAACTTCACGTCAAGGTGTCCTTGAGCTCGTCCACCCAACATGCAGAGCCACCAGGCAATTCCAAACTAGTGGGAAGTTGCCATTTTTCCTGCCCTTGCTCCAGAGAAAGTCAGGCACAACCTCCAACATCTTTCCCGAGGCAAAGAGCACTGGGCTGTGGGATGTCGCGGAGGTGGAGGAGCACTGATGTGTTGGGAGGGCTGTGCTGGTTCGGATGCTTGGTGACGGTGTCACTGGTGTGAGGCCCCAGGGTGGAGCCCGGGTTTTCCATCACTTAATGCAGGAAGCCTTCCTGATTAAATCCTGGAGCTGTGATGTCCCAGCCTTTCTGACCAGAGCTTGGAGTGATCCTAAGCAGAGTCCTGGCAGGACATTTCCGTCAGGCACTCAGGAATTAGAGCGAGGAAAGGCCCATTAGGTCATAGGCTCCATTCCCCAGCCAGGGCTGTCCCCTGGGCTTGTCCCCAGGGCTTGGCCAGCCCTGTTATTTCAGGTTCCAACCAGTGCCACATCCAGGGGAAGTGACTCAGCCTGACAGGCCCTGTTAGGAGCTCTCCAAGGCCCCAGTTTTTGGCTGTTTAATACAATTTTCCCTCATTTTCCTATTTTGGGGAGAAGGGAAAGCTCGGTGTAAATGTCACACATTGAAACGAGCCAGAGGAGAACATGGGTGGTCACTTTTCTGCAGCTGGGGGAGCCCCTTGGGGAATGCTTTGGGATGGGATGGGATGGGATGGTGGAGAGTCACTATTGAAACCCATCTTGTTCCTGAGACCACTTAATGGCCCTTAATGACCCCAGCCAGCCTCACCTGGGACCCCCAGCACATCCCAGCAGCCCCATTTAAGCTCAGCCCTGTGCCCTCAGCCCTGTCCTGAGCTCTGGTGGGCCGTCTTTGCCTCCTGGATGGGTCTTGGGCCTTCCCTGGATGGAATTTGTCTCCTTGTTCTCTTGCTCTCTGCCCCACCCCTGCCCCTTGGGTGGACTTTACACCTGGCTGCAGCCTGGTTTCCACACCAGCTTCTGCCTGTGCTTCCCTTTAGCACCGCCTGTGTTCCAGGAGGGATCTGCACCTTATTCCTGGAGCTGCCTGTGGAGCGTCTCCCCAGGGGCTGGCTCTGCCGGGGGTGCTCCCCCTTGGAATCTGTGCCTGTTAACAAGGCCCTGCCTGTCCTGGGGTGCCCCAGCTCCCCACAGCAGCCCCTGCAGGAGCCTCCCTGGCACTGGGATGCCTGGGAAGATTCCTGTGCTGCTTTTAGGAGCAAGTTGGATTTGCCAGCTGCAGCTGAACTCCAGGAATCTCCTTTCCTGTGCAGGAATCATCATTCTGGAGGAGTTTGGGCAGAGGGTGGATAGCAAAGGTGTTGGGTTGGGATGCTGGATGTGCTCTGTGGGCAGTGGGAAGGACAAGGAGAGCCCACGGTGAGCTCACCTGGGCTGTTAGTGGAGTTTTGGGGTCCAGGATGGAGGTGGGAGGGTGCTGGGGCTGCAAGATGTAGAAACAGTGTGAACAGAGCTGCTCCCTGATGGCCTCTGGAAGGAGAAGGGAAGCCTGGCTGTGGGGATAAAGCAACTTAGCCCTGGGAATGCTGAAAACTCCAGAGAAAGTGGGATTTTTGTAAAGGAAACAGAGAATTCCTGTAGCAGATGTACAGCCTGGCCTGTTCCTGCCTCTGGCGGCTGCAGCAGCTGCTCTCAGCAGCCTCAGCACCCCCTGCCTGGGAGTACTGTGCCCCCAGGACGGTGTGACCCTGCTCTCTGAGCTGGTGACAGCCCCTGCAGCTGGGAATCGCTTCCCAGGTAATCCGTGTCCTTGGGAAGCAGCCTGGCTGCTCCCAGGCTTCAAGGCAAAGGGAGAAAATAAACCTGCTTGGAAATGTACAGCCAATCTGTGATGTTCGTGTAGCAACCACAAATCCAGCTGTGCCAGCAGGGAGAGGTGGCCCCTGGTTAATCCTGGGGAGAAGCAGCAGGGAAAAGCTTTGGTGTTGAGGCTGGGTGAGCCCTAAATCCAGTGTTGTGAACAACCTCATTGTGCAGCAGCTCCTGCCCCAAAACTGTGGGGCAATGAGCTGCAGAGAGTGCAGGAGCCTGCCTTGGAATCCTGGTATAGTTGGGGTTGGAAAGGACCTTAAAAACCATCCCATTCTACCCCTGCCCTGGGCAGGGACACCTCCCACTGTCCCAGGTTGCTCCAAGCCCCATCCAGCCTGGCCTGGGACACTTCCAGGGATCCAGGGGCAGCCACAGCTGCTCTGGGCACCCTGTGCCAGTGTTTAACTGGTCTCACTGTAAAAAACTTCTTACCTCAAATCTGAATCAATCTTCTGGGATAAAACCATTTGCCCTTTGTTCCCTGCCATCAGAGCCTCAGCAGGGGGTGGTGTCCTGCCCAGGGAATATTCCCTGTGTGCCAATTCCAGGGCTGTTCCAGCTGCACAGATGTGGAAGGCTCATCCCTGACAGGATCCAGTGAGCTCTCACTGCCTGGGATCTCCAGCAAAGCTGGACCCTGGTGGGGGCTGCAGCCCCTGGAGATGGAGTTGTGCAGGTCCTGGCACATCCATTGATGTCAGCAGTGAGGGAATCACTCCCAAAAATGCTTGGGACTGGGAGGGACAAACATTCCTGGTATTTTCCCCTCTGTGAGCTCTTTGGTCTTGGATTAATTCCCATGCTGTGCTGATAAACTCTGCTGGCTCTGCCTTTGGGGGTTTTTGGCTGCTCAGGGCTCCCAGGGGCTCAACCCTGCACCCTCTGGCTTGGTCCCAGTCTTTTGGTGTTCCCGCTGCCAAAAGCTGCTGAACCTTAAGTTTGCAGAGCTTTAGGTTGCCTGAAAATCAGTGGATGCTGTGCCCATGTGGGGAGCTGGGGAAATTCCTCCATTCTCCATTCCTTCCCCTCTTTCCCATCGCAGGGCTCTTTTCCATGCAAAATCTTCCAAGGAAATGGTGTCAGGAGTGACACACGAGTGTCTGAAGCAGATCAAAGCTGCTTTCTGCTTGACTGATTCGTTATTTTCCCTCTCTGGGGTGTGGATATCTCCTGGCAGGTCACAGCGTGCCCGGGGCTGTTTGTCTGCCCTCAAATCAATCTCACACCTCATCCACAGCGGGAATTACAGGGAGTGAAGGGGCTGGATGCTTCCCAAGCCATGGCAGATGCTCGTGCAGATGGTGCTGGCACAATTCCCACTGACAAATCATCGAGTGGGATTGTCCAGACCCTCCCAGGAAAGGGACTGTGGGGTCTGGAGTGATCCTGCAAGGCTGGACCAAGGGTGCAGACCTGAGTCTGTCCCTTGTCCCCACTCCTTGCTGGTGGCAGCGTTGGTGCCACACTGAAGGCTCCTGGTTTTAGATGTCTGAGGTCTGCAAGTCTTTTTGCTAATGGAGAGGAACAAGAAACCTTGAGGTTTTAAACACATTTTTCCTCAGGTGTTCCTGTAGCTCAAAGATTATTTAGTTAAAGATGAACGTGGAAAGAGAAAGTCTGTTCACCAAGGGAGTGGAAAGCTTCTCATGGTGATGCCAAACAGCCCAGGGCAGGGGCTCTCTCCCATTCAAACCATCTCGAAAGTTCACAGCACATTCTGAGAGTGGATCCTTCCCTTCCTGGGAATTCCCACTGGAATTCCTGACCCTGTGATAGGGCTGAACCCCACTTTGGGCAGAGAGAGGTGTCCCCATCCTCTGGTCATAACACACTGAGGGACACAGCAACTTCTTCCTCACTCCTTGGTCCAATTCTTTATTTACAGCATCAACAAGGAAATTTGGGAAGGGATGAGCAGGATTCCTGTACCCAGCTACTCCAGGACCTGTGGTTTGGGACATTTGTGTCCCAGCCTCTGCTTCACAGCCCTGAGCATCCCATCTCTGCGGCTGTAAAGCTGCCACCACAGCTGGGGAAGGAATGGCCCTTCCTACCTTTGGGACAGTGGCCTTGAAACTCATTGTGGTTCAAAAATCTCACCTGGCTGTTTGTGAAGTTGTCTGAATGGTTCTTGTGGTCTGAGTCTGCTGACTTTGTGTACTGAATTTTAATTCTCCCAAATTCATACTCTTCTTCCTGAGGGTTGCGTCTGTTGTCCAATTTGTCTGGTTTTTCTCTTGCTGGAGAATAAACAGAGCAGAGCCCTGTAGTGGAGGTTTCTCAGCCTGCTGAGCATCTCTCTTTTCTCCCCCAACGCAGATGAGGTGAACCTGCTGGACAAAATCACTCTCCATGCCCAGGACCTCAGCAATGTTTCCTTTGGCTACGACCACAGCAAGTGCAGGATCCTGGAGATTGGGCAGTACGCCACCCTCAACATCCCCACCAGGGTGGCCTTTGGGGACAGGTAACCTCCCTCCAGGGCGTGGCAATGGGGTGGTAGGGATCAAATATCATCTAAGGCGTGGCAGTTGGTTTGAGGAGTTCCTTGGAGAGCCCATTCCATGATGACATGGAGATAACTCAGCCGCTCTATGCTCTGAGTTCAGGTCTTCCTTCATTTCTGACATTTTGGAACAGTTTGTCCTGTCCCTAGCGTTGTCCAAGGCCGGGTTGGACAGGGCTTGGAGCAGCCTGGGACAGCAGAAGGTGTTCCTGCCATGGGCAGGGGGTGGGATGAGATGAGCTCGAAGCTTTCCTCCAACCCCAATCATTCTGGGGTTCTTTGATGGTTCTCGGTTGGGTGCAGGAAGGACACCTTGGCACGGCCCCATCACCCCATGCTGAGGTTGTGTGGGCAATGCTAATTTAGGCCTGGCTGCTTCTCTTTGAACCTCTCAGCTGGAACGACTGTTGGCTCTTTCTTCCCTTTATTTTTCCTTCTCACTCAGTTAATTTGTGCCGTGAATTTTTTTATCGTGAGAGGTCAGTTGCTGGTGACACAGCAGCAATGCCACATGTCCCCTCTTTCTACCAGGTTTGCAGATGAGCTGAGCGTGCTGCTGAAGCTCAGGTACTCCCTGAAGGAGGACACCAGCCTGGTGACCATCCTCAGCCACCGCAGCCACGTGCTCTTCCAGATCAGGGTGAACCCCCATGCCCTGGTCTTTGTCACCACGAGGAGGAGACACTACGAGTAAGTCCCAGCCCAGGTGCTGTTGTCCTGCCTTTCCATCCTTCCTTTTCTCCTCCCAGGGCCAAGGGTTGGGGTTTCCCTCTCTGCTGGGCTTTGGGCAGCACTGAGCTCAGCTCAGCTGAAGGAAGGTGATGTCCCTCCGACCTGGTGCAAACTCCACTCTGCCAAAATGATGCGGCTCTGGAAAACAAAGCAAAGAACAAAGAGGTTCAGATCCCTGGGGATAAATCAAGATGCAAAACCCAGACATTTCTCAGATGCCTCAAGTGGTTGTAGGCATCCCCATATCCATGGAAAACAATGGTGGTGTGGCAATTCTCAAATTGTTCCTTGTGCCTGCACTAAGGATGGATACGTGAGGGAGCTGCTGGGGGGTAAAGCCTGGTCCTGGGTAAGGTGTGGGATGAAGTTTCCTGTTGTGCCTCCGCCCTTTCCCTCAGGTTCCCAGTGTCCTTCCTGGGCGATGGGCACTGGCACCAAGTGGCCCTGAGCATCTCCCTGGAGAGGCTGGAGTTGCATGTGGACTGTCGGCTGGTGGACAGAGTGAGCTGGTCCAACTATTTTGGGATGGGAGTGAACACCGAGGGGCTGATCATCATCGGGGGCCTCATTGAGTCCTTTGAGATCCCCTTTAAGGTGAGAGCTGGGCAGGGTCTGCTCTACCTGCATGAATGAGGTTGCAGGTTCCCTCCAATGAAATCCATTTCCATCGCCCTCTCTTCCCAAAACAACATTTATTTTCATGCTTGGGCACGACAAACTTAGCAGAGCCTTGGAATTGTGCAGAGGGCTTGGGTTTGGGTCAGGGCAGCACAAGGGGCAGCACTCAGGTCACCTCTGGGTTTGATTTCCACTCATCCTCTGGTGTCAGCCATGACTTGGACCATGAAGAGAAGTCTCTGTGCCATCAGCATGGAAAGATCTGGTTGGGAAATGTGTCCAATGGCTTAAAACTTCCAAAGGGCAGGGTTAGATGGGATGTTGGGAAGGAATTATTCCCTGTGAGGGTGGGCAGGCCCTGGCACAGGGTGCCCAGAGCAGCTGTGGCTGCCCCTGGATCCCTGGCAGTGCCCAAGGCCAGGGTGGATGGGGCTGGGAGCAGCCTGGGACAGTGGGAGGGGTCCCTGCCATGGCATTTTTGCATGCAACTCTTGAAGCTGGAGAGGGAATGGTCATTGCCCAAACCATCCCGTAAAGAAATCCCTGGCTGTGAGAAGCTGGGGATGACCTCCCCTGCAGGCCCTTCCAGACCTTTTCCCCTCCTCTGGAAGAAGCAGGAGCACAAACTCTGGTGTCTGTGTCTCTTCCAGGGCGCTCTCCAGCAGCTGACCTTCGTGATGGGAGACCCAGCAGCCGCTGCCGAGCACTGCCACAGCCACAACTCAACCTGCCCAGGCTCCTTCAGCCTCGACAGGGCCCCGTGGGAGCTCCCAACAGCCTGGCCAGAGGTGTGGCTGGGGGCAGCTGACAAATTTAGGGACCGCTGGGCCAAGCTTTTCCTTGGAGATTCCAATGAAAGGCCCAACCCAGGGCGTTGCCTGGAATTGCTGTGATCTCCAGTCTGGGATGGGATATGAGGAGGTGGGGCGGTTCTTTTCCATCCCTCCAAGTCACAGATGGGTTTGGTGCCAAGGAGAGTGAGTTAAAGGGAGAGTTTGGGATCCAGGGAAAGCCTGGGGGTGGCTGTGATTGGATGTGCTCCTGTGTGTGGCACAGGAAAGCTTTGAGTAATGCTGCAGCTGGAGCTGTGCTTCTGAGGAGGTGAAAGCTGTCATTGGGAACTGGACACCGCTCTGGAATTCTTGCCCACTCCCAGCAGCATTGCACCCTTTGGGACATCATCCTTCCAGAAGTTGTCCCTCTGTTCTGCCAGCATTACTGGAAAATGGAAATTTGGGGGACTTTCTGTGTCAGAAATCCCAGATCACATCATAAATCCCCCAGAACATGAGGCACCCAGGCTTTCCTCAGGAGCTGGAGTTGGCCCAGGGAAATTCCTCACATCTTGGGCCAGGTACCTTCATAGGAAATGCTTCATGGGAGCCTGGGAAAAGCTGGAGAGAGGCAAGTGCTGGATGTCAGCGCTTGGCACAAGCCTCCCATGTGGGACCCATTTCTGTGGCCTGGCGAGGGGCTGGGATGGCTGCTGGGAAAGGGCAGTGCCAAGGGAGGGGTCTGGGTGTGGGATGGGGCACCTGCCCTGCCTGGCTCCTGCCCAGGGACTCCCTTGGGGGGCTGCATCCAGCACGTCCAGGCAGGGAGCAGAGGGGTGACACCTGGGACAGCCCTGCGGTGGCTGCTGCACTCCCCGCAGGGGCTGCTGGGTTTCCTGCGGATTATTTGAAGAGGAGGGTTTTTGGGAAAGCCCTGCTGATGAGGGATCGAGGAGCTGGCTTTGCTGGGGAGCGCGGAGCAGTGAGTGTAACACAGCTGCTCACACTGGTTCCCTCCTGCTCTGAGGGGAGAGGAGTGGCTGAGGGTCCAGAGTAACCCCTGGTCACCCCAAAATGAAACCTGTATTGTCCCGAGCTCTGGAGGCCTGGAGCTCTTCCATGAATGGCTCTGGGGTCTCACCCATCAAGCAGAAAATTTCACCTTTAGCATCAGTAAATTGCCTGCAGGTGGAACCCCACAAGATCATGCTGTCCCACACCCCCCCCCCAGTTCCCATCCCTTGCTGGCCCTCCTCAGGACTGAGGAGCTTCCAAATCAACAGAAACTGCAAAAACCCACCCAAACTCTTGAGGGGTTTGATCAGAAGCCATTCCCTGATGTTGCTGTGAAGGATTGGCTCCCACTGTGCATTCCCTGGCTGCTTCCTGTGCCGGCAGAGGCAGTTCCTCAGCCCTGGAGCCAGCAATAAGCACCTGCTGAAGTCACTGCTGGTCCTGGGGCAGTGATGTTTTCCCTCTTTTCTCTCTCCAACTCTCCAGGTGCCAAAGGAAACCAATGAAATCCAGGATTCGTCTGCTCAGGTATGACTCCTGCACTGTCCTTCCTCGTGTCCCTGTGCTGTCACCCCAGGCTGTCTCCTGGGGACAGGAGTTGCTCTAATAAGCAATAAGGCAAAGCCAAAATACCCAGACGAGGCCACTAATTATGATTTTCTTGGCTGTTATTGTTATTTTCTTTACTGCAACCTCTGTCTTTAATGGTTTGGATGCACCTTGCTGTGTCCCAGACCTGGTGGAGGTCATGGTGAGTGCTCAGGTGATGTTCCTGAGCGTTTGCATGGAGCCAGAGGGGTGGTGGTGGGGCAGGGAATGAGGTGGATCAGGCCACTGCCTGCCCAGCGGATTTGTGGATCTGCCTGGGAGCTGAGCCAGGCTGGATTAGCCTGGAGGGAAGGACGTGAGCTCAGCAGGGTGGTAGGATTTGGGATAAAGCAGGATGACCACGGGTCCTACCCCCAGTGGGATGTGATGCCTGCCTGGGGAGGCATCCCCAGGATCTCCCTGCTGTCACTGAGGAAGTGGGAAGGGCTGGAGCTCTCCGTGAGGGGGGTGGTTGTAGTTCTGGGGCCCTCCTTGGCATGGTTTCTGGGATCTGGTGCTGGGAGAGGGGTGGCTGCTCCCCAGCCCCGCTGGTGCTCCTGGTGCTGAGCTCCTTGTTGGAGCTGCTGTCCCCCAGCTGGAGCTTGGAGCGTGTCCCCAGCCCTGTGCATGTGCTGGGGACATGAGGGAGCGCTCTGAGTGAGGCTGGCTTTATGTTCCTGCTTTATTTGGGGTGTGTAGCCAAGCTTTGTTGTTCAAGTCCATGCAAACACATCCTGAGGGGAAAACCCGCCAGCAAATGCAAATTGAGATTTGTGTGTGTGTGACTGAGCAGTTCTGAGTTCTTCATTCCCCTCACCCTCCTGGTTCCTGTTAACTCTTTGGGGAGAGTCTCTCTTCTCTCTGGCCTTCACTGCCTGGCTGCACCTGGATAATTCCAGACTGGAACTGGCCAAGTGGCCTCTGGCAGCCGGGTCCATCCCTCTGCTCCAGGCTCAGCAGCTCAGGGGGGAACGTGCCTCAGGTTTGGTGGGTGGGCTTGTAATGAACTGAGGTGGCAAAATCACCTTTCCTAGGCACTTATGGAAGGTGGGCTCTGTCATCCTGCAGGATCCTGTCTGGGATGTGATTCCCACCTGCTGCTTCTTCCAGACCCTGGCAAGACGTTGCCTTAACAAGGAAAGTGGTGAAATTCATAGGTCTGCAGGGGAAAACGAACAGTATTCTGGATTTGGGACAAGCTTATTTTTCAAGTACTTAATAAGGAGCAGAGATGCCTTGGAATCTTTGGCATTAAGATTTATTAGGAATAAAAAAGGCACTGCAGTTTGGGAGTAATGAGGAGCAGCCCAGCTCTGCTGCAGGGACAGGCCACAGCTCTACTTTCTAGTTCCTTTGTTCATTTAGAACTAAATTAGTACATTGCTGGATTCCTTAATTGTTAATTAGAGCTAAATAATTATGGAGGCTCAGGATGATGGCAGAGGAACGTGCAGTGCGGGGAGGCAATACGTGAGTTTGTTACTGGCAGTGATACCTGAATTGCAGCCCATTCCTTCTGGCAATTTTTTTTTTTGAGGAATAAATTGCCATTTCTGAGCAATCTTTGGGACATGGATGGTGTTGAGCTACTTCTCCTGCATTTTGTTTTCTCTTAGACTGCCTGTCATAAATGTGAGCAGGAGGGCTGAGCTGGTTCCTGAACTGAATGGCTTTTCCAAGGCAGCTTAACCTGGGATCCTTAAGCCATTCACCCGTCAAAGCTTACATCTCACAGATTTCCAAAGCGACAAAACTTCACAGGTTTAGTTTTCTGTGCAGGTCAGACAGTTGTGAAATTCCGGATTGATTTAAAAATGCTGTGAAGGCTCTGTGGAAATGCTTGCTTGGGTCATGGCACCTCTGTTCTCTGGTGTTTAGGTTTGTCAGTGAGCACAGCTGGTGTGGGAATCACTCCTTCAGGCTCACTCAGTCCTAAAATTCCGTCCTTCCTGTCCAGTCAGAGCAGTCTGGAGCCTGTGGAAATCAGGACTTGCATATACTCCTGATGATGGGCTTTAAAACACCCATCACAAAAGGCTTGGGCTTGGCCCATCCTGTCTAACAGAGACCAGCCCTCATGGGGGAACTGTCCCTCCTCCACCCCACTGCTTCCCTGGGGCTGCTGCTCCCTTGGATAACCTGGGAGAATTCCACCCATCCCTGTGGGGAATGTGACAGACAGCTGGAGCCCAGCTCTATCTCCCAGGCCTTACCTTGAGTTCCTGGTAGCTACGATATCTCAGCCCCCTGAAGAGCTCTGAATCCGGTTTCTGCAGTAGGATAAGATCTGTGGATAATTTAATGCCCTGCAAACCCACTGTGGGATAAATGTGATGACAGGAATCCATTGAGCTGAAGCCCAGAGGTTTTTAATCCCCAAACCCAACCAGAACCCGGCCAGAACCTCTGGTGGGAATTGCTGCTGCTCTCCAACCTTCTAGGACCTGGCCTCCTGCCTGGGTGTCAGATTACACGTTTTTCTGAGACGTGTTTTAAAAGCTTTTATTCCATTTTCAGTCTCATGTGAAGGGTGAGACAGTGCAGATGTTATAATTCATGCTATCACAATCAGAAGCCAAACTGTTTCCTAATTACAATACATTATAAGCAATTCTTCGCCTATCAGCTTTTAATGTTTTATCGTCCGTTTATCTCAAAGTTTACATACAGATGCATCCTTTGTAAATCTTCTATGAAGCTTTAAAAATTCTCAACAAATCCATTTCCCACACCTGGGGGCAGCTTTTGTGCCCTTGCTGACTGGCAGGGCTCCTCATGTGCCAGGAGTGTGGCAGCAGGGCCTTGGTTGATCATCAGCTTCTCCAGAGGATTCCCAGGCCGTTGTTCTTCCCGCCAGTGCCTCGTGTCCTTGGGCAGCCCCATCCCTGGGAAATGCCAGCAGAGCCTTCCCTGCTGCGGGCACTGAGGAGTGGGGCTTGTCCTGCTTTTCCTTTGGAAAGGTGAGGCAGCGGTGTCGTGGGAGTGTGGCAGGGAGCACATGGGACCCCCCTGAGGTTCCCAGGCTGAGCGTGGCCCCGGGATGGGGCTTGCAGGGATGTTCAGGATTTGGGGTTGCTTCAGTTTGAGCCTGGGTGGGACATCAGGGAGCTCCAAACATCCCCCTGGGAAATGGGGCTTTGCTGAGGGGTCACAGGGATCTCCAAATAAAAACCGACCTGTTCCCATGGGAAACCTTCCACCATCCCAGGCTGCTCCAAGGCCCGTCCACCCTGGCCTGGGACATTCCAGGGATCCAGGGGCAGCCACAGCTTCTCTGGGAATTCCATCCCAACCCTCCCCACCTTCACAGGGAAGAATTTATTCCCAATATCCCATCTAAATTGCTTTCAGTTTACACTGTTCCTCCTTGTCCTGTCACTCCATGCCCTTGTAAAAAGTCTCCCCTCCAAACTTCTTGTAGCCCATTTAGGAGCTGGCACTGGATATAAATAATCTTACTTATTTTTCAGCCTTACAGTGTATTCCCTTCCCAAATCCAGCACCCAGGTGTGACATGGGAAAGTGGTGAGCAAACATCCCAGCCCCTGTGGGGTGGGGGATCCCCGTGCTGAGCTGTTCCTGTTTCCATGCAGTAAGAGGCTCCTGCCTTTCTGCCTGGAGCAGCTGGAGAAGGATGGGACGAGGCCTCAGGGCTGCAGCCCCTCCCCAGGAACGAGGGCAGAGCTGAGCACCAGGAGGGATTTATCCCCTGCGGACTCCTGCCGTGGGTGCTGCAGCTCCACAGGTACAACTGTGACCTGATCTGCTGCTGGACACAGCCCATGGCATTTCCTGGCACTTGTTCCTTCTTTAAATCAATCCAACCTTGATTCTTGATTTTTATTTCCTATGATGCAGCCTCTTCTAGGGGCTTGATGCTAGAAAGTGCTGAAAAAAGTAGTTTAAAATTGTCTATCTCTGATCTTGAGCTTGAGTGAATCATGCTGCACCTTTGGCTGTTGGATGGAAGAGGTTTCTATTAACAAAAAAATCTGTTTCCTGGGAGAAGACCCTGAGCTTTGAACTCTGTTTTACCCAGCCCGACCCAGCTGAAAATTAGGGCAGAATGTTATGCTGGTTGTCTGGGCTGCTGAAAACATGGATGCTCCAAGCTGGGCTTTAACCCCTTTGCCATTTAGGAGTTTTTGGAGTGTGATATCAGCTGAAAAGCCCTCCAGAAGTCCAGCAGCACTGTTATCTTTGTCAATAAAACACTCTGAGGCTCCTCAGGCAAGATACCAAGTTAGAAACTCTTTCCAAAACCATGGCATTAATTACATATCTGTGGTTTCTTTATTAATGAGCCCCATATCAGTTGTTCTGTTATTTGCTTGGTCTCAGCTTGAGGGAAGAGGTCTGTAATTACTCAAAGCTTCCTGTTTGCCTTTTTTTATTTTTGGCCTTTTCTTTGCCTTTTTTTTAATTCCATATTGGCACAACACAAAGCCTTTTCCCAGTCAGTGCCCTGGAGCTTCCCCAGCTCTCTGAGCCAAACCGAGAATTCAGTGCTCATCTTGGGGAGAGTCTGAGTTTTCAATGCTTTTGGGGTTGAATTCTGGGGCTGGGATTGAGAAACCTCTGTTCCTTGTCCCCTCTGGAATGGGAAGTATTTCACTGACGTATGGTTATGTCATCTGGATTTTCTAAATGTGGACAGAACGGGGGTTCTCCAGCTCTTCCCACGTCTCTGCTGTGTGCTGTCAGTGCCACGTGGCAGGTGACAATGGGGACCCAAGATGTGGCTGGGGCAGAGACTTCTCCTGCCTTTATTGCCCTTCTTTAATCCAATTTTCTGCAAATCACAGACCCTGCCTTGCTTGTCACATGCCACTTCCTTCTTTTTTTTCCCTTCTGTTTTATTATCCTTAATGGCTGCTTTCAATCTGGGCTCCTTCCCCACTTCCCAGCTGGAATTTCTGGGAGTTCCAACAACATGCCTCACTCAACTCTCACGCTTTTGGACAACTTCGAAGCTGTTCCCAATTTGTCCCTCTCAGTTGGTTCTCCTCTAAATTTGGCCAGTTTGGAGGAGCAAGGATGGATTCTATTGATTTTGGCTTTTAGTTGTGTTTACACAAACCAATATAATTCAGCCTTGTGCCTCAGTAATTTTTCCTTAGAGACCCTTTTCCCCTGAGCCTTGCCAGATGGGAGTTTCCAGTGTGGACCTTTCCCATGCCAAGTGTTGAAGTTGAATTAAAAAACCCTTTTCTTCACTGGGTGGGAATTCTGGGCTCCCAGTGCCAGCTGCCAGGCCTGGATGTGGCTTCCCACTGGGATTCCCAGGCTGGCACATCCCGTGGGGCTGTTCTGCACCAGCATCACCTCCTGAGAACCTGAACACTCCAGCTCCTGCTCCTGCAGCGCCTCACAGCTCATGGTTAGTAAGATTTGGGAATTCCCAACACACCTTTCCTCACCTGGTGGTCGAGTTGCATGGAAATCTGAGCAACCTGATCTATGGAAGGTGTCCCTGCTCTTGGCAGGCTGCAGTGAGATGGGATTTAATGTCTTTTCCAACCCAAACCATTCCCTGACGCCATCTGCCAGATGTTATCCATAGGTAACTGTCCTTTGAGGAACTGGTTTTTAAATTTTTGGCTGTTGATGCCCCTGGGGTTAATCTGCCAGCCCTGTGGAGCAGAGAGGCGCTGCTGTCTTCCATTTCTTTCCCACTTCTGGTGTACAAAATGAGGGACCAAGTGGCTGTAGCTGGAACTTTCCAATCCTGGCGATTGCAAAATGTGTTTGAAGGACATTACCACTTTGGATCAAAACTAGAAAAATTGGTTGGAGGGAGAAATACAGATCAAGCTGGGAAGCCGAAGTACATTGCTTTATTTTTTTGTCACCATTATAGGTGTATTTCAAGACCAGCTTCTACTCAGAAACCCCCCAAAGCACCAAAACGGTAACATCAAAACTGCCCTGCTTCATGGTTTAATTTCTGAAAGAAAAATCCTTTATTTCAGCTTCACAAGAAATGGCTGTGGGTTTTATCCCTCCCAGGAACTGCTCTTAAGAGAACAAATATTCCCTGTGTTCTCCTCGAGGGAGCTGCTGTCCTGTGGGGATTCTGCTGTCCCTTGTCCTCCTCTCAGGAATTTGTCTGGGGTGTGGAAATGAGGAATGAGATTCTTGGGGTGCCCCTGGCAGAGGTCCCACCCTGAGGTTGCCCAGGGAGGACCCTGGTGATGCTCCAAATTTTGGGCAAAGCTTCTTTCTAGCTCCATGAGGCTGGGAAGGTCATGCCCAGCTGGGTTTAGTTGCATCAGGGACCCAATTTTAGCATTTTTTCAGGTGATTTTGACCAGCCTCCATCTCTGGGGGACACTGAGAAGTGAGGGAATTGGGGATTTGGAATCCTCCCCTTTGCTCCTCTGTGTGGAGAGATGTCTCCACTAATTTATTTTAATTGATTAATTATTACCCTTGCAGCCTTTTTGCTTGAGACAGCTGATCATCAAGTGGCTTCTCTTTCTTAGCATTTTAACAGCAAAATAATTTAAAAAAAATTAAAATCCAAGTAACAACGCACTGATTTTAAGGGTTTTCTTGCTCCAGGCATTCCCACTGGCAGCCACCAGTGTCCATGGCAGCAGCCAGGGATGCAGAGGGGAAAATGTCCTGGAAAAGCTGGCAGGGCCTTGTGGGCATGGGATGTGGGGTACAGGGCACTGTGAACACCTGGGCATCGAGGTGGGCGTGTGGGGCTGGCTCTGGGTGTGAGCAGGCAGTGTGACACCAGTGAGAGCAGGGGGTGTGACATCGAACAGGGAGTGTGACATCGAACAGGGAGTGTGACATCAGCCAGAGCTGGCTGTGTGACATCAGCCAGAGCAGGGAGTGTGACACCAGTGAGAGCAGGGAGTGTGACATCGAACAGGGAGTGTGACATCGAACAGGGAGTGTGACATCAGCCAGAGCTGGCAGTGTGACATCAGCCAGAGCAGGGAGTGTGACACCAGCCAGAGCAGGGAATGTGACACCAGCCAGAGCAGGGAATGTGACATCAGCCAGAGCTGGCAGTGTGACATCAGTCAGATCTGGGAGTGTGACATCAGTCAGAGCTGGGAGTGTGACATCAGCCATAGCTGGCAGTGTGACATCAGTCAGAGCTGGGAGTGTGACATCAGCCAGAGCAGGGAATGTGACACCAGCCAGAGCAGGGAATGTGACATCAGCCAGAGCAGGGAGTGTGACATCAGCCAGAGCAGGGAATGTGACATCAGCCAGCCACGTTTTCCTCCTGCTGTAGCTCCCCATGCCTTGAACTCGGCTGTCCTTGTCCTTTGTGGGACTGGTGAGTCCCTCCACAGGGGAAGCCTCGAGCTGCTCCTGTCCCCTCTGCCCCTTCCCCAGCTCCCTGGCCCCGAGCACGAGTCTGATCCAGTGCCCAAATCCTCTCTTTCCTGGCTCTGTTGGGTGTTTGTTTCTGTGACTGTAACAATTTCATTATTAGCAAAGGTCTGGATTAGGAGGCAGCTCCCAATCCCGGTGGGAGCGGGGACATGGTGAGCCAATGGCTCTCCCTCAGTCCCAGGTTCGCGTCGGTGCCTGCCTGGCTCCTCTGGAGCTGTGTGTCCCTCTTGGGGTTCAGGCTATCCAGAAATATCTTCTGGACCTGCCACAGGAGCTGGCTGCTGGGGAGGTGAAGAGCTGCAGACTAAAACCCACAAGCTTTTTGTGTTGTTCAGGGGATTTTGGATAGAGCCCAGTGCTACACTGGGCTGAGGAGGAATTCCAGATCCCTTCAGCTCCCCTTTGGCTCCTCTCGGGAAGGTGACCTGGCAGGGAATGCGGTTACTCACAATTACCAGCTGAACTCATTTTAGGTTGGACAAATGATGGAGTTGAGTTTTAGCCAGGATGCTTTTTCTGCAGCTCTCGATTTAATTTCTTGCCTGAAAGGACTTTGTAAAATAAACTGTTCTTAAAGAAAATCGTATTAGTTTAAAAAGGATTCTAAAAAAGGTGGTTTTAGAGTCTCTCTGTTACAGCTTTTTCCTGCCCACCCCCAGCTCGCAGTCATCCCGCTTAAACAGAAACAGAACCACAGACCAAGTTCATTACAGCAGTGACAGAGTGGCTTCTAACTGGGTTTGAAATTTGGCTGTTACATTACCTGGAGGAGCCTCTGAAGGGTTTTCCTCTTGTGTGACTAAATCCATAGATTCTGATGGATTTGGGAGGGCTGATTTAATTCAGGATAATTCTTCCCTTAATTAGGTAACCCCAGCCCATCCCTGCCTGGGTGATGTGTGGCCGTGCAGGGGCTCAGCTGGATGAACTGGGGCTGCTTTTAGTACAATAAAATCATTTAAGCTGGAAAGGATCCCTAGGATCATCAAGTCCAACCATAAAAAGCTTCAACTGCTATTTCAGCAATTTCTCCCTGTGCTGGGTGCTCCTGATACCTTGAAATCACAGTCAATTTAAATTTGTTATCATAATAACAAATCACAAAAAATCATATGTAACAACAAAGGACAAGGCACCCCCAAAATAAATGTTCATAACTGAGAGCAAACCACTTTAGGTGTTTACGAAAGAATTTCTTCAGACCTAAAATTTGAAAATTAAGAAGTTAAAATTTCATGTTTCCCCTCCACTTGGGATGGGAAGAGCTTGGAAATCTCCAAAGCGATGGCAGCAGAGCCAAAGCTTCAGCAGCTCCTGCCGCCTTTGGAGCTGCTCTGCCGCCCGTGGTCATCCCAAAGGGGGCTGGGCCCGTTGGGTTCTCCCCTGCAGGATCACCCCTTCTGGCAGGGAAATGTTGTTTTTCCTGCTTGCTGCTCCTGCACATCCCTTGGTGCTCCCGAGCCAAGGGAGCAGAGCGGAATGGGGGCTGGGTGATGGGCTCAGCCCGTGGAATGTGGGATGAAGGATGGGAAGGACTCTCCGGGTCTCCTTCCCGGCTCTGCGAGGCAAGCGTGGGGCTGCATCTCCCTCTAGTGACTTCTCTCAGCTGCTTCCTCAGCAGCTCCTCCAGCAGGAGCCACCGGGCAGGGCTGGTGCCACCAGCTCCGGGCGCTGGTGTCCATGTCCCCGTGGAGCCTGGTGGGAGCTGGGAGCAGGCTCCCGGCAGGGCTGGTGGCCGTGTGGGGCTGCTGGAAGTGCTGCAGCTGCTCCAGGAGAGCTGCTCCACACCCACCCACCGGCCCAGCCCTGGGCAAGCCCACTCTGAGGTGCTTTCACTAGTGCTGGGTGGAAAAGCGGCAGGATTTTGAAATGCAGGGATCTCTGAAGTTCAGTTCCTTTTCCACAGTCAGTGTTTGTGCGTTGGGTGTGGATATTTCCCCCATCCCCAAGGGCAGTGCCTGTAGGGTAGAAAGAGCCCTTGAGACCTGCAGGGACCATTCAAGGTGACAGCTGAGGACAGAGAGAGCCCTTTGCAAGTTGCTGCCTTAAATGAAATTGCTGAAAGCATCCAGGAGGCTCCTCCTGGCCTCGTGCCTGTCTCCCCTTCCCAGCCCTCGGAGGTTTGCAGCTGCTCCAGTGGGAAGTTGTGTGGCGGGGGCTCCGAGCTCCCCTCTGACCTGCTGGCACCATTCCCCCAGGAGAACACCAGGAGCCTTGGAATGTGCAAAACCAGCAGAACCCAGAGGCTGAAGGGACAGACTGATCCCTGGTGCCACTTTATACACCTGCTGTAGCTCTTAGTGATGGCTCTCAAGATTGGAATTCTGTCATTAGGCTGTGGGCTCTGGGGAGGACTTAGAGCCCCTTCCAGGGCCTGAAGGGGCTCCAGGAGAGCTGGAAAGGGGCTGAGGACAAGGGATGGAGGGACAGAACACAGGGAATGGCTTCCCACTGCCAGAGGGCAGGGCTGGATGGGAGACTGGGCAGGAATTGTTCCCTAAGAGGGTGGGCAGGCCCTGGCACAGGGTGCCCAGAGCAGCCCGTGTCCCTTGTGGAAGGTGAGGTTTGGTTTGTAGATGGATGCAGCATCCTGCTCATTCTGGATGATGTCCCAGAATTTGAGGGCTCCTGCCTGGCACTCATGAGCTGTGCCCCGCCTCCTTCCCCCAGCAGCATTCCTGCATGTGGGAAATGAGGAATTACAGAATCATTAAATTTGAAAATTACCTGCAAGGTCATGGAGTCCAACCTGTGGATCCCCACCTTGTCACCCAGACCAGAGCACTGAGTGCCACATCCAGGCTTTCCTTGGACTCTCCCAGGGCTGGTGACTCCAGAACTCCCTGGGCATTCCATTGAGCAGGAAAGGGGGAAAACCAACTTTTTTCCCTTCTCTTTCAGGACTCCAGCCTCACCAGTTCAGATTTGGCCCCGGGGCCACCTTGGCCATGGGAGGACACCCAGGGGACCCTCAAGCCCCAGCCTGATGGGAGTGCCCTGGCTTCCCTCTCTGCTCACGAGATGCCATCAGCTGAGGAGGAGGAGGAGGAGGAGGGCAGCCTTTCCATTGAGGATGAAGGCTTTGAGCTGCTGAACTCCACCTACAATAAAATCACCGGCCCTGGCAGGCCAGCGCTCAGGAGAAGCTCAGGTGAGTCCATGATTTTCTTTCTTTTCTCCATCACAATTTCTGGGAATCTGACAGTGCTTCATCCACCCAGGAGCCTCCATCAAGCCCGCCCGAGCAGCCAAGAAGGAGCGTGGCTCTGACCCCCGGGAGGAGAACGTCACCACGGAGAAGCTGTCGGGGGACGTGGGCACGCGGCGGCGGCTCCCGCCCGGCAAACCCCACCTGGAGCCCTTCCCCAAGGTGTCCCCATCGCCTCACCGGGGGGCTGCTCCCAAAGGAAACGTCCCCAAAGGTCCCCCGAGGGCAGGGGCAGTGCTGGGTGTCCCGGAGCCTCCTCTTGGAGCAGGACACCCCGGACTGTGGGTGGCACATGGACAGCAGGGCTGTGTGAAACCGGGACCACCGGGGCTGCCAGGACCTCCGGGGCTGCCGGTGAGTGCAGCAGGGGAGGGAGGGGTGGGTGGTGGGAAAAGGCCGCTGAGATGGGGGAAACAGCACAGGGAAAGCTTCTCCAGGATGGGAAAGCTTCTCCAGGACAGGGAAACTTCCCCAGGATGGGAACCTCCAGGGTGGGAAACTTCTCCTGGGTTGGGAAACTTCTCCAGGGTGGGAAACCTTCTCCAGAATGGGGAAACTTCTCCAGGGTGGGAAACCTTCTTCAGGGGGAAACCTTCCCCAGGACGGGAAACCATCCCGAGGATGGGAAACTTCTCCAAGGTGGGGAAACTTCTCCAGGACAGGGAATCTTCCCCAGCATGGGAAACCTTCTCCAAGGTGGGGAACCCTCCCTGTGCAGGCACAGTGGGGCTCTGAATTGACCTTGTGAAAAGGTTTTTGGTATTCCTGGAGAAACTTCACTGAAAACTGGAGAGAAGATGATTCCCTTGTCCTCCTTGCTCTAGAGATGGTCTCAAACCCTTTAATAACACTTGGGGTTTTTTTTCACACTGGTCCAGCCCAGAATTAGGCTGAGGGGATCAGAGGGGACCATCTCCTCCAGTCCCCACACAAAGCCCTGGATCCACCCATGGACCCAATTGGCATCACTGTTTTTGGCTTCTTCACCCCAAACTGATGCCTGCTCCAAAGCAGAGCACTGAGTTTATCTTGTAATAAATTCTGAGTGTTTTTCAAGTCACTCAGTTGTAGAGGATAGAAAAAGAGAAATTTAGGGAAAAAAGGTAAACTTAGACTAGAGAAAACTTTAGAGGAGTCATGTCTTCAATGAGGATAAAAAAGGAAAGCTGTAATAAAAAAGGTAAACTTGAAATAGAAAGAGCTGTAGAGGAGTCTTGTCTTCATTGAGGAGTAGCTGAAAAATGTTTTAAAATATTTTTCTGTGTTTGTTTATTCTGCCAAAATTATTCCCCTCATTTGGTTCCATTTTCTTAACATTTTCCTTAGAAAATTTTATTTTATTTCCCCATTGAAGTGACCCTGGGCACCTTCTCTTCCCTTTTCCTTCCATCCCTGTGGGAGT
The DNA here is from genome assembly GCA_013397315.1 of Donacobius atricapilla. Classification (NCBI taxonomy): domain Eukaryota; kingdom Metazoa; phylum Chordata; class Aves; order Passeriformes; family Mimidae; genus Donacobius; species Donacobius atricapilla. The sequence goes on from WBMY01015922.1 coordinate 154,608, forward strand.
TGTGGGCTCTGCCCTGGGGCTCGGGGGGATCCTGCAGGGCTGTTTCCATGGCTGTGTTTGAGGGACCTGGCACCAAATCCATCATCCCTGAGCCAGGCTTGGTTTAAATTTAGGGCTGCTAACTTCCCCCTCAAGCCATCTCCTTGCTGCTGCAGCTCTTGCCTGCAAAAATAGAAGAAAATGGCAAAAGGAACAGATGCTGGAGGCTGAAAAAAATCCCAGGAGCAGAGGAAACGTCACGACGTTTGACAGCCCTGCTGTCAGCCGGCAGGAGGGACCCAGCCAGGGGGGAGCTGCTCTCCTCTCCTGGAGAAAGCCTGGAGAGGGGATTTTTGTCCTTGGTCCTGAGTATCCTGCATGGAAACACCGGTACCAGAGCTCCATCCCAGCTTTAGGAGCTGGGGAGCTGCCAGGAAAGATGGAGAAGGGCATGGAGTGACAGGACAAGGGGAATGGCTCTACGTGGAAAAAGAGCAGGTTTACATGAAGTATTAGGAAAAAATCTTTTTTCTGAGGGTGGTGAGCCCTGGCAAAGGGTGCCCAGAGAAGCTGTGGCTGCCCCTGGATCCCTGGAAGTGTCCAAGGCCAGGCTGGACAGGGCTTGGAGCAGCCTTTCTTTGAGTTGTTGTATGTTTTTACGGATAGATTTTGAATGATTAGATAAATTTAAATAACACATCTTTTTAAAATTTTTACATTTATGTCTATGTGTTAATAAGGGAAAATTAATTGTGGCTTTGTTTTGTAAGGTTGCATGTTTATTATTTTTAACATTTGCTAACATATTACTTAATGTAAGAGAGGTAGTATTGAATTGTTTATTTAGCTAATACTTTAGTTGATCTAGTTGTTTTAGTGCTACTGCTGAATTGACTTGTGGTAGTAAAATAGATGCTGAAAACTTTTTTTTTAACTCTATGGTTGGAAATTATTTTTGTAATTTGGACTATATTGCTGGGTATTTTTTCTCTACGTTTTGTGATGGTAGTCATCTTTGCATTGGTAGAGGAAGGTGTCCCTGCCCCTGGCAGTAGAATGGGATGAGCTTTAAGATCTCTTCCAGCCCAAAGCAGGCTGGGATTTTGTGTAGCACTGAAACATATGCCAGCCATGGCCAAAGCCATAAAATGTGTCCCCAGCCTGGCAGCCTTCCCTGTTGTCCTGTTGCTGCCCCCGAGGACTGAGGGCAGGGGGGCTCTGGTGCCCCCAGGGAGAGGGAACAGAGCCATGGAGCTCTGTGGGCTTCAGCTCTGGTGGCCTTCAGGCTCAGAACAAAGCTGGTGTCTAATTCCAGACAGAATTCCAGAAGCTGTCAGAGCTGCAGCAGACACAGGCAGAGGCTGTCAGGTAACACCTTACAGGGAATTGTTGGCATCCCAAAAGGCCAGGATCTCCCACCTGGCTCTTTCTGCCCGCACAGGTGCCTTGGTAAGCCCTGAAGTGGGCTCGGCCCTTGGCCAAAAGGAGCATTTTTTACCCAGATCACATTTCCCCCCAGTTAAAAGCAACAGATATTTTTATCCTTGTCCAAACACCTATTGGAGTGTGGATATGATTCAGTTTTAGGGGATTTTTTTTTTCCTAACACTGCCTGTCCTCCCCAGGTGTCAGGAGATGTTCTGCTCCCCTGCCTGCTCTGGGGTGTTTCTGCGGTTATTCAGGATGGCACAGTTCAGCTGCTGGTGCCAGGGCAGGAGCAGCCAAACCAGGGGGCTCTTGCCACCCCACACTGGGTTTTGGGGTATTTCTGGAGGACTTGAAGCTGCTGGTTCACTCTGAATCAGCCATTTCAGTCCCTGCTTCCCTAGGGCTGCAGCCCTGGTCACTCAGTCTCTGTGGGATCTCCCCTTTGGGGTCACAGCTCTGCCCCTTTGCCTTTCAGGGCTGTCCTGGCAGACGGGGACTGGTGGGACCCAAAGGAGACAAAGTGAGTACCAGAGAAACAGGGACATGCACAGTGTGGGGTGTAGGGTCTGGGGCAAACACCACCGATGGTTTGGGTTGGTTTGGGGGTTTTTCATCCAGAGGGCAGTGGGAGCTCCTGAAGCTGCAGGGTGGAGGCCCTATCTGTGGGTTTGGAAGAGGAAGAAACTGGATTTAGTTGGTACTTTAGGCCCAAGCTCAGGATTTCACCTTGAGTTCTGGGGCAGTTTGGGGCATCACGATATAAAAAAGGACATTAAGTTATAAGAGCATTCAGAGGAGGCCACAAGGATGGGGAAGGCTCTGGAGGGGCCCATGAGGAGCAGCTGAGGGCACTGGGATTGTTCAGCTGGAGCAGCTGAGGGCACTGGGATTGTTCAGCTGGAGCAGCTGAGGGCACTGGGATTGTTCAGCTGCAGCAGCTGAGGGCACTGGGATTGTTCAGCTGGAGCAGCTGAGGGCACTGGGATTGTTCAGCTGGAGCAGCTGAGGGCAGAGCTCCCCGGGGCTGCAGCTCCTCCCGAGGGGCAGCTCCCAGCTCTGCTCTGGGACAGGGACAGCAGCCAGGGCACGGCTGGAGCTGGGCCAGGGCAGGCTCAGGCTGCAGAGCAGGGAAAGGTTCTTCCCCCAGAGGGTGCTGGCACTGCCCAGGCTCCCCAGGGAATGGGCACGGCCCCGAGGCTGCCACAGCTCCAGGAGCCTTTGGCCAGCGCTGCCAGGGGTGCCCAGGCTGGGGTTGTTGGGGGGTCTGGGCAGGGACAGGGGCTGGGCTGGGTGATCCCTTCCAGCTCAGCTTGTTTTATGATCCTTGACTGAGCTGCCTGCACAAGCTGGACTCTTCCCTCTGAGCACTCAATGGGAGATGGAGCAGCTTCAGTTCAGGTCCTCTGGAGGAGGGACACTGCTACACCCCAAAGCCCAGCCCCATTTCCTACCCATGAAATCACCTTGCAGGGACATTTGTCCTCCAGCCCTGCAGACCCAGGCTGCCCCCCCTGCCCAGCCCCTGACACTGCTCTGACTCAGAGCCTGTGTCCAGCCTGCGCTGAGTCCTAAATCCCTGCTGGTTTTAAGGAGCTGCCCTTGTCTCTGCAGGGACACCCTGGGGCCATGGGCCGCACGGGCCCCCCAGGTGACCCTGGCCCTGCTGGCATCCCCGGTGTCCCCACCATCATCCTCTGGAGGAACTCCAGGGAGGACTGGCAGTCGTTCACGGTGAGTTACACCCACAGTGGACAAGTGCTGAACTCACACCTCCCCAGCAGCTCCCTGCACCCCTCTACTGGGACGGGATGGGACGGGACAGGATGGGATGGGATGGCATGGCATGGCATGGCATGGCATGGCACGGGCTGTGGCTGAGGTTCCTCATTGTTGGGTGGGAGGTGAGGGCAGAGGGGAGATGCCAAGGAGGGAGGTGCAGCTCACTGGGGGTGGCTCTGTGGTGGAATGGTAGCAGCGTGTGCCCTGTCCCTCTGCCCCTGTGACTGACCAGGACATCTGGGTACCCCATGGCCCATCCCTCACCTCCCTGGGATGGTTCTACAGGACAGGGCCCAGGGAAGATCCCAGCCAGGCACGAGCAGCCCTTCTCCTGCTCTGTGTTGNGACAAACACCACAGATGGTTTGGGTTGGTTTGGGGGTTTTTCATCCAGAGGGCAGTGGGAGCTCCTGAAGCTGCAGGGTGGAGGCCCTATCTGTGGGTTTGGAAGAGGAAGAAACTGGATTTAGTTGGTACTTTAGGCCCAAGCTCAGGATTTCACCTTGAGTTCTGGGGCAGTTTGGGGCATCACGATATAAAAAAGGACATTAAGTTATAAGAGCATTCAGAGGAGGCCACAAGGATGGGGAAGGCTCTGGAGGGGCCCATGAGGAGCAGCTGAGGGCACTGGGATTGTTCAGCTGGAGCAGCTGAGGGCACTGGGATTGTTCAGCTGGAGCAGCTGAGGGCACTGGGATTGTTCAGCTGGAGCAGCTGAGGGCACTGGGATTGTTCAGCTGGAGCAGCTGAGGGCACTGGGATTGTTCAGCTGCAGCAGCTGAGGGCAGAGCTCCCCGGGGCTGCAGCTCCTCCCGAGGGGCAGCTCCCAGCTCTGCTCTGGGACAGGGACAGCAGCCAGGGCACGACTGGAGCTGGCCCAGGGCAGGCTCAGGCTGCAGAGCAGGGAAAGGTTCTTCCCCCAGAGGGTGCTGGCACTGCCCAGGCTCCCCAGGGAATGGGCACGGCCCCGAGGCTGCCACAGCTCCAGGAGCCTTTGGCCAGCGCTGCCAGGGGTGCCCAGGCTGGGGTTGTTGGGGGGTCTGGGCAGGGACAGGGGCTGGGCTGGGTGATCCCTTCCAGCTCAGCTTGTTTTATGATCCTTGACTGAGCTGCCTGCACAAGCTGGACTCTTCCCTCTGAGCACTCAATGGGAGATGGAGCAGCTTCAGTTCAGGTCCTCTGGAGGAGGGACACTGCTACACCCCAAAGCCCAGCCCCATTTCCTACCCATGAAATCACCTTGCAGGGACATTTGTCCTCCAGCCCTGCAGACCCAGGCTGCCCCCCCTGCCCAGCCCCTGACACTGCTCTGACTCAGAGCCTGTGTCCAGCCTGCGCTGAGTCCTAAATCCCTGCTGGTTTTAAGGAGCTGCCCTTGTCTCTGCAGGGACACCCTGGGGCCATGGGCCGCACGGGCCCCCCAGGTGACCCTGGCCCTGCTGGCATCCCCGGTGTCCCCACCATCATCCTCTGGAGGAACTCCAGGGAGGACTGGCAGTCGTTCACGGTGAGTTACACCCACAGTGGACAAGTGCTGAACTCACACCTCCCCAGCAGCTCCCTGCACCCCTCTACTGGGACGGGATGGGACGGGACAGGATGGGATGGGATGGCATGGCATGGCATGGCATGGCATGGCACGGGCTGTGGCTGAGGTTCCTCATTGTTGGGTGGGAGGTGAGGGCAGAGGGGAGATGCCAAGGAGGGAGGTGCAGCTCACTGGGGGTGGCTCTGTGGTGGAATGGTAGCAGCGTGTGCCCTGTCCCTCTGCCCCTGTGACTGACCAGGACATCTGGGTACCCCATGGCCCATCCCTCACCTCCCTGGGATGGTTCTACAGGACAGGGCCCAGGGAAGATCCCAGCCAGGCACGAGCAGCCCTTCTCCTGCTCTGTGTTGTTGATTACAAAGCCCTCTCCCATTTTCCGCCCGTCTCAGCTCCCTGCTGTGCCCAGCCTTTGCCTCGCAGGGTTTGTGCCCATCCAGCTCTTGCTGAGGTACTTTCTCACCTGACCCACTGGAGCAGGACGGGATCTGTGGGGAGGCAGGAGTGCCTCAGGCACTGCACAGCGGGATGCAATCTCCATGGGATGACTCCCAAAGCCACTGAACAGCCCAGCCAGGCTCACCAAGAATTCCCAGCCACCGCTGTGATTAAGCTTAATTTTAAACTCCCTGTGGAGCCTGGTCTGGGCAGGGCAGTAGCTGAAGGCGTTGGGTTTCTAAGTGCCCCAGGCACTTTTCCTGGGGCTGGGAATGCTCTTTGCTTTGCATGGCTCTGTTGTCCCTCTGGGCCCTGCAGTGTGGCACTATGGTATCAGTGGCTGCAGGGGCACAGCGCCGGGCTGATGAGAGCTCAGGCTCCACACTCCAGCTCTCCAAGAGCTCCAGTGACCCTGGGCAGGATATTTGACTTCTCCACAGCTCGTTCATTGGTGAAGAGCTGTCATTGCATCCTCTGCTCTGGGGCAAATGCCCGGGATTCTGGGGAGAGGATGCAGCAGAAGGATCTCTGCTCTGCCAGAGCAGCACACTCGGGGTGGGGATGGTGCTGGAGGAGGAGGAGGAGGAGGATGGTCCTCTGCTGGTCTGGATCTGAGCTTGGATTGACCTGCTGGGAGTCCTTGGGCCAGACCTTTGTGGTTTTGGGTTGGATGGGATCAAAGCAGAGATGAGATTCCTGCTGGGAAACACAGGGGAGTTGATCATCTGCAGAAGTCTTGGCTGACCTGGAGAACCTCCTTGTTCTCCCATCCTCCTGCTGCTCCAGGGCAGGAGCTGTGCAGCTCTCAGTGCTCCCAAGATCCATCACAGGCACACAGGGTGTGCAGGAACAAACAGAGATCGGAGAGAGGGAGTTGGATATCTCCATGCCAGGAATCTCCTTCCACCAGGGCAGACCCCTCCCTAACCAATTCCTGCTCTCAGGCCATGGTTATGGCACTTTGCAGAGCTGCTCCCACCCTTTGCTCTGCAGACAGANTAATTTTAAACTCCCTGTGGAGCCTGGTCTGGGCAGGGCAGTAGCTGAAGGCGTTGGGTTTCTAAGTGCCCCAGGCACTTTTCCTGGGGCTGGGAATGCTCTTTGCTTTGCATGGCTCTGTTGTCCCTCTGGGCCCTGCAGTGTGGCACTATGGTATCAGTGGCTGCAGGGGCACAGCGCCGGGCTGATGAGAGCTCAGGCTCCACACTCCAGCTCTCCAAGAGCTCCAGTGACCCTGGGCAGGATATTTGACTTCTCCACAGCTCGTTCATTGGTGAAGAGCTGTCATTGCATCCTCTGCTCTGGGGCAAATGCCCGGGATTCTGGGGAGAGGATGCAGCAGAAGGATCTCTGCTCTGCCAGAGCAGCACACTCGGGGTGGGGATGGTGCTGGAGGAGGAGGAGGAGGAGGATGGTCCTCTGCTGGTCTGGATCTGAGCTTGGATTGACCTGCTGGGAGTCCTTGGGCCAGACCTTTGTGGTTTTGGGTTGGATGGGATCAAAGCAGAGATGAGATTCCTGCTGGGAAACACAGGGGAGTTGATCATCTGCAGAAGTCTTGGCTGACCTGGAGAACCTCCTTGTTCTCCCATCCTCCTGCTGCTCCAGGGCAGGAGCTGTGCAGCTCTCAGTGCTCCCAAGATCCATCACAGGCACACAGGGTGTGCAGGAACAAACAGAGATCGGAGAGAGGGAGTTGGATATCTCCATGCCAGGAATCTCCTTCCACCAGGGCAGACCCCTCCCTAACCAATTCCTGCTCTCAGGCCATGGTTATGGCACTTTGCAGAGCTGCTCCCACCCTTTGCTCTGCAGACAGAAATCCCTTTATTTTCCCCGGTGCTTGCAAAGACACCCCAGGCTTTGCTGTCCTGCAGGCAGAAACACTCACACCTATGGATGTTGCTGTAGACTGGGAATTCCTTGGTGTCCTCACTTTGGAATGCAGGAGGGACCTTGTCCTGTCTGTGCTTGGGAAGCCAAAGCTGGAGAGATGCTGGCTCCTGGCTGTGGGCTCTGGTGCTGGCCCTTGTCCATGGGCTCTGAGTGCTGTTCCCTGGGCTCTGTGCTGGCCCTTGCCCCCTGAACTCTGATGCTGTCCCTTGTGCCCTGGGATCTCAGTGCTGTCCCTTGTTTCCTGAGCTCTGGTGCTGGCCCTTGTCCTGTGGGCTCTGTGCTGTCCCCTGTCCCCTGGGCTCTGTGCTGTTCCCTGAGCTCTGTGCTGGCCCCGTGCCGGTCTCAGGGGGCCGCAGTGTCTGCAGAGGGGGCCGTGGGCCACCCCAAAGCCACCCAGGGCCATTGTGGCTGTGGCCCCGTGACCCCGGTGGTGCCGCCGGCGGCAGCAGGAAAGCGCAAAGCCCTGGGCTGGGATTTGCTAATCTCTGCTGAGATAAGGCCGGGGGGAGCTGTCTGCTCTGGGGATGGGGCTGGCCGTGCCTGCAGCCCCACAGCTCTGTGGTTTGGGGCGGTGCTGCTCCCACGGGGCAGATCCCAGGGTTTGGGGGACTTGGGGTGTCCTGGGGCTTGTTTTTGGCTCAGCCTTTGGAAGTGCAGGGCAGGGAAGCCGCCCCTCGGGCTCGGGGACACTGCAGGAGGATGGGCTGGGAAAACAAGGGATGTGGTGACTGTCCCAGAGCAGCCGTGTCTGTTGTGGTGCTCAGCAGCCTCTGCCGCTCCTTTCCCGTGGAAAAAAATAAAAAGCCTTTGTTGTTGATGGGAATTAAGGAAAAGCAGCTCAAGACCGCTGTAATTCCAGCCCAAGCCCCTGTCCTGTGTTTGTGTTCCCCATGTGGTGACAGAGGTTGGCTTTGCCAACAAGTTGTCTCGGCCTGGCTGGAGGGTCAGGAAGTGCTGCTGGCTTGTTCTGGAATTGGCTTCAGCAGTGGGGAAGTCTCAGGATGCTGGGAGGGAGAACTGGAGCTCCCACAGCTATTGCAGAGCTTAATCTGCAGCACCAGAGTCCTTTCCTTTTACCCGGCCCAGTGCCTGTACAAGCAGGAGCTCAGGCTGGGGAATGGTGCATGGGAACGTCAAGGGAAATAAAAAATTGATCCATGAGAAAAAGAGGGAACTTTTAGGGATGTGCTGCTACTGAACGGTGGGGGCGGCACAGGTTGGGGATGGCCATGGGGTGAGTGCAGAGGGTGGCACAGGGTGAGGGTGGCACAGGGTGAGGGTGGCACAGGGTGACTGCAGAGGGTGGCACAGGGTGAGGATGGCACAGGGTGGCACAGGGTGAGGGTGGCACAGGGTGACTGCAGAGGGTGGCACAGGGTGACCATGAGGTGACTGCAGAGGGTGGCACAGGGTGAGGGTGGCACAGGGTGGTCAGCCAAAGCTGCTCTGCCAGGCCTGAGCTGCTCCCCCCAGGGCTGCTGGAGGTTCCTCTGCTCTGCTCCCAGGCTGGAGTTTTCCAGGAGCACAGGATCCCCACGGCTGCTGCTCCCCATCCTCCATCGCCTGCCCTTGTGCTGCTCCCCCCCTCCCGGAGCTGCGGCAGCAGCAAAGCTCCAACTGTTTCCTGCTGGAATTGCAGAGCCAATGAACTGCTCTCCCCCCTCCTTGGCATCTGGTGCTCCGAAATCCAAGCCCATCTCACGTGGGATTTTGTCTTCCCTCTTTTCAAAAGGTTGGATGAAATAATATCCTGTCCTGAGTGAATCGGAGTTCACTGATTCCTGAGACAAGGCAAAAGCATTGGCCATGCTCCAACCTCCTCCAGAAAGGTTTTGCAAGTGGATTTTGAGGGAAATAAGAACTGGCTGGACAGGAGGAGCATGGTCCTGGCAGGGGCTGCACCCGTTCACCCACGGAAATCAATTTGGGATCAGCTTGAAAGGAGCAGGGATGCCATCCATCATCTGCCTCTGGGAGCGCCGGTCATTGCTAGAAATATTTCCATCTCTTGAGAGCTCTGTGTTTATTTCCCTTCATGAGATCCTCGGCTTCTCCTCTCTCTCCCCACTGGTGTTGGGGGGCAGATCCTTGGAGCAGGGGACAGGAGGGGTTTCCTGGTGCCGTGGAGGTTGAAATTGGGGAGCACAGAGGAATCCTGCCCCTCCAGCTGCCTGGGATTGGGATGATGGAGAAGGAAAGGGATTTCTTAGCCACTGATGCAAGCCAGCATTTGGAGGAGCTGCCTGGACCATAGGTCTGGGGTCACCGTGGGAAGGAGGAGGAAAGATGGGTTTTGTCTCCCTGTGCTGTTGGTAGCTGGAGATGGAAATTTTATTTCCTGGACACCTCCCAAAATTTGAGAAGACCTGGCTTGGAAGTGTGCAGAAAGGAGGCTGCACCAGGTGGTCTTTGGACCTTTATGCTTGTTTGGAAATATGATGGGATTAGCTGTGGCTGGGATTAATCCACCCTGGCACTTTCAGGTGGGTTTTTCCCTCTCTGTGGTCATCTGGTCTTTGAAAAAAATTGGAAGTGCATCCAAGATTTGGCTGCTGGGAGCAGCAAGAGAAAAACCTACTGGGCATCTGCTCCTCTGGATTTTCCAGAGGCTGAAGGAGATTCCCCACCTGGAGTAACCTGCAGGGTTACTCAAAACAGCTCAAAACAGCTGATTTTAGTTTAAAATCTGGTGGTCCCTGTGCTCACCACCACTGTGCTTCTGACCTTTCCATATTCCAAACATTTCTGGTGTCCCAGAGCTGCAGGGCATCCATGGAGGAGCTGAATTTCACCAAACCCCAGGATAAGTGGGCTCTCTGCCTAATTTTCTACTGAAGTAGTTCCTTATTTCCTATTTACACGTTATCCTCCGATTGTCCTTCCTCCTGTGCCTTGCAGGCACAGAGAATGAAATATATGAATCAAAGGAGAGGTTCATCACTGAATCTTCCCAAGACAAGGAGAAAGTCCTTAAAGCCAGCAAAAAGGGATTGGGGATTTTTTTTTAACATTTTGCTTTTTTTCCCCTCATTTTTTTTTCAGCAATCATCATTTTACCAACTCCTGTATGCGGGCTGGCCGGTGAGTGCTGCTTTAGTAAATTTGTTTGGATTTTCCTTGTTGGCAGCTGAGTTCTCCTTGCTCCAAGCACTTGATGGCTTTTACCAATTTTTTTTTTTCTTTTTTTTAATCCAGAGAAAACCTGGAGCTCCCGGGCCCCCGGGCCATCCTGGGAAAACAGGAGCACCTGTAAGTACAAAAGCCTTGCTGTCCCCTTGGTGGCCTTGCTGCCACCCTGGCTGCCCCGGGGACACTTTCAGGGTGGATGTCCCCAAGCGCTCGGGCTGTGGCTGCTGCTGTGCTGTAATTAGGGGCTTTGGGATTGGGTTTCAAAGCATCCTAATGGATTTCTTGTCTGCTTCCCACTGAAACCCAGGATGTTTGATATCCAACTCCCAGGGTTTTCCTGGCAGCCACAGCCCCTCCATCCCTGCCAGCTGAGCAAGGCTGGCTTCATTTCCTGGGGCATCAGGTTCCAGCCCTTGTTTTTGAGGAAGGGACCATGTGGATCCCTCCCAGAGGCACAAAAACAAGGCAGGGAAGTGCTGGGGCAGGATTTGTGTGGGGCCAGCCTGTCCTGGGGGCTCTCAGCCCCATGCCCATCACCCTGGCATTGCTGGGTGATGCTTCCCCCGTGTCTGGCCATATGGCAAAGGAAAGGAAGGCACAACTCCCTGTCCTGACACCCCATCAGGAACCAAAGCAGCGGAAAACTGGATCTGCTCCTGGCTCCAAACCTGCCCTGGGCACAGACCCTGGCATGGTGGGCAGGGTGGGGGTGCCAGGGATGGGAATTCTCCCACTCTGCCCTTGCCACGGTCAGCTCTGGGCATTGCTGCTTGTCCTCCCAGCCTCCACAGGGCTTGGGGCAGGACAGGGGGACACCTTGGGTGACTCAATCCCTGTTTGTGCACAGGGACCCTGCGGAGCACCGGGAGAGCCGGGGGAGAAAGGCCAGCGGGGGTACACGGTGAGTGAGGGCTCTGGGGCTGTGGGGACACTTTGGAAAGGTTAAATGCACATTCAGGGTGGCCCTGGGCCCCTCAGGAACCCTGACCCTCTCGGATCAGCCCCTGGCTGGGTAGGGGAGAGCCATGGTAGAATTGGGGACAGTTTGGGAATGGTGTGCCTGGTTTGGAGGCGATGGGATCGATGCCCTGCTCCCTTCCCAGCCGCTGCTGTGCCAGGCAGGGGTGGCTCTGCACAAAGTCACTCCCTCAGTCAGAGCTCAGCACAGCCCCTTTGGGTGCTGCACGCCTCCAGGTGCTGCCCTCCCAGACAGGGGTCCCAAACCAGCCGTCCCAAAGCCCTTTTGTCACCCTCTAGACACCCCCAGCTCTGGATGGGACGGGTGAGCTCTGCCTGTGCCCCTCCATGGGGATCCCTCATGGGATCCCATCTCCCCTGGGACTGCCCAGCTCAGCCCCCTGTGGGGTTCAGGTAAGGAGAACAGTGTTCCACTCTCACAGCATTCCTGCAGCTTTGCTCCACATGGCTCTTCAGCCTGCCTGAAGTCAGGATTGCACCGAGCTCAGGGGTAAAGGTGAAGCTTGAGCTGGTGATGGATCCTGAGAGGCATCTGCTCTGACTCCTGCACGTGGGAAAGGATCAGGAACAGCTTTGAGCCAGGAGATGATGCAGGAGCTTTCACTGGGCCTTCTCTCACTGCATTGCTTCTTCCCTGCCCTCCATGTTGCTTCCTGCTGTACAACCCCTGGCTCCAACCATCCCAGGGTTTTGGTGGAGAACCTGGACAGATCCACATGCCCAACACCTGCAGCCCCTGGATGCACGGAGCTTTCCCCCAGCTCCACAGCCAGAGGCAGGCAGAGCTCAGAGTTTCATTTACTCCTTTCATAATGTGGATTTTTTAAATCTTCTGTGCTCGGATTTTTCTCCCCAGGGGGAACCCGGGCTCCAGGGCTTGCCAGGACGTGTGGGATACCCTGGCTCCGATGGTTTCCCTGGCTTGGATGGCAAACCTGGGCCCTGGGGGCTACCAGGGGAGCAGGTGAGCCGTGGGCAGGCAGGGCCAGGGAATGGTCAGGATCAGGGAAGAGCCGGAGCTCCAAACCCTGGGCAGGAGACAGGGAGCTCCTAAAGCTGTCCTTCCTTCTCTTGCCTCCTTTAGAATATTTTTCCTCAGACCCCAATCCAGGCAGGTCTGGATTAGTGCCTCGAGGTTTAGGTTTCCCAGGAATAAAAGGGTTGTGGGACATCCCACAAGTGCACGAAGGGGCTGGGATAAGCAGAGCTGCAGCTCCTGGGTGTGGTGGGTCTGAGCACAGGGGCTGGGCTGCTGCCCCTGGACCTCCTCGTGGAAAATAACTGCAAATCATGGAATGGCTTGGGTTGGAAGGGACCTTAAAATCATCTCATTCCACCCTGTGCCATGGGCAGGGACACATTCCACTAGACCAGAACGCTCTGAGCCCTTGAGGCCTCAAAGTTTGGAGGGTGACCAGGAAATGAGAGTAATTCCAGAATGCCTGAATAGTGTTCAATCCAGGAATCTGGTCCCTTGGTGCCTGCCCTTTTCCAGACCCCTGGCAGCAATCCCTGGGGAATACAGACAATGCCCCTGGGCTTGGGAGCTTTCTCAGGGGGTTTAGAGGACAGGGAGTGGATGGTGCTGGAAAGTTTGGGGCTCTCAGCAGCTGCTGGGGAGCGGGGTGGACACGGGTGGGAGGTGCTGGGCAGCCCCTCAGTGCCTGCTCTGCTCCTTCCTCTCTCTTCCCAGGGCCTCCAGGGCTTCCAGGGTGACCGAGGGCTGGCTGGGGACAAGGGAGAAGAGGTGAGTTGGCTCTGGCTTGCCCAGCCATGGGCACGATGAGGTGCCAGCCCCAGGCCCAGCATGTGCTCCTGGTGCCGAACACCAACACCTTTTGTCACTGGTTTCACTGGTACCAGCACTGGCCCTGCAGCTCCTCCCCAGGCTCATCCAGGGCTTTGTCAGCCAGGGTGGGAAATGTCCATAAAAAAGTGAATGCTGGTGATTTGTCACCCTTCAATTTTTAAATTTTCCCATCACTTCATCTTCTTAAGGCCAAAATTTTTAGAGATGCCCAGGAGATTTTTGGCCTCCTCCAAGGTCTGATCATCCTGGCAGGTTTGAGACTTGATTTCTTCTTTTTGAAGCAGCAACCCCACGTGGGTTATCAGCTACCTGTCCTGGGCCACACTTTGTGCCCTCCTGCCTGTGCAGAGCCCTGTGCCAGGCCTGTGTCACTGCTGGGGGTGACACGGTGCAACAGGAGGGTGGGTGTCACTGCAGGGAGGTGACACCATGCTGGGCACCAGCAGCCAGGCTTTGCCCCGCTTAGCACAACTTTGAGGGTCCCCATCCTCCTGTCCCACCCTGATTGTGTCCCTTGAGGCCCAGTGGCCACATTTAACTCCTGGTGGCCCAGCTGGGGCTCACCCTTGTTCCCATTTCATCCTTGTTCCATTTCAGGGTTTCTTGGGAGACCCTGGACCAGCTGGGGACAAAGGAGAGAAGGGAGTGAAGGTGAGGGTGGCTATCCCTGCCCCTCACAGCCCTGCCAGGGTGGGCAGGGGTCTGTCCTTCCCTGCCACAGCCCCCCAGCCCCAGGTCCTGCTCTCCTCCATCACTCAGGCTGCTCTTGGCTTTTCCAGGGGGTGAAGGGAGAGAATGGGCTGCCAGGTCCTGCTGGGCTCCAGGTGAGTTACCTGAGGGGCTGGAGGTGTCTCACACCCTTCCTTCCATCCCCTTTGCTGGCCTGACCCCTGTCCCTCTCTGTGATGTCCCCAAGCTCCAGCCCACGCTCTCCTGGCTTTGCCAAAGCCCTTGTCATTGTTAGGGTGGCCACAACATGGAGTGACACAGTGAAACCTTCAGAAGGCTCTTTATTCTGGCCCCGTGCTGTCTTTTATACAGTTTTTACAAACCTTGTGGGCAGCTTTAATTGGTTAATAGCTTCCTTGTTAATTATTCTATTGGTTAGTAAAAGGTATTCTACTTGTCCATCAAATCTCTGTATTCTCGGATTGTTTACATATTTTCTTTGCTGATTCCCATGGGACAAATCCCTTGTTATTACAGGTGCATTTGTTTTTCACCCTCAGAATAGATTGCTGTGCTACAGGAACTTCTCATTCTCAAAACAGCTTCACATGGGAACTTACAGATTACTTGTTAGCTGTGCTAGAAAGAAATGTCAGGCCAGCTATGGCTCTGTCCACAAGCCCTCATGCTCTCGGTGTTGTCCCTGCCCCTCCTGTGAGGGAGGGGACAAAGGCAGTGCCACCCCAGGGTGCTGCCACCTCATTCCCGGCTTCTCTCCCAGGGGATGGCGGGGCTGAAGGGTGTCATGGGCTTCCAGGGCCCTGCAGGGCCAGAGGTGAGTGCATTTCCCTTCTCTGGGCCACCTGCCCTCCCCAGGGGGGTGCAGGAGCCCGGGAGTCCCACTGGGAAAAGGGGTCTGAGCAGGGATTTGCATCCAGGCACGTTGGGGCCTTGCCTCCAGCATTTCCCATCCCTGTTCTGCCTGGGAATGAAGAGGAATGAAGAGAAATGAAGGGAAATTAGCTTTTCCAGAGCACTCTGGGATTTATTTTTGGTGGCCACCTCCAGCTGAGATGAATCCCAGGCTGGCAGTGCCTGGTTTTCCCTGGCTGCTCTCAGCATACGGATAGCTCAGTGCTCCCACACAACTGGGAGACATCCTCTCTAGGAAAGGGTTGGGAAAGGATTTGAAAGGAAAATTGAAGTGGTTTGGTGGTGAATGGATGAATTCTCACACATGAAAGGGAGCTGGGGCTGGTCAGCAAAAGTCCAAGGAGGGCATCAAGCAGCCGATGTAAAGAAATGTGAATAATGATGTGAAGAAAAAGGGGGATTTGGGATGAAGGAGAGAATCAAAGCAAAAAAATGGTATTTTTTTCTCTCCTGCTGCAGGGAGAAGGTGGCTCAGTGGGTCCCCCGGGCCCTGCTGGTCCCATGGTGAGTCTCAAGGGTTTGATACAGATGGAAGGTCAGGCAGCCGAGCTGCTGCTGCCCAGAGCAGCACCTTGTCCTTCCCAGTTCATCCCTTGTTCTAATTCACACCAAAAATGTGGTTCAGACCATCCCTGGTAGCGGGGTGGGGAGGATTTCAAAAGGACCAGTGGTGTTACAAGTCACCAGTAAAGCTCTCCAGCATCCCCGCAGCCCGGGGATGCTCAGAGATGCCCGTCCCGCCTCCCCCGCGGGGGCTGCAGGGCTGAGCAGGGTCTGGCCTTGCAGGGAGAGCCGGGCCAGCGGGGATCCGCGGGATGCCGAGGCACCGGCGGCTCTCAGGTGGGTGCTCCCCGCTGCCCAGCCTCTGTCACCCGCGCTCCGCCGTGCCCGCGCTCACGCCGCCCTGCCCTGCTCTCTCCGCAGGGGGAATTGGGTCCTCCCGGGCTGCCCGGCCCCCGCGGCCCCAAGGTAGGTGATCCCGGCATGGGCCGGCCTGGGGTGGAGGCTCTCCCAGCCTGGAGGGGTCTCCTCCGGCTGGGATGTGACCCCACCCCACCCCAAAAGCTGCAGAGCTTGGGTCAGGGGTGGGGATCCTTTCTGTACCCCTTGGTGTGCCAGAAGCTGGGAACTCCTGAGCTCCTCAGCGCTGGGAATTCCCAGGAGAGGTTCTGCCCTCAGGGATTTGATCCTAATGGCAGCTCCCTGTCCCCCCTCTGCAGGGACCCCAGGGCTTGCAGGGCAGACGCGGCCCCCCCGGCCCCAGGGGCTCTCAGGTGAGTGGGTGCTGGCCTGGGGTGGGTGCATCCCCCCAGTTCTCCTCCAGGAGCTGCTGGGATTTGTCCCCCGTGTACTTTGGAAGTGGATGCAAAATCCTTGACCTTGGGGATCCTTGTGGCCCCCCAGGAGTGGGTGGGTGGGAAGGGCTGTGTCCCCGGCATGACCTGGTGGGGACATTGTCCCTGAGGGGTGAGGCAGCTCCTGGGCAGGTTCCTGTGGGCCGGGGTGTCACCCACAGAGCAGGACAGGGAGCCACGTCCCTCTTCTTCCCAGCATCTGTCTTTGCTTTTCCTAGGGTCCAGCAGGGCTGGAGGGATCCACTGGTCCCAAAGGAGACACAGTAAGAGCATTTTTCTGGACCGTGGTGGGGATGAAGCCCCAGGTTGGAGGATTTCCCTTCAGAGACCTGAGATATGGAGTTGAGGGGGTCCCTGTTCCTGTTTTTGGAAGGGAGAAGGGGCAGCACTCCAGCTGACCTCCCAAATGCCACCTGGAGATCCCTGGTCTCCCTGAGTAGGGGACATGGAGGGGCTGGGTGCTCTGATGAAAGCCCTCTTCACTCTGGGACAGCACCCAGGGCACGGCTGCAGCTGGGCCAGGGCAGGCTCAGGCTGCAGAGCAGGGAAAGGTTCTTCCCCCAGAGGGTGCTGGCACTGCCCAGGCTCCCCAGGGAATGGGCACGGCCCCGAGGCTGCCACAGCTCCAGGAGCCTTTGGCCAGCGCTGCCAGGGGTGCCCAGGGTGGGGTTGTTGGGGGCTGTGCTGGATGGATGATCCTGGGGCTGGGCTGGGTGATCCTGTGGGTCCCTCCAGCAGAGGACAGGCTGTGACTCCAGGGTTCCTCCTGCAGGGTACAGACGGTGTCCCTGGGGCGAGGGGACAGCTGGGACAGGAGGGCCCTGGGGTAAGTGCATGAGAAGGGGGTGGTTGGATGTGGGCTGCTCTCATCCTCTCCCTGGCAGCCCCACAAAATCCTGCAGGGAATGCCCTGTTTACCCTGGCTTCCCACCGGGCTGATGGAGATGCCAGCCATGTCCCTGTGGCCACACTCCTCATCCCCAAAGCTCCTCCGACCCTCCTGCTTTCAGGCACCTCCATTTTTCTTCTTTCCCAATGGATTTATCAGCAGAGATGGCCCAGCCCTGCCGATCCCTTCCCTGGGGCCCCCTTTTCCCGAGGGGTTTGGGTGCTCAGCTGTCCTTTCCAAAGGCTTGGGACAGCCTGACCTTCCTCCTGCCCGGCCCAGGTGTCCCTTTCCTGTCTCCTGGCACCCCAACCCACAGAGCTGAGAACAGGAGCTTGGCATGAGATGAGGGGTGGGATGTGGGGGGTGCAGTTTGGAGCCAAACAAGGACCTCATGCTCGTCTTAGGGGCAGCCTTGGGAGGGTTTGTGCATCTTCTGGTCCCCTTTGGGAGAACAAATCCCGCTGGGGCATCACAGCAGCAACTCTGTAGAGCCAGACTGGTGCCTCCCACTTCCTATCCCATCCCATCCCATCCCATCCCATCCCATCCCATCCCATCCCATCCCATCCCATCCCATCCCTGGGCTGTGGGAGGGTTGTCACCTCCAGGAGCACAAGCATTACTTCCCTTTGTGTTTTTATTTTTTAACTTACACACTCTCTCTCTCTCTGGAGGGTTTCCTTGGCCTGCCAGGTCCAAAAGGCCCCCAAGGAGAGCGGGTGAGTGATGGCATCCATGGGATCCCTGCTTTGGAAGCAGGAGAGCCGTGGCAGAGCAGCCCAAAGCTGCAGCTCTGTGGTTTTTACCTGTGCTTGGACTTGGTGTTTGAATAGGTGGCAGCTGGAGCTGTTTGGGAAGGCAGAGCTGAGCTTGGGCTCCTTGTGCTTAATAAGAGGAGCTTTGAGACTTAGGAGTGTCCTGAGGGATCACCTGCCTTTGGGAGGCTCAGGGAAGTGGGAATGCTTTGGCCTGAGTTAAGGAACGCAGCAGTGAGGATAAGATAAGACACTTGTCGTTGTTTTGGTGGTGCCAGAGATGCCACCACCAGCTGGGACCGGCACTGGCACGGGGTGCTGAGGTTGGTTTGGGGGGGATTGAACCCCAAAGCCCTGGAGCCTGCCCACCACGAGGAGCAGATCCAGCAGGTCCCTGCTCCCAGCTCCGGAAGGCCCATCCAGAGGAAAGCCCTGACTGGAACAGTGCAAAATTCCCTTTATTTGGTGGCAGAATGAGATCACAGCTTGCACCAGGGGTTTCTCAGTGTAACCTCCACTGCTGCTGCTCTTGCAGGGCTGCCGAGGTCCAGACGGAGCCAAGGGGGATTTGGGATCCAAAGGAGGCAAGGTACCAATTCTCAAGCTTGTACCAATTCCTCCAGCTGCTCCCTCTGTTGTTCCGATATGCTTTACCCAGCTGGGGGG
>WBMY01015922.1:172865-193677 GCA_013397315.1 Donacobius atricapilla
GGGGGGGGTGGGTGTGCCTGCCCGAGGGCCCTGGGCCCCTGTGGGGTTTTGGGGGCTGTGACAGCCAGGCAGCTCATTTTGTGCTGATCCCACCACCTGATCCATCCCTCACTGCTCCACCTCGCCTTGGCTGTTTAAAAACCGTATTTCCCCATTTCTGGTGCCCCAGGGATGCTGGGGGACGAGGGTTTGGGGTGCTCACCCGGGCCAGTGGTGGCTTCTCCAGGGGAGCTCCTGCCCACGGAGCAGGGAATTGCTGTCCCTGCTTTGTGATGTTTGGTGTTTTATTCCTCCGAGGGCCCACGAGGAGCACAAGGAGCAAAAGGCCCTCCAGGAAGCCGGGGCCAGGGGGGCTTGCAGGGCTTCCCCGGCCCCCGAGGGGCGGCGGGGCCGCGGGGACCAGACGTGAGTGCCACTGCTGGGTGGGAGTGCCATGGGGGAGCACCCACCCACACGCGTGTCCTGTGTCACAGCCCGGGGACGGCCCTGAGGGGGCAGGCACTGCTGACTTAGGGCATCTCTCCCAAGGGGTCCCTTCAACAGCATCGGCCACGGGGAGCTTGGCCCAGAGCCCCCAGCCTCGGGGCTGCAGGGCCCCCAGCACCCAAACCGAGCTTTTCTCTGCATGCTCCACACCTCTTCACCCCAAAATTCGCTGCGGGGTTCACTGATGTCAGAGCAGGCTCAGGCAGAGGGTTCCCAGCCCTCCCCAGCTGCCTCAGCCCGAGCAGCTCTGCAGGATCCCACCGAGTCCCTGCTCCGGGTTAGCTCCTTGCAGCTTTTGGGAGCAGAGGGTTCATGGATTGCTCATTTTGTGCCCCTCTCGGACTCCTGCCAGGCTCCCTGCTCCTGGAGCTCTGCTGGCAGCCCTGAAGGGCTTTGGGAATGCTTTTTCCTGCAGTGTGTGCTCTGAGAGAGCTGTTTGGGTGACTGAACCCACCTCCAGATCCATGTTTGAGCTGGGAACTGAGGCCAGGCTGGCTGCTGACCTCCAGTGATTCCCAGCTCCTCGGGAAAAGGAAGATTATTTTCCCACCCACCTTTCCAGTCTGCAAGGGATACCCTCTCACTCCCAAGGCTTTTGGGATTCCTTCCTGGATCTGCTCTTTTGCTCCTCAGGATGAATAACAACTCCTCCCACCTCTCCAGGAGCTGGGGATGCAGCAGGAATCACCTCCCTGCCTTGTCCACCCTCCCAGGCAGCGCTGCTGGCACAGGGGCTGGAGCAGGCAGGAGCCTTGGAACAGCAGTCCTGGGAATTGCCTTTAATTTGTCCACCAGGAAACAAAAATATCCAACTGTGTCACTTTGGGCCACACCACACTTGAGATTTTTCTTTCTGCTCCCTTTTTTAACCCTGAGGGATGGGGGAAGTCCCCATTCCCACCAAAGCTCAACTGGTGACATTCATTACTGTCACCTCTGGTCACACTCACAGAGTTTTTCCCAACACCAGCAGCAGGCTGGTGACTCCCCAGGGATCAGAGGCTGTGTTTTCCCTGGATGATTCCTCCCTCTCTCCTGGCAGGGGGAAGAAGGTCAGATTGGCCCTGCAGGGCTGAACAGCAGCGAGGGACCCAAGGTCAGCACCAGAATCTGCTGCTTTCCCATGGGCTGCCCACTTTTTTGTATGGAAAACAAGGATGTTCCCACCCTGCCAGGGTCCCAGCACCCAAGGACATCATCCTGGGGAGGGGCTCCAGCCTCTTGCCCCTCCCTGTGCATGGCATCCCCCTGACCTGCCCCTGTAGATTTGCAATGTCTGTGTTTTCCTTTGTTTGAATTTTAGGGATGCCAAGGACCTCTTGGCCCCAGGGGAACCCCAGGACCACGGGGAGCCAGGGTAATTGATGGGGTGCTGGAATTTGGGGTTGGATCTTGGAGCATCTTTGGCTGTGAGGGATTGAAACCCCCCAAAACATCCCTTGCTTGGCTTGGGATGTGCTGGGGCAGAGCACATCCTTCAGGCACAAGGATTTTCCTCCAAATCTGCAGCTTTGCCGCTGGCAGATGGATGGATTTGTGATTCCTGGTGTTTTCCAGGGCCGTGTGGGGCAGCGTGGGCTGGTTGGAGTCCCTGGATTGCCCGTAAGTAGAGGATATCCCCTGTCCCTGTGCTGCCATGTGGAGCTGTCGGCTCTGGGACGTGGGAGCAGCATTCTGGGATATGGCCAGATCAGAGGGTTGGGAATTTGCACAGGAAAACTTGGGGATGAGCAGCTCAGGCTGCGGCACGTTGCATTTTGACACAACACCTGCCCAGCGCCACGACTTCTTCTGGAACGCTGAGCACAGAAAATTCCAGAAGAGAACTTTATAAGGAAGCTCTGTTATGTGGAGCTGTGGCGGGTGAAGGAGCCAGGAATAAATAGCTGGGGCAGGAGGAGGGAAAAGCCAGCCGAGGTGCTCTTGGTGGGAACGGCTCCCCTCCCACACGCTGTTATTTCCCATCCCAAGGTGGAGCTGCAGGAACTGCGTGGGACGAGCTGTGCACTGAGGAATGCACAGCTCCACACACGCCCGGCAGTGCCACTGCTGGTGTCCCACATTGGCGCCCTGCAGGGAGGCTCTGGGGCCGGAGGAGCCCTTGGTGGGGCCACCCTGAGACAAAATTCTCCTTGCAGGGCTCACGGGGCGTGCCGGGAGCGGAGGGCGCAGAAGGAAAGCCTGGTACACAGGTTCCCATCCTACATCTGTACTTGGCTGGGGACAGGGTGCTGGGATGTGTGGACAGGGGCAGCTGAGCCCATGGGGACCCTTCCCAATCCCCCCTCCCATTGCTGTGTGGGACAAGACCCTGATACCATCCATGGGGAGGGACCCTTCCCAACATCCTATCACTGTGGCCATGTGGGACAAGCCCTTGATACCATCCATGGGGAGCTTTCCCAGTGTCCCATCCCTGTGGCCATGTGGGACAAGCCCTTGACCATGGACTTTGCCGTGATGGTGACTGGGAGAGGCTGTTCTGCCTCCCCATCCTCATCCTCATCCTGCAGGGCCAGCCAGGGATCGTGGGCAGCCCAGGCAGGAGGGGACCACTGGTGAGTAGAGCTGATTTCTGGCCTTCCATCCCTCTGCTCAGCTTTGTCCGTTTGGGAATGTGCCTCCAAAGTTTGTCCGTGGGATGGGGTGGAGCAAGAGCAGCCGGAGGGTGCTCCTCTGGGAATCTTGCTGAAGGGAAAAGGATTGGGAACAGTGCAGTGGGATTTCCCACCCCTGGCACTGCTATCCTGAACAGATCCAGCAGCAAGACCGGGGCTGGCAGCAGGTTTTCCCTTCTGCAGGATTTCATATATTTATCTTTGCTCTGAAATTTTAAAAAAATAATTAAAAAATAAAAATCTGGTGCTTCCTTCAAAAGAGAGGATGAAAACTGGGTCAGAGACACACCTGAATGCTGCCAGCATCACACAGAGTGTCTGGGGGCACGAGTGGGTGTTGTGTCTGTCCACACAAGGCTGTAGTGATTCCATGAGGAATTCAGGAGCTGGATTTTAAGGAAAAGCCCCAGTGCTGCCTTTACCCCTCACCTGTGCTTTGTGTGGGGCTCAGACCCGGGGCTGAGTCTCTCCATCCTCCTCTCCTGCCTTCCCTCCATGGCTCCTCTGCTGCCCTCTCCTCCAGGGATTTGCCGGTTTGCCAGGGGGCCGTGGGCACACCGGAACACCTGGATCCATAGTAAGGAAAAAAAAAATGTTCTTCTGCATGAACTGTGTGTTTTTCTAGGTGGGATGTCAGTGGGGCTGGTGCTGCTGATGGGGAATGTGGGACTTTCCTTGGGAATCAGGGCATCTGTAGAACCTGATCTTGCCTGGTTGATAGAAGATATTAAAAAGCCTCAGTGGTGGAAATAACTGGGGCTAGGGAGGAGCAGAATCATTGCCCCAAAGAATCAGCCTGCTCCAGGAACTCTGCATCCTCGCTGAGCCCAGCAGGGTGTCCATGGGGAATGGCAGCTCTTGGAAACCCTCCACGGCTGAGCAGGAGCTGGGGCTGGGTCCTGGGAGGAGATCCCAGTGGCAGAAGGTGGCCCAGGCTCAGGGGGAGGGTGCTGGCACTGCCCAGGCTCCCCAGGGAATGGGCACGGCCCCGAGGCTGCCACAGCTCCAGGAGCCTTTGGCCAGCGCTGCCAGAGATGCCCAGGGTGGGATTGTTGGGGGTCTGTGCAGGGACGGGGGCTGGATCAATCCTGGTGGGTCCCTTCCAGCTCAGTGATCTGGGATGGAGACCTGGAACAGCTCCTCCCTGAGAGCCTGCACGCAGCTGGGCTTGGTGATGATGCTGAGAGCAAGGACTGTCACCTTCCCTGGTGACAGCCCTGCCAGCCATGGGGGCCATGTGCGGGGGCCACCAGGACCAGCCAGAGTGGCCGAGTTTGCCCCTGTGACTCTGTGGGCCCCAGGTGACCCCTGGCCATGAGCTCAGGGGCAGCACTGGGGGGTTGGCGGGGCTCGTCTCCTCTCAGCCTTTGATGACTCCTCCTCCCCAAATAATCCCAAAGGGCTCTCCAGGAAAGCCTGGATCTGATGGAGACCCGGGTTCCTTGGGCCCAAAGGTGAGAGCTGGGGGCTGGGGGGGCTGGTTGGGGGAGTGACGGTGGTGAGCAGCCCCCAGAGGCTCTGGGCTGCCATGGGGAGGCCTGGGAGGATCCCATGGACTCAGCCCAAGGGCTCCTCAGATCCCATGGGATCACTGAGGAAGGGAGGGTGCCTGACTGCATCCCGGGAGTGGGGGTTTGCTAATTCCCTTGTTTTGCCTGGCAGGGGCTGCCCGGGAAGCCCGGCTTGGAGGGGCCACAAGGACCTGTGGGCACCTATGTAAGTGATGGGGCTGCCCACGGGGGGGACACAGCAGGGGCTGGACTGGGAGGAGGCTGCAGCAGCCTCCAGCTGGGCACTCGCCATCCTCCCAGGGCTCCTCTCTTTCCCTCAGCCACCCTCTCCCAAAAATACAGAGATGCCAGGCAGCCCCAGCTGCCTCCTAACCCCGAGCTCTTCCCAGGGCTATCCAGGACCTGCTGGGGACCGTGGGAGGCTGGGACGCAGGGGAGACAAGGTAGGGATGGGACACCCACTCCAGCACTGGAAGCATTTTTGGGATGAGTTTTGAACCCAGTGGGTGGGTTTGGAGGTGTCCAGAGTCTCCATCAGCCATGGTGGGAGGAGAACAGCTGGATCTGTCTCCCACAGCAGGTGAATCATCGGCACTCCAGCACCTCCTCTGCCACAACACCTCCGGATTGTTCTAAGAGCTGGTTTTTGTTTGTTTTGTTGTGCTTTTAAAGAGGTTTTTGCATTGAAACATACAGACAAAAGGAAATATTTCCTGCCTCCTAACAGGGGGAAAGGGGAACTCGAGGTCCACCAGGACTTCCAGGAAAAGCTGGTCCAAAGGTAAGCGCTGTTTGCTGCTGTTCTGGGCAGCTCCAGCCCCCTGGAAAGCACCAAGCAAGTTCTCTCTGCTGGGCTGGGAATGGGGAAAATGGGAAACCTTTGCCGTGGGGAACTTCTGCCGGTCTTGCAGTAAAATCAGCTCAGTCAGGGCTGTGTCTCTGATGGTGCTCTTGTCCCCCAGGCCCTGCCAGGTCCCCCTGGTCCTCGTGGTGCTCCCGGCTCCCAGGTAGGGCTCTCCTTGCTCCCTGTGCTCCTGGCTGCTCCGATCCCTCAGCACGGATGTGTGACTGCAGTACATCCCCTGTGCTGCCTGCAGCATGGATCCATCCCAGACCCTTCCTGGGGGCAGGCAGGACCCTGGTCCCACTCCCTGCTGGCTGGGTTCTGTCCTGATGCAGCACGGACACTGTTGAGATGGTCCCAAGACATGGGGATCTCTCTGAGCAAAGCCTTACCCTGGTCCCAGTTCGCTGGTCCCCCGTTCCATGGACACACTGCTGAACATCCTTCTTTTCCCAGGGCAGAACAGGTGACCCAGGTCCTCGAGGGCTCCCAGGGCTGCCTGTAAGTGCAGAGCTGCACCTTGCTGGGCTGGGGTGATGTCCCACAGGGTGGACAGTTTCATCCCTGGGGTGGCTGTGGGGCAGGGAACGCCCCAAACCCTGCGTGTGTGGGTGGTGACAGCCATGTGGGGTGTGGGGACAGCAATGTCCTACACCTGCAGCCATGGGGCCTGGAGCAGGTGGCACCTTTGCACCCCGAGGTGATCCAACTTCATCAGCCACGAGGCTTTCCCCGGCTTAGGCCTCCCAGAGCTGTGTTTTGGGGGCTCTGAGGGGGTTTTTGGCCTTGCAGGGTGTTCCTGGCACAAGAGGGCAGGACGGCATTCCCGGAAAGCCTGGCTTGGGTGGAGAGAGAGGCGCGCCTGGAGCAGCTGGTGCTGCTGGCCCGGCTGGGTACCCTGTGAGTGCTGCTGGGCCCCTGCACTGATCCTCTCAGGACAGGGATCAAGGATTTTGCTGCAGCAGCACCTTTGGGGAGCTGCCTGAAGCACCTGCAGGAAGGGAAGGGAAGGGAAGGGAAAGGGAGGCTGTTGCAGGGGGCTGGAGGAGCTGGAGCTCTTCCCGTGGTGATGTGTGGTGTGTCAGGACATCCCAGACCCTGCCTGGGAGCTGCACAAGCTCCTGGGTTTGGGCCAAACCTCTCTGCTGATGTGGGGTGTTTGTTCTCAGGGCCGGGAAGGTCCAAATGGATGTGAAGGGCCTGCAGGGATGAGAGGAGAGAAGGTGAGGACAGAGGAGGGAGGGGATTTGGTTTCTCTGGGAGCTGCACAGAGCCCCGGGCTTGCCCCACTGACCTGCCCAGGGCTGTGGGGGCCAGCACTGCTCCCAGTTTGGCCTCATCCCCAGTTTGGGATGGCGATTTACATCTCGGGATGCTGCAGAGACAGAGAACCACCACGGCTGCTTGTCCTGATTTTGTGTCCTCTGCAGGGTGAGGTGGGAGATCCCGGGGGAGCCGGAGTCCGCGGGCTGGATGGGGAGCAGGTACAGCAGCTGGGAACTGTGTCCCCACCCTGCTGGGGCTGCTCCAGCCTCCCCAGCTCCCTGTTCCAAGGATGGGAAAGGATGGGAGGAGGCTGCTGATCCTCAAAAAAGCCAGAAGGTTAAAGCTGGGTCAACGAGCTGTGCTAGGGCTGGGCTCTTCTTCCCCCTGCAGGGACCACCAGGACTGCCGGGAGCAGAGGGTCTGCTGGGGCCCAAGGGTGAGCAGGTGGGTGCTGGGGGTGGTGCTGGGCTCACCCCACTCCTGCAGGGTCACACAGGCACCCGAATCCGTGGCAGGTGTTTGAAACCACCCCCAGCATCTTCATACCTGGGGATTGACATTGCTGGACATGGCTGGGGGGGTCCCATAAAAAAAAGGGGTTTTCCCAGTATGGGAAATGATGGAGGGCAGAGCCAGAGCCAGGCTCAGCTGGAAAAGGCAGCCAAGAATCATTCTAATCATCTTCATCCTGTCCAGGGAGAGGCAGGAACCCATGGAGCTCCAGGCATCAGAGGGAGCCCTGGGGAGCCAGGGGACAAGGGGACAGAGGGGCCACCAGGACAGCCTGGGAAGCAAGGGAAGGAGGTACGTGTGGGATTGTCCCCACAGGGAATGGGAATGGGAAAAGTGCTGCCTCTGGACCCTGCCCAAGCCATGGCTTTGCCCCACAGAGCCTGGGATGCTCCCATGGAACCGGAGCTGGATGCTTTGGGCTCTGGGCTGGGCAAGGTGTGCTCAGCATTTTGTCCCCACTCACTTTTGGGGTAGCGGGGTCACAGCTGGGGTGATCTCCTGGCACAGGAGGTGAGGCCGTGCCTTACCCAGCATCAAAATCCCGGCCAGGGGAGGGTGGAAAAGCCCATGGAAATCAAAGCCCAACTTTTAACCAGCCCTGGGATGGGGCTGGAGAGCAGGTACTGAGTCTGATGTGGGCATTTCCCCCCGGGCAGGGTGACACTGGTGACACTGGAGACCCGGGCGAGCCAGGACTGCGGGGACAGAAGGTGAGGGGGTGTCTCTAACTCTGTCCCTCTTTCCAGCACCTCGGGAACACCCCTGGCCTGCTCAACCTCTGCTGCTCCATGGTGGGGACAGAGCAGGACAGGGGTGTCCCCATGGCTGAGGAGCACCCCAGGGTGACCTGCTCTCTGTGACACCCTGCCAGAGGGTGACACAGCTCATGTCCATGCAGAAGCTCATTTATTGGTGTTCCTTTTCCCTCTTTGTGGTGACACTTATCTCCATCCCTGAGCAGGGCAATGCTGGCCCCAGGGGCCTTCCTGGAATTCCTGGTCCAGGAGCTGCCACGGGGAAAATTGGAGGGAAAGGCCCGAAGGGAGAGAAGGGCCGAGAAGGTTTGCTGGCAAGTACAGCTGGGGCTGGGCTGCCTCACCCTCCAGTGTCCCCACGGGCTGGGTGATGGCTGCCAAGGAGGGGACTCACCCCTGGTGGGACACCTTGGGCTCTGGGAGCTGCAGAAAATCCTAGGAATCATCAAATCTCCATAATTAGGGAGTTTCACATCTCACAGCCATGACACCAAAACTGGGTCTTGTTGCCACAAAAGGATGGTTTGGGTCTGTGGGGCAGTTTGGGGTAATGCTGCCTCCAGCCAAATTCCCGCCCCTGCCGGGCTGGGAACACGTGTCCTCTGTGTGCCAGGGCCAGGGCGGTGTCACCGGAGCTGCAGGACCTGCTGGAGCCAGAGGATGGTTTGTAAGTCCGATCATGTCCCCTCTCCCCTTTCAACCTGTCCCAGACCTGGTGTGGGGGATGTGTGTGTGACTGGGAGCACTGGGCAGGGCCCATTTCTGTCCCAGACCTGGTGTGGGGACATTTGTGTGACTGGGAGCACTGGCAGGGCCCCATTTCTGTCCCAGACCTGGTGTGGGGACATTTGTGTGACTGGGAGCACTGGGCAGGGCCCCATCTCTGTCCCAGACCTGGTGAGGGACATTTGTGTGACTGGGAGCACTGGCAGGGCCCATCTCTGTCCCAGAGCTGGCAAGGGACATTTGTGTGACCCGGGCTCCTCTGCTTGTGCCCTGAACAGGGGGGGACAGGACTCCGAGGTCCTCCTGGGCTCGACGGTCCTGAGGGAGAGAAGGTACGGAGGGATGCTGGCTCAACCCTTCATCTCTGGGTGAAACTCCCCCCTCTGGCCTCTTCCCAAGCTTTCCCAGTGGGAATGTGCTGGGACTGGCTGCATGGATGTCCTAGGCAGGCTGGTGACAGGGGGACCTGCCAAGGGACACCCCTTGCCTTGTTGCCTGAGATCCAAAGCCAGCAAGGCAGGGAAGGGCTTTTCCATGGACAGAGGTGTTCCCCCTCCTTTCCCAGGGAGATCCAGGGCCACGAGGCGTGGATGGACTTGCTGGGGCTGCAGGATTTGAGGTACTGATGCCTGGAATGCGTCAATGCAGCATTCCAGGCTGCAGAGCTGGGAATTGCCAAAGGCTTCCCCAGCTTTTCCCTATTTCCAGTACAATCCAAAGGATTTATTGCCCCTTCACTAGCCAGGTCAGGAGGCTCAGAAGTGAGGTGGGGGTTTTAACACCTCAGCACTGACTCCCAGGACCCTAAAACCCCAAACTCCCAGTACCTAAACCCCCAAAATCAGACCCCTTCCAGCACCCAGTGGTGCTTCATGGGAAACCTGTTCCTGCTACTGAATCCTGTTCACTCCCACGTGGTTCCCAGTGCTGTCTTGGCCAGCTGAGCATGGGATGTGGGACAGGATGCTCCAAGTCCCCACAGAGGTGAAGGGGCTTTTTCTGAACCCCCAATGTCCCCACAGGGACTGGCCGGAGATGACGGGGCGAAGGGAGATAGTGGCAAGCCCGGCCCAGTGGTGAGTACCAGCTCTGCCCTCAAAAATTTCCCCTGGGAAAGAGGTTTGGTGGCATTTTGGGATGTGTCTCACCCTGAGGGTGGCTGCAAAATGAGCTCTGCCAGCCTGGCCATGGCTCCCAGCTCCTGCCCTGGGACTGAGTCACTGCTTCCTTGGATTTCCCACAGCAAAAGCTCCCTAAATTAATTTTAATAGAGCTATTAAAAGCTGTGCCAAAGTGCTAGGGCTATTGCACAGGTAACACTCAGCTGCTGGAATCCGCCTGAGGCAGCTCCAGGGCCCTGGATTTCCCCGTCCTTGGAGCAGATCCACGGGTGCCCCTGTGGCTCCGGGAGCTGCCCACTGCCTGGAACACTTGAGGTGCCCCAGGATGGGGATTATGATCATGACAGAGAGCCACAGATGTGTTATGGATGCCCTGAGCTCAGCTGAAGGATAAATCCCACGTGCATCCCCGTTTTCCCACGTTGCAGTGCTGCTCTGCCCAGGCAAGACGTGCCCTTACAGAATCCCAGAATCCCAGACTGGTTTGGGTTGGAAGGGACCTCAAAGCTCCTTGGATTCCATCCCCTGCCATGGGCAGGGACACCTTCCACAGTCATGGTTGTTCCCAGCCCTTAGCTTGGGCGATTTGCTGGAGAGGTCAGGCTGTGGAATAAACCCCAGGGGGATTTGCTGTGGAATAAACTCCAGGGGGATTTTCAAAGCTCAGTGCAGCTGAAGTCCCTCGAGGGGCGGCTGCTCGGGCCCTGCTGAGCACGGGGGTGAGCAGTGTCCCCGTCTCTGTGCCCTGCAGGGCTCGCAGGGGGCTCGGGGACTGGCAGGTGCCCCTGGGCTCCGGGGCTACACCGGGCATGAGGGAGCCAGAGGAGTGGTGGGCACCAAGGGACAGCCAGGCCGGCAGGTAACGCCTCTGCTCCACGGGGATGGGCTGGGGACGTCCCTGGCACAGCTCTCCCTGGGGACAACAGCCCCAGCTGTGCCCTCCTGCCTTCCCCTGGTGCCAGCCTCATGTTTTGTCCCCAAATGAACTCAGGGGACTCTTGGGCCACCGGGTGAAGCTGGAGTCACCGGGCTGAGCGGCACCGAGGTGAGCGGGCTCCTCTCTGCCCCATTCCCTGCTCCAGCTTTTGCAACCTCCCAGATCTGTGTCCCTCTGACAGCCTGCCTGGCGTTTGGGTGAATAACCCAGAGTTTTGGATTTGTCTTGAATTCTGTTTTCCTTCTTAGGGCCTGGTGGGTGCAAAAGGGGAGCCAGGCAAGCCGGGAAAACCGGGACAAATGGTGAGGAGTGGGATGGAGCTGTGGTGGTTCTCTCTGAAAGAGGCTGTGGGATGCTGGCATCTCCTGGATGTGTAAAAGTCCAATGCAGGCACCATCTCCTGCTCCTGTAGAACCCTCCCAGAGCCCCCTTCTGCCCAGCCTGCTCCAGAGAGAGGGAAAATCCCAAAGGGAAGATTCCAGCTTAGAGCATCCTCCTGTGCACACTGGGGCAAGGCAAGGAGGGAAGCCAGGAGGGGCATCCCTGGCACAGTATCCTCATCGAGGGGTTTTCTTCTCCTTTGGGATTTCAGGGGTCTCCTGGACAAGCTGGTCCTGAAGGATGGAAAGGCTGCAAAGGAGAAAAGGTACCCCAAAATCCTCCCCTGGACATGGCACCTGAGGGGGACTGCCAGGTGGGCATGGGGTGGGCAAGCCTGAGCCGGCCAGTCCCAATGGGGACCATGGAGAGAAAACTGGGAATTGCCCAGGGGACCTGTTTTTCCCCACCTGGAAAACACAGGATGCCCTTGGGCTGCCTTGGGCTGGTTTCTGGGTGAGGGGCAGGCAGATCCTGCCTCCGCTCAGGTGGCCCTGTGGGGCCTCCCCAGCTCTTGGTGCCCATCTCCAGAATCCCCCAGTGCCTGGTGGGCTCTGTCCCCATCTCCAAGCAGGCAGCGGCTCCTCCTCCCCAGTCCTGGGATGTGGCTGAGCTGTTGGACACCCACATCCCCCCTCTCTTCATCCTGCAGGGCGATGTGGGCCAGGAAGGGGACCAGGGGGTGCCAGGAGGAGCTGGCAGGCGGGTAAATGGCACTGCTGTCCCCACGGGGGGTGGCAGGGAGTGGGGAGCTGCTCCTTAGAGCCCGTGCAGGGGGGTCCCAGTTTTCTGGGGGCTCAAAATCCCTGGAGAGGGGATCCTGGAGGGACGAGGGGTGTCTGGATTTGTTTGGAACTACCTGTGAGTCTTTCATCTGTGGTCCCCAGGGCAAGCGAGGCAAGATGGGCCAGCAGCCCCCGCGGGGTCCCCGGGGACACAAGGTAGGTGGCTTTGTGAGGCTGCCTTGTCCCCCTGGCAGTTTGGGGGTGCTCCCACCTGCCTGAGCCCCGGTATAGAAAAGAATAAACCCTGATAACTGAGGGCTCTGTCCCCCCAGAGCCTCCCAGCCCAACAGGGGCACACCCACAGCCCCCGTGGCTGCTCTCCCTGCCCTGGAGCATCACCCTGGGCACAGCCAGGGCTCTCCCTTTGCATTTCAGGGCTACCCAGGTGACAAAGGACTTCCAGGACCCCAGGGCCCCCAGGGACCCTACGTGAGTATCAGCTTGGAGTTTTGGGGTGCTGGCTGCTCCCTGTTTGACCCCACTGTGTGACCCAGCTCTGCAGGGACCCGAAGCAGGGGCCTGTTTAAAATGAGGGACGTTTTTAAGTGGTTCATCCATCTCCTCCTGTCTTCTCCTCCCAAATTAACATCCCAGGAGCGTGTGTGCAGTCAGGCAAATCACATCATTTCCAAAATGCAGTTCTGGAGGCCAAATCCTTCCTTTTAGGTACATGTCTGATGCCAGGCAGTGCTGAGCACTGGTGGGACTGTGCCCACCTTCCCAGAGAACTGTCATGGCTGGAGGGACAAGCTGCAGTCAGCAAAAAGGATTAAAATATTTATTTTAATTACTAGAATTTTTTTTCCTCTGCTTAAAATAAAAAAAAAAGCCCAATTTTGGCAACTTCACAAAAAAAACCCTGGATATTCTCAGCCAACCAAGGCACCTCCTGTGCATTTTTAATGGGCTTTGCTGAGGGATCCTCCTGAAAGAAAAAAATCAAAGAAATTATGAGAAAGTGCCTCAAAGTTTCAAAAACTGCCTGAAATCCTCAGAATCCTCAGGTGTGGGGAGATCCCTCCTTGCCAGGGGCTGACAGGAGCAGCTCAGCCGCAGGGTGAGGCAGTTCCATGTTTCTCTCTTAGGGTATCCCGGGGCTGAAGGGCATCAAAGGAGACCCTGGACCAAAAGGACACAAGGTAGGGGACATGTGCCAGGCACAGCAGGGACACTGGGCACAGGGTGGCATTCAATTTGCTGAATGCCATCCCTTATTCCCCTCTTTTTGAACCCTGATTGCTGCACCATCCTTCTGTGGGGGTTGGCCACCATGTCCCCAGGTGCTGGGAGATGGAACTTTTAGATTTTCTTCCCAGTCCAGTCCCTTTCCAACTTTTCCATCCTCCTGGAGTTGCAAGCAGCAGTGTGTGGAGCCTTTTAATCCCCGCTCTCAGCATTGATGCTGATGCACCCCAAGCTGAACCTCCCTTGTGCCATTCCTGATGGATCCCAAACATCCCATCCCATCTCTTCCTCATAAATAAGAATGACAAGCAATTCCTGGGCTGCTCAGAGCCTTCAGGAAAACAAAACCTTGGGAATCATTAAAACTTTAAATTTACTGTGAGGTCAGTGAGCAGCTCCTGGGAGAGCAGGTGGAGAGGAGGCTGTGCTGGGATTTTTCCCCTGGTTCTGGTTTCAGCACAACAAGAATCTTCTTTATTGTCTCCAAGTGCTTCCTGGCAAACTTCCAAGGTTTTCCTGAGAGATATTTTAGTCTAGGATGATCCTTTCAGCTTGGAGCTGATCATCCCTCCTGCTGCCCCTGTCCCCAGCAATGTGGGTGCAGTGAATTCCATGGAACCAAAGGGATGGGTGTTTGGGGGCTTTTGCTGCAGAAGTGTTGCAGCCAGCCATACCTGGGAATTTGCCCACCCACACTGGTGTCCTGGGGGTTCTGTCCTTCTGTCCTAACCACCAGAGCTCTCCCTAACTCTCTCCTAGGGCGAGAAGGGCAGCAAGGGTGACCTGGGCCAGCAAGGGGACGATGGCTTCAAGGTGTGTCACAGGTTTTGCTCTGTTCCTTCCCCGCCGGTCCCTTGTCACCCTGTGTGACATCCTGCCACGTTTCCCAGGGCAAGCCAGGACCCCACGGTGTCCCTGGGAGGCCGGGACCTAAGGGAAAGCAGGTAAGGGCAGGGTGGAGAGGGATGCCAGGGACTAAAATGAGTATGTGGGGTGAATTTCTTATTTTTCCATATGAAATTCACATGGGGAAGGGGCTGGGTTGTAGACGGGTGCAGGGCTGGGGGATGTCCTGAGCTCCTCTGGTGTCCTCGCAGGGTGACACTGGCCCCCCTGGCCCACCGGGACACCCTGGAATTCCCGGGACACCGGTGAGTCCTTCCCCCTGCTGCAGGTTTGGGGCTCACTCCTGGCCCCACAGGGATGCAGCTTTGATCCCACCTGCCTCCCTCTTATCCTGCTCTCTCCTTTCCTTCCAGGGCTTGTCTGGACCCAAAGTAAGCAGTGGGGAGCAGCTGGAGTGGGATCAGCCCTGCCATGGGATCCCTGTCCTCCATCCCACTCCAGGGGTACCGGGCGGCCCTGGGGGTGCAGCTCAGCACAGCAGCATCTCCCACCTTGCTTTCCTTCCCTTCTCCACCTCCTCCTTTGGCAGGGGCTGAGAGGCTTCCCGGGCCTGCCAGGCCCCAGGGGCACACCAGGAGTGCCGGTGAGCAGAGCCACAAACGCCCCTCATCCCAAAGTTTGGGTCCCTCACTCCCCTAAAGGTGGCAGTGAGGCCCTGCCATGCCATGCTGTCATTCCATGGGGATATCCAGCTGCTGGCACTGGTGGAGGAGCTGCTGAGGGGCTCGTGGGCAGCAGCCAGTGCCAGCAGCACTGTCACTGTCCCCCAGGGTCTGGCTGGCCCCCCTGGTCCCAGCGGGCCTGCACTGATGCTGTCCCAGGAGGAGCTGCAGGTGAGTGAGCCTTGGCCAAGAGGGAAGGGGCTGCCAGCAGTGCTGTCCCATGTCCTGCTGCTTCCGAGGTCCCCTGTGCACCAGGACCAAGAAGATCCAGCTCTTCTCCCTCCCCTTGTCCTTGTCCCCTGCACGTGTCACTCCCTTCCTCAATCCCTGATGATGCTCCTGGTGGGGGGATCTGTGGTCAGCATGGTGACATCCCCTCCTTCTTCTTTTCAGCACCTCATTTATTCCTCCAACCACCTGAATTACACCGTGGTCTGGGCTCTGCTGGGCATCCTGAGCCGAGAGCTCCAAGCCCTTGTGGAGCATCCCAACGGCACCAAAACCAACCCGGCCACCACCTGCAAGGAGCTGCTGCTGGCTCACCCTGGCCTGCCTGACGGTACCAGGGGCATGGGGGCCCCCTGGACCTGGCCCAGTCCCCAGAGCCTGCGAAGGGACAGGCAGCTCTTTGAAATAAAGGGGGAATAAGGATTTTTGGGGAATGGGCTTTGTGGGCATCCCTGGAGAAACAGGCTGGCAGCCAGGCCACCAGCTGGGGAGGATGGCACTGTGTGGCACCCTCCCTGTGCCACAGCTGGGTGCCAGGGGCTGTCCTTTCCTCCCTCTAGGGCAATACTACATCGACCCCAACCAGGGCTGCCCTCAGGACGCGCTGCTGGCCTTCTGCAACTTCACAGCTGGGGGGGAGACCTGCATAGCCCCCGTCCACAACCAGGTACGGTGTGGCTTTTATGGGGCAGCTTCAGTCCCCAGAGACCCCTCAGGGGACAAGGGCTGGTGGGGCTGGAGAGGGACAGGGTGACCAGTCCCTTGCTGGGGTGACCAATCCCTTGTTGGGGTGACCAATCCCTCACTGTAGTGACCAATCCCTCACTGTAGTGACCAATCCCTTGCTGGGGTGACCAATCCCTTGTTGGGGTGACCAATCCCTCACTGTAGTGACCAATCCCTCGCTGGGGTGACCAATCCCTCACTGTGATGACCAATCCCTCTCTGGGGTGACCAATCCCTCTCTGGGGTGACCAATCCCTCGCTGTAGTGACCAATCCCTCACTGTGATGACCAATCCCTCTCTGGGGTGACCAATCCCTCGCTGTGGTGACCAATCCCTCTCTGGGGTGACCGGTCCCTTGCTGTGGTGCCCACTGCCCTGGCAGGGAGCTGTTGGAGCACTCTGGAGTGAGGATCCTGGTCACGGTGTGTGCCAGGCTGCAGGGACAGGCCACAAGCACAGGCTCTGTGCTGGCTCCTTGTCCTGTCGGTGCCACAGCGTGACAATTGTCCCCGCTCCCCTCAGGTCCCCATCAAGGCTTGGCTGAGCACCTACAGCTCTGAGAACACCTTTCAGTGGTTCAGCACCCTGCCGGGGGGCTTTCTGGTGAGTGCCCGGCTGGAACAGCCAAGGGGCCACAGAGGTGAGCTCGGGGGTCTCCAAGTGCCACCCTGCAGTGGTGGGACAGCACCCAGGTCCCCTGGCTGTGCACAGGGGGATGTGACACCTCCTCAGGCGGCCGGACCCTGCCAGGGTTCTGCCTTGAGGGGAGCAGCCCCCGCTTCCCGGTGTTCCTCCCGCTATCCCTGCAGCTGGAATACGCCGGGGCCAGCCCGGTGCAGCTGCGCTTCCTGCGCCTGCACAGCCACCGCGCCACGCAGAAGGTCTCCTACTCCTGCAGACCGGCCCCGGAGCGCGGCCGGCCCCAGCCCCAAAAGGAAATCCGCTTCCTGGCCGACTCCCGGGATCACAGCTACGCGGCCAGCCTGCAGGGCTGCCTGGTGAGCCTGGCCCCGTGCAGCCTTTGCGCCTGGAAAAGCCTCCCGACACGTGGGGAGCCCTTCGGGGAGTGTTTGAACGCCCACAGTTTGGGATGGAGCGGGTGGATGAGGCTGCACATGGTGGGATGGGGATGGAGAACTCCCCGGGCCCTTCCCGGTCTTGGCATGTGGCAAAGGATAGGGTGGGACATGGAGGACGTGACCCTGGAAAAGCCAGGAAAGGCTGGGGATGGAGACTGGGTGCATCAAGGAGCAGCCAAGGGAGCTCCAGGCCCTCAGCTGAGGGGTTTTGGTGCCACTCAGCTGTCCCTGGTGGTCATTTCAGCTGGACAACGAGTCCTCCATCACGGACACCATCTTCCAGTTCAGCACGGAGGAGCTGTGGCTGCTGCCCCTGCGGGACCTGGCTGTCTTCCACAACGGCGACGCCTCGCACCAGTTTGGTTTCACAGTCGGACCAGTTTGCTTCAGCTGAGAGTGGTGCCACCCAAACCAAGCCAGCCGGTTCTGTCCCCACCCAGGAGCCGTCCCAGCGGGGACAAGTGGAGGCTGGGGGTGCCACGGGGCTCCCACCTGCTCCACAGAACTGCTGGTTCTCTCTGAGCTCCGTGCTTGGAGCTGTGTTATGCCCTGGACTCCACTTCCTTCAGGAGTAGAGGAATATTGTTTACAAAAGTCATTTCTCTATAAATTATATATATATTATATATGTATATATTATATATGAGAAGGTGCTGATTTAATGACTGCTTGGAGAAGGTTTGTGTAATTATAATCACTGGGAACTGTCTGTAAAGAAAAAAAAAACAACAAAGATCAAAACTAGTGGGAGCTTGGGGAAAGGGGCTTTTCTTTGTCAGGGTCAAGTGCATAAATGCTTGGAGCATTGATTCCCTAGGACTGGGCTGAGATGTCGCCCTGCTGAACCTGGGAGAGCTCGGTGTGGTGCTGGAGCAGCACCTCCATCCCCGCCAGGCACCAAGTGCTGCAAAGGGCTGAAAATGTTAATTCCCCCCAAATCCTGCCTCGGTTTTGAGTCTCCATCTCACTGGGAGGCATTTTAGTGGCTTAGCACTGCATGCTTTTGTGGGCATCTGCACCTGCTGGCACTTGGGGAAGCAGAGGCAGGGGCAGCTCAGCACTCCCTGTTCCCAGGTGTAATGGGGATGGTTGGAATGTCCCAGCATGGAGCGAGCATCTGTGTGCTTCTAGTCACAGCTGGGAGGAAAGTTCCCCTTCATCCTGCCTGTCTATAGGGAAAATAAAATCATAGATTCCTAAATGGTTTGGGTTGGAATAGAACTTAGAGACCCTCTGGTGCCACCCCTGCCATGGCAGGGACACCTCCCACAGTCCCAGGCTGCTCCCAGCCCCGTCCAGCCTGGCCTTGGGCACTGCCAGGGATCCAGGGGCAGCCACAGCTGCTCTGGGCACCCTGTGCCAGGGCCTCAGCACCATCACAGCGAAGAATTCCTGCCCAATCTCCCATCCATCGCTGCCCTCTGGC
This sequence comes from Donacobius atricapilla, assembly GCA_013397315.1. Lineage (NCBI taxonomy): Eukaryota > Metazoa > Chordata > Aves > Passeriformes > Mimidae > Donacobius > Donacobius atricapilla. The sequence continues at coordinate 191,019 of WBMY01015922.1, forward strand.
AGTGGGAAGCCATTCCCTGTGTCCTGTCCCTCCCTGCCTTGTCCCCAGTCCCTCTGCAGCTCTCCTGGAGCCCCTTCAGACCCTGGAAGGGGCTCTGAGCTCTCCCTGAAGCCTTCTCCTCCCTAGGCTGAAAACCCCCAAAAAACTTCCAGCATTTTTNGGAGCTGTTGGAGCACTCTGGAGTGAGGATCCTGGTCACGGTGTGTGCCAGGCTGCAGGGACAGGCCACAAGCACAGGCTCTGTGCTGGCTCCTTGTCCTGTCGGTGCCACAGCGTGACAATTGTCCCCGCTCCCCTCAGGTCCCCATCAAGGCTTGGCTGAGCACCTACAGCTCTGAGAACACCTTTCAGTGGTTCAGCACCCTGCCGGGGGGCTTTCTGGTGAGTGCCCGGCTGGAACAGCCAAGGGGCCACAGAGGTGAGCTCGGGGGTCTCCAAGTGCCACCCTGCAGTGGTGGGACAGCACCCAGGTCCCCTGGCTGTGCACAGGGGGATGTGACACCTCCTCAGGCGGCCGGACCCTGCCAGGGTTCTGCCTTGAGGGGAGCAGCCCCCGCTTCCCGGTGTTCCTCCCGCTATCCCTGCAGCTGGAATACGCCGGGGCCAGCCCGGTGCAGCTGCGCTTCCTGCGCCTGCACAGCCACCGCGCCACGCAGAAGGTCTCCTACTCCTGCAGACCGGCCCCGGAGCGCGGCCGGCCCCAGCCCCAAAAGGAAATCCGCTTCCTGGCCGACTCCCGGGATCACAGCTACGCGGCCAGCCTGCAGGGCTGCCTGGTGAGCCTGGCCCCGTGCAGCCTTTGCGCCTGGAAAAGCCTCCCGACACGTGGGGAGCCCTTCGGGGAGTGTTTGAACGCCCACAGTTTGGGATGGAGCGGGTGGATGAGGCTGCACATGGTGGGATGGGGATGGAGAACTCCCCGGGCCCTTCCCGGTCTTGGCATGTGGCAAAGGATAGGGTGGGACATGGAGGACGTGACCCTGGAAAAGCCAGGAAAGGCTGGGGATGGAGACTGGGTGCATCAAGGAGCAGCCAAGGGAGCTCCAGGCCCTCAGCTGAGGGGTTTTGGTGCCACTCAGCTGTCCCTGGTGGTCATTTCAGCTGGACAACGAGTCCTCCATCACGGACACCATCTTCCAGTTCAGCACGGAGGAGCTGTGGCTGCTGCCCCTGCGGGACCTGGCTGTCTTCCACAACGGCGACGCCTCGCACCAGTTTGGTTTCACAGTCGGACCAGTTTGCTTCAGCTGAGAGTGGTGCCACCCAAACCAAGCCAGCCGGTTCTGTCCCCACCCAGGAGCCGTCCCAGCGGGGACAAGTGGAGGCTGGGGGTGCCACGGGGCTCCCACCTGCTCCACAGAACTGCTGGTTCTCTCTGAGCTCCGTGCTTGGAGCTGTGTTATGCCCTGGACTCCACTTCCTTCAGGAGTAGAGGAATATTGTTTACAAAAGTCATTTCTCTATAAATTATATATATATTATATATGTATATATTATATATGAGAAGGTGCTGATTTAATGACTGCTTGGAGAAGGTTTGTGTAATTATAATCACTGGGAACTGTCTGTAAAGAAAAAAAAAACAACAAAGATCAAAACTAGTGGGAGCTTGGGGAAAGGGGCTTTTCTTTGTCAGGGTCAAGTGCATAAATGCTTGGAGCATTGATTCCCTAGGACTGGGCTGAGATGTCGCCCTGCTGGACCTGGGAGAGCTCGGTGTGGTGCTGGAGCAGCACCTCCATCCCCGCCAGGCACCAAGTGCTGCAAAGGGCTGAAAATGTTAATTCCCCCCAAATCCTGCCTCGGTTTTGAGTCTCCATCTCACTGGGAGGCATTTTAGTGGCTTAGCACTGCATGCTTTTGTGGGCATCTGCACCTGCTGGCACTTGGGGAAGCAGAGGCAGGGGCAGCTCAGCACTCCCTGTTCCCAGGTGTAATGGGGATGGTTGGAATGTCCCAGCATGGAGCGAGCATCTGTGTGCTTCTAGTCACAGCTGGGAGGAAAGTTCCCCTTCATCCTGCCTGTCTATAGGGAAAATAAAATCATAGATTCCTAAATGGTTTGGGTTGGAATAGAACTTAGAGACCCTCTGGTGCCACCCCTGCCATGGCAGGGACACCTCCCACAGTCCCAGGCTGCTCCCAGCCCCGTCCAGCCTGGCCTTGGGCACTGCCAGGGATCCAGGGGCAGCCACAGCTGCTCTGGGAATTCTATTCCAGGCCCTCCCCACCCTCACAGCCAGGAATTCCTTCCCAATCTCTCATCCATCGCTGCCCTCTGGCAGTGGGAAGCCATTCCCTGTGTGCTGTCCCTCCCTGCCTTGTCCCCAGTCCCTCTGCAGCTCTCCTGGAGCCCCTTCAGACCCTGGAAGGGGCTCTGAGCTCTCCCTGAAGCCTTCTCCTCCCTAGGCTGAAAACCCCCAAAAAACTTCCAGCATTTTTAGGGTGCAACCCCCGGCTGCCACCCGCGCTCCGGGCACCGGGGTGGGGGAACCAGCAGAAAAACCCCTTTGAGCGCTTTAGATCCGCTGGGGAGCGGGATGGGGCGGCGGGGGCGAGGCGGACGGAGCCAGGAGCGAAGGGAAAGCGAAAGCGGAGCGCGGAGAGCGGAGGGCCCGGAGCCGCCCGGAGCCGCCGCCTCAGCGCGGCCGAGCCCGCA
>WBMY01015922.1:193787-229813 GCA_013397315.1 Donacobius atricapilla
CCCCCGAACTCCTTAAATCTCCCTGGAACCCCGAGGATGTGCTCTGGAGCTCCATGAACTCCCCCAGAACTCCTGAAATCTCCCTGGAAGTGTCCAGGGTCGGGTTGGATGGGGCTTGGAGCACCCTGGGATCGTGGAAGGTGTCCCTGCCCATGGCAGGTGATGGGACCAGCGGAGCTTTAAGATCCCTTCCAACCCAGCCCAACCCATTCCATGGTTCTATTCGGTGTTTAAGGCTCCCAGCCCCCTTGGTTTGCTGGCAGCAGCCCCTGAAGCAGCAAGGCCTGGAGGGTGACGCCAGTCCTGAGGAGGATCCCAGTTTGGGGACATGCCCATGGCCAGTGTGTCCCTGAGTGGGGCTGCAGCTGGGACGCTGTGCTGTTCAGAGTGGGCTCGGGGTGCTGCAGCAAGGCAGCTTCATCCCCAGGTGGGGAGCAGACATCCCAGTTGGACTGGAGCAGCAGGCTGGGGTGCAGCCTGGCGCTGCTCTGCAGGCACCACTGGTTTTGCTAAGAATAACCCCAAAACTGCAGCGGATCCAGCCCTAAATGCACGTCGAGCACAGGAGGTTTCCCTGCAGTGTTTTTTTCCTGGTGTGAATTCCTGCGGGGGAGGAGCTGGGCGCAGCCTCACCTGGGCTCCTGCTCAATCCCTGCTGCGTGGGCAGGTGGGTGAGGACAGCATCCCCTCCCTCTGAACAACATCCCTGAGCCTGGGACATCCCTGGCAGCCCGGGCTCTTCTGTTTTGGGAAGGATGCAGGGATTTTTAGGATTTTGCCCTCTTGATCTTCACCCACCAAGAAATCTCTCTGTGGCATCACCATAGGAGAGGAGCTGTTGGCCCAAGGAGTATTATTTTGGTGTCACACCCGTGCTGGGCACCCAAAAACGTGTGGCTCCACCCCAGGCTGGGGCAGCAAAGGGATCTTCTGGATCTCTGGAACAGGCTGCCCAGGGAAGGGGTGGAATAACCATCCCTGGAATTGCTCAAAAACATGGCACTTGGGGACAGGGTTTAGTGGAGGCCTTGTCAGTGCTAGGTTAATGTTTGGATTTGGTGATCTTAGAGGGCCTTTCCTAAGTTAATGACTCTGATTCTGCCCATCACTTCTGTCCCCCATCCCTAAAACAGTCACCTGCTCCTTCCACCACACTGCAGACCTGTGGGTGAAGGCTGTAAAGGAGAAATTGCTTCATTTAAAGGCTAATTATCATTAATCTGTGGCCAAAGGAGGCTTAAAAGGGTGAGCCAATTAGATGTGCTAATGTGCTTTGAGTAACAAGGGCCGAGGGGTGTAATTGGAGCCAGGCTGTGGCCTGAACACCCACAAGGAATTGGATGGTATTTCTGGCTGAGGCCGGGCCTGGTCCTGTCAGTCACCTCTGCTGGTGTTGGAAAAGGCAGGAAAGAGCAGCCAAACATGGATCCATGCAGGAGAGGAGCAGCCATGAGCTCCACAAGCACTTGCTAGAGACATTCACCAAAGGGAGCATGAAAATCCCGACAAAATTCCACCTTTTGAGCAAGACATGGCAGCTGGGTATGAGCACTGCAGCTGATGTTACACACGAGCAATTCCTCTTCCTCCTGTTTCAGCGGGGTGAAGGAGGAGGGGTGGTGCCCTTGCAGGTCCTGGCAGTGTTGGGATTGATGCTCCTCTGCCAGGGAGGCCCCCCTGGGCCTGGCCTCCATCATCGGATGGTCACCCTTGTGGCTCTGGGTGCCTTGGGGGTTGAGTTTTTGGGTGTCCTGGCAGTGCAGGAGGTTTCTGTGCCCTGGGAGGCAGAGGGGAGCAGAGGCTCTGCCCACCAGCTTTCCCTCAGCCTCCACCTGTCCTCCGGGACCTTCCCTCCTCAAATCCACGTGGATGAAGTCCTAGATTCATCTCTCTTTGTCACAAGGGTAAACTGGCTTTTTGTCACAGCCCAGACAAGCACAGGAGCTGCTGCTGGGGCTGAAAATTGTCCTGCTGGAGGTCACGGGAGGAGTTCAGTCAGTGTGACTGTGATTGTCCATGCAAGTTCCTCTTCCCGTTTCATAACTGGGGAAAAAACTTGCACCATTTGGTGAATCCCCAGATGAGCACCCTGGGGTGGGGGGTGCCAGGACCTGCTGACAGGGTGGGCACCCATCACCCCAGGGGCTCCAGCACTGCCCTTTCCCTGGCCTCTTTTCCAGATGACCTTTTACTTCTCGGACACAGCAGTGCTGCTCTTTGACTTCTGGAATGTCCACAGCCCCACAGGTAGGCTGCCAGCATCCATCTCTCCATCCCTGTCCCTCCATCCACTCACTGCAGAGCTCAGGGCAGAGCTGTGTGGGCTCCTCACGGCCTTCACCCCACGGCTCCTGGAGCAGTTTTTGCAGGACCTGCCCTGCTGAGCTGTCCTTTGCCCTGGGCCTTGGGAGAGGTTGATCCTCTGAGCCAAGTGCGGCAAAGAAGGAGCTGTGTGAGGCCCCCCCCTCAGGCTGCCAACCCCCCAAGTCACTCAGGGATGGCTCAGCTTCCCACTTACAGACTTTTCTTTCTTTTTTTATTATTCTCCCAACATCATGTTTTGACTCCCGTGTTTTTGTGGAGTCAATGCAAAGCTGCGTATTTGTTTCACAGCAGCTCTCTAGGACAAAAGCTCACAGCCTTAAGCTGAACCAGGAGTAGTTTAAGCTGGACATTAGGAAAAATTTCTTCACAGGAAGGGCATTGGAAGGGGCTGCCCAGGGAGGTGGTGGAGTCGGTGTCCTTGGAGGTGTTTCAGGAAGGGCTGGATGGGGCACTCGGTGCCATGGTCTGGGTGACAAGGTGGTGTTGGGTGAGGTCACAGGTTGGACTCGATGATCTCAAAGGGCTTTTCCAACCTGATTCCGTGAATTAAAAAGCTAAATACACCATTTCCTGACATCTAACAGCTCCACTGCCCAGCCCTAGGGCCAGGAGCCCTCCCCTTCACCCCGTGGATATTCCTGAACACCCCGAGCCGGGCCCTGCCGTGCCCCTGTCGCCCCCACAGCCTCCCCCCGTGCGTGGGCAGTGTCGGGATGTTTCTCCTGCAGGGATGGTGCTCTCGGTGCTGGTGATCCTGCTGCTGTCCGTGCTCTACGAGGCCGTGAAGATGGGCAAGGCCGTGCTGCTGCGGCGGGCGCTGCTGGCCCTGCCCCGCAGCCTCAGCCAGGAGGCCCTGAGCGAGCCACAGGAGGGGGCCAGCAGCCCTGCGCAGGGCAGGTACCACAGGGACACCACAGGGACACACCTGGGGGGCTCAGGGATGGCGCTGTGGCCCCACAGCCAGCACAGGGGAGAAGGGCTGTGAGCAGGAGCTGTTGGCTCCCACGGAAGCGGGGGGTGTACAGCCTGGGGAGGTGGCTCCAGGGGCAGCCCAGCCCCTCCAGATCCTCTGGGAGATGCCCAGGGTGGTGGCCAGAGGCTCATGTTCCCCTCCAGGAGCCATTGTGGGTGCAGGAGGGTCCTGCTGGTTTGGGGATGGGCACAAGCAGCAATTCAGTCCCCACAAGCCTGGCCCTGGCAGTTCCTTCCTTTGGAGCCAAGCCCTGGATTCTTCCTCTTGTATTTAATCTCAGATCATTCCTGAGGCTGGTCTTACTGCCAGCCTCATTGATTTTGGAGCAGGATTGCCCCCTGAGCTGCTGTTTGCAGCCCCCACCCCTCTCCCTACTCCCCAGACCCCCCTCTGGCCACTCCAGGCTCCTGGTGCGGGGGGTGATTCCAGCTGCCCCAGCCCCTCGTTGATGGCATTTCCCGTCTCCTTCCCCAGGTGGTTTTGGTTCCACGTGGGCCAGACGCTGTTCCACGTGGTGCAGGTGGTGCTGGGCTATATGGTGATGTTGGCTGTCATGTCCTACAACGCCTGGATCTTCCTGGGGGCCATCGCGGGCTCCACACTGGGCTATTTCCTGGTGTACCCCCTGCTGGGCCGGGGCTAGAGCCCCCACGCTGGTGGCACTCGTGTCCCACCTCCTGCTCCTTTGTCTGGAATCGCGGCTGTCACTTCTGCTGGCTCTGTCGTTGTCCCCGTGCTCTGTGGGACGCAGAACCCCAAGGACTTCCTGGGGGCTGGCCCTGCTCTGGGGCCAGGGAGCCCCATGGCCAGCGCTGGCCTGGGCTGGTGGCTGTCCCCTGCCTCTCAGGGACCTTTGGCCAGGTGATGACAGCAGGGGAGTGCTGGCATTTCCTCCCCTCCCTGCTTCTGGAGGAGGTTCATCCTGGCTGGAACGGGAACCATCCGGTGACTTGCTGGGGGAGGGGACAAGCTGGGGACAGGGACCCCTGCCCTCCTGCCCAGAGCTGCCCTGCACCAAGCCCCTCTTCACACAGTGCCTTTGGGGACACTGGGGGGTCCCGCCGCCCCCACCCCCGTCCTGCGCAGCGCTTCAGGGATGGGGCTGGAGCAGCCCCTGGGCCGCTGGTGTGGCTGCGCCAGGGGGGAAATGCTGCTCCAGGTGCCTCTTGCTGCTTCCTCAGGACACCCCTTTTAATAAAATCATCTCAGCTCCACTCCTGGTTTGTGTCACTGCTGGGTGGGCTCAGGATGTGACACCCCTGGGTCACAGTGGGACTGGGGATCCCCAGCCCTACCCAGGGAGGCGGTTCAGGAATAAGGAGAGTCTCCTCTGGCTTTAAATAAAGCTTTTCAATTTTATTAATTATTATAAGCATATCTTTAAACATTTGTATAACTTTCTTAATAAAATATCCTGGAAGAGACAGGTTTGAAGTTCACAGAGAAAGGCACTTTGAGGGGGGGCCTCCCAAGGCACTTTGGGGGCCCCCTGAGTGGGTTAGGCTGGGTACCCCCCTTCTGAGGCAGGAACGGTGGCACCTAAGCACAGGTGGGTGTCGGGGTGCTGGTCCCTGCTCCAGGTGTCACACCCAGGAGTCCTGCAGACCCCCAGCACCTCCAGGGCTTTTGGCACCACTGTTTGGGGGCTGCAGCAGTCCTGTCCCCAGCCCCGTGACAGATGGGGGGGTCAGCAAGCCCCTGCTCTTTGCTCAGCCAGGTGCCAAAACCTGCAAAGCTGGGGAAACCATCCATGGAAGGTGCTGAGGAGACCTGGAGGGCAGGTGCTGGGATCTCTCCACTGCACAGCAAGCTGAGCCTGAAATTATCCCAGTGCTGCCAGGCACAGCTGGGACACAGCGTGAATGCCACTTTCCCCCAGAGATTTAACTCTGAACTTAAAATAGCTCCTGGAAGAGAGCTATCCTCATCCTGGGGTGAGGATGGCTGGGGGTGGGCTCTGGGTGCTGTGAGCCCGGCCTGGGTACCAGCAGCTCATGCCTGGGTACCAGGAGCCCGGACTGGGTACCAGGAGCCTGGCCTGGATGCTCTGAGCCCAGTCTGGGTACCAGGAGCCCGGCCTGGGTACCAGCAGCGCATGCCTGGGTACCAGGAGCCTGGCCTGGGTGCCGTGAGCCCAGTCTGGGTACCAGGAGCCCGGCCTGGGTGCCGTGAGCCCAGTCTGGGTACCAGGAGCCCGGCCTGGGTGCTGTGAGCCGAGCCTGGGTACCAGGAGCCCGGCCTGGGTGCTCTGAGCCTGCCCTAGGCACCAGCAGCCCACGCCTGTCCCAGCGCTCTCCCCCTCAGCAGTGGCTCAAGCCCCCAGCGCTGCTGTCCCTGTTGTGTCCCCGTTTCCTGTCCTGTTTTCCATCATCCCCTGCAGCCCCTGCTCCTGCTGGTGCTCCTGGAGCCGGCCGGGGGGTGACAGTGGGCAGGCTCCCAGGAAATGCCCTGGATTGGGGCAGGGACAACCCTGGGGACAGCCAGGAGTGTCCCACACACCCACCCTCAGCAGGGCCAGTGCCAGCCCCCCCGGCAGCCCCAGGCACTGGTGTGGGGGGCAGATAAAGCTCTTCAGTAAAGCATCTCCTCAGTAGAAAAGAAAATAAGGCAGAAGAAGGACAGAGCAGAGCGCAGGGGATGCCCCGTGCCCGACTGGGTCCGACCCAGCAGGGGCTGTGGCTGTGGGCAGCCCCCACGGCAGCGGGACCCCCGTTAGGCAGTAAGGTCTCGGTGTCCCCATCCCCTCCCTCTCCCGCGGTGCTGTTCTCCATCCCGGCGGCTCCTATCCCCCTCCCCCAGCCCCGGTGTCCCCGGGGCCAGTCCATGGCAGGGGGCTGGGGCTAGAACTCAGTCTGCACCCCCTCACCGCTCTCCGTGGTGCCCCTGGGCTGTGGGGGGCTGCGCTCCCCGTGCTCTCCCGTCTCGTTGTCACTGCGCTGGTGACACGCTGGGGATGGGCTCTGGGCTCCGGCTGGTGCTGGTGTGACTTGGGGCACCCTGGCCTCTGCTGGGACATCGGCTCGGGGACTGCGTGGTGCTGCTGTGGCGTGTGGCACGCTGGACACTGCCGGGGGGTCAGCTCCGGGCACGGGGGATGCTGGCACAGGTGATCTTGGTGTGACCTGTGGCACCTCAGCCCCTGCCGGGACATCAGCTCTGGGCACAGGGGATGCCGGCATGGATGATCTTGGTGTGACCTGTGGCACCTCAGCCCCTGCTGGGACATCAGCTCCACACATGGGGGACGCTGGCACCGATGATCTTGGTGTGGTGTGTGGCACCTCAGCCTCTGATGGGGCATCAGCTCTGGGCACAGGTGATGCTGGTCCAGGATGTTCTCTCCCAGTCCCTGCTGGGACCTCAGCTCCAGGGACAGGTGACAATGCTGGTGTAGCACACTGTCCCCCTGATGACACTTCAGCTCCAGGGACAGGCGGTGCTGGTGCAGCCCGGCGTGTCCCAGCTCCTGACGGGACCTTAGCTCCAGGGACAGGTGACGATGCTGGTGTGGCTCGTTCTCTCCCAGTCCCTGATGGGATCTCAGCTCCAGGGACAGGTGACGATGCTGGTGTGGCTCGTTCTCTCCCAGTCCCTGATGGGATCTCAGCTCCAGGGACAGGTGACGATGCTGGTGTGGCTCGTTCTCTCCCAGTCCCTGATGGGATCTCAGCTCCAGGGACAGGTGACGATGCTGGTGTGGCTCGTTCTCTCCCAGTCCCTGATGGGATCTCGGCTCCAGGTGCTGGCGATGCCACACAGTGCACGCCGTCCCCGTCACGGGCTGGACCTTGCTGTGTGACATCCCCCTGGGCAGCCCCTGCCAGCAGCGCCCCCTCCTCGCTGGCACCACTGGCATCGGTGCCGTTCATCAGCCGCTCCTCCACGCCATCCCTGAGGCTCTCCTGTGCCAGCGCCTCCCGGATCTCCTTCACCGCATCTGGGGGGCTCGCAGGCGCCCCGGGGTGTGCCTCCTCTGGCTCCCGTGGCTCAGGGGAGCCGGGCTGCAGCAGCGCCTCGGCCCCGTAGGGCAGGGCCCCCTCGTCGTCCTGGATGACCGACACCACCTGCTTGGCCCTGCGGCGCCGCTCGGCCGCCGGCTCGGCCTCGGGCTGCCCGCTGTATTCCTCGCTCCAGTCGATGGGCAGGCCCTCCCCCAGCAGGTGCAGGTTGGGATCGCTGTTGTGCATCACCATGCTGTCCCTGTAGAGGTTGTGCTTCCGCTGCACGGCCGCCTCCTTCACAGCTGGGGACAGGGAGGGACAGGTCAGGGGGGCTGCGGGCACCGCCGGGCTGGGGCACCTCGCCCAGTCCTCCCCGTGGGTGGTGGGAGAGGTGGCTGGAGCTGGGCGGAGGGGTCAGCATCCCACCCACTGCTCTGCCCTGCCAGCGGGGAAGCCAGGTGGGAAAGCTGCTTCTGGGGCAGCGCCCAGCACCCTGCACGGGGTTACCCCTCCTTATAGAATCCGCAGCGCCCTTCACGGGGTCATCATTCCTTACAGAGCCCCCAGCACCCTGCCGGGGTTACCCCTCCTTACAGAGCCCCCAGCACCCTGCCGGGGTTATCCTTCCTTAGAGTCCCCAGCACCCTGCACAGGGTCACCCCACTTTGTACAGCCCTGAGCTGATCCCCTGAATGGGATCGCCCCTCCTCAGAGACCCCCAGCACCCTGCAGAGGGTCAGTCCCTCCTCACACAGCCCCCAGCACCCTGCAGAGGGTCATTCCCTCCTCACACAGCTCCCAGCACCCTGCAGAGGGTCACCCCCTCCTTACACAGCCCCCAGCACCCTGCAGAGGGTCACCCCTTCCTCACACAGCCCCCAGCACCCTGCACAGGGTCAGTCCCTCCTCACACAGCCCCCAGCACCCTGCAGAGGGTCAGTCCCTCCTCCCACAGATGCCACAGGACCCCACCTTGCATGATGTCTTTCATCACTGACTGCAGCACCACCTCCTCGTAGGTGTTCTCCACCAGGATGAAGCTGGCAAAGTCCTCGAAGATCAGCTCCTGAAACTTGGCTAATTCCTGCCAGGGGGAGAGGCAGCTCAGCCCAGCAGGCCCCAGGGAAATGGATGCTCCAGCCCCACCACGGGGGTGGACAGTCCTTCCCTGCACCCCAAACTTTCCCCTCTTACCCCCTTGCAGGTGGGTGCCAGCTTTTTCAGCAGGAAGGGGATGGTGATCTGCAGCAGGGCCTCCCTGAAGAACTTCTTCCTCACCGTGCTGCTGTCGTAGTCAAATTTCTGCAGGGTGAGAGGGTGCCCCAGGTCACCCAGGGCTGTGGGCTGGCAGCCCCCTGCCCACGGGCACAAACCCCTGAGATTTGACCCCCAACCCATCTGCACAGGCCTGAACAGACCCCTCTGGCCTCACATCCCTCTCCCCTGCTGCTTCCCAGTTTCTGAGCCCAGGTAGGAGCCAACTCTTCCACTGCTGGCTGCAGGAGGGTTTGGGGGCCAGTCTGAACCCTGGGGCGCTTTTACAGATGTGGTCAGAGGGGACCTGGCTCCTCCAGGTGATTTCCCACTTGCCTGCCCCCAGAAAAAAACATGAAAGCCTCAATATAAAGAATATTTCCCCAGAAGACTTGTTGAAATAGGTAACATCACTCCTGGCCTCTCCCCTGGCGAAGGAACAAGGCCACCAAAAGCCACCAAAGGCCCCCAAAGGCCCTGCCCCCCTGCCTGACCTTGAGCACCCTCTCAAGGATGCGCTGGATGGATTTGCACAGGTCGTCCTTGCCCTGCAGCTTGCCCAGCTCCTGGTGCAGCAGTGTCTCGAAGGTGTACACGGCATCGTCCATTTGCTGCGACCAGAGGCACGTGGTCAGCATGGGGGGCACTCAAAGGGTGGGCAGGGGGCTCTTGGGGCACTGCCACACTGAGATGAGACTTAGCACAGAACTGCTCTGGTTTGGGGTGGAAAGGACCTTAAAGATCATCCAGTGCTGCCCCTGCCATGGGCAGGGACCCCTCCCACTGTGCCAGGCTGCTCCCAGCCCCGTCCTACCTGGCCTTGGGCACTGCCAGGGATCCAGGGGCAGCCACAGCTGCTCTGGGCACCCTGTGCCAGGGCCTGCCCACCCTCTCAGGGAACAATTCCTCCCCAGTATCCAGCAGGTAAAGAGCCTTCACTCTGGAGAAATCCCCGATATCCCAGTGTAGCATCCACAGCCCTCACCCCGAGGATCTAGAGAGCTGGGACAGGAGGTTGCTCAAAGCTGGTGTTGCACCCCCTCATCCTCCTACACCCCACTCTGGGTTAGGCTGGATCAGACCCCAGCATTGGCTTCCTGGCCTTGGTGGCAAAGGGGAGCTGTGCCAGGATGGCCAAGCCCACCATGGGCTCCAGAGATCAAAGGGGCTCCATCATCCACCCTTTGAGACAGCACAGATATCCCAGCCTGGGTTGGACCAGCTTGGGATCCCCAAAACTCTGCTCCCAGCCCAGGGGAACAGGGGAGGACCCCGTCCCCACTCACCTGTCTCATGTGGATCTGGGCCCTCTGCTTGAACACAGACGTGCTGGAGACATCGAATCGCTGCTGAAGACCCTCCAGTTTCAGCTGGTCCATCTTCTCATAGCACGACTGCATCTTCACGGGGTGGAAGGCCAGGTGGGAGAGCTTCTCCATGTACTGGGGACAAAGCCAAGCTCAGCCTCTCCATGTACTCAGAGCAGAGACGTTCCACCCCACGTGGGTGGAATCTTCTCAGCCTGGGGTCCCCCAGTGCTGCCCACACTGGGAGTGGCAGCAGGACTGGCCCTGTCACCCCTCAGCTGGCAAGGAGCACCAGCAGGTCTCACCTCCACCAGCTTCTCCAGGCCGCCCTCGTTGACGACGTTCATGTTCATGTCGGTCACCTCCTTGAAGAACACCTCCCGCACCTCGGCGAAGCCCTGGCTCGTGGGGGTCATCAGGGCCTCCAGGATGGAGGAGATGTAGGGCTGGACGTGGTTACGGACACAGACCTCTGCCTTGGGCAGGACGAAGGCTGAGAGAGAGCAGGGGTAGGGATGGTGAGGCTCCTCTGTCCTTCCAGCCCTTCACATCACATCCTAAACCCACCCCAGGGAGGAGGAGCTGCCGCTGCTCCCTCCAGGAGGAGTCTCTCCCTTTTCATGACAACACAAGGAATTCCTGCAGAGTGCCCCTGGTCTGTCCTGACCCCATTCCTGCCCCACGGCCATGCCTGGGGGGGCACTGCCCACCTTGCCCCCGACCTCCTGGGACAATGCCAGGGAGGACATGCACCCCCAGGGGTGCCAGGGGCTGTGCTGCACCCCGGGAACAGCCACCCCAGGAGCCGCGGGCACACCCACACATCCCTGTGCATCCCTGCAGGGCTGTACCCCGGATCTTGCTGGCCAGGTGCTCCTTGGAGGTGATGATCTGGTCCATGTCCGTGCGGATGGTGCTCTCCAGCTGCGGCCGCTCCTGCTCACACCTGGCCACTGCTGCGTCGTACTGCGCCTTGGCCAGCTCATAGACCATCCTATAGACAGCATCTGACACCTGGGGGCACAGGGGGGGGGTCAGAGACCCCCCAGCCTCCAGCTGCACCCCCAACCATCGCCTGCAGGCTCTGCTGAGCTGTGCCCTGACAAGACCCTTCCCCACAGCCTGGCTGAGGTTTCCACACCAGGGACCCCCCCAGCTGGGGGAGATGGAACTCCTACAGTGCAGAAACTGCTTCCAAGTGGTGCTGGAGGGGCAGAGGTGAGCGCTGCCTCCGTCAGGCAACCTGCCCCAGGCAGGGCTGGGGATGCTGGTGCACGATCAGGAATGCTGCAGGTCTGGGGATGCTGCAGGTCTGGGGATGCTGGTGGTTCAGGGATAATGGTGGTCCAAGCAGGAGAGCCCCAGACCACCCTGAAATCTGTTCCCTGCCCTGTTCACCCTCCCTGGGGTCCCAGAGCCAACCTCCTGAGCAGGATGGAGCCGCTGGCTGAGGCTTCACGCTCACTTTGCTGCCAAAAGCTGCGATTTTGGGGCTGGCAGGGCTGGCAGGATGTAGAACCCTACCCCTCCTCCCTCCCCCGGGCTTCCCAGCGACCGCAGCCTCTGGAAAAGCAGCGTTTGTGTGTTTTCAGGCTGCTCAAGTGGCCCATTACAAGCCTGGTGGCAATTATGTGTCGGGACTTAAGGTTTTGACGGGCAGCTCTGAAGAGCCCCCAGTCTTTCGCAAGGGTTTGGGCTGGATTTAGCCCGCGCTGCTCTAAAAATGGCTCGCTAAATTTAGCCAGGACGGGCTTCGCTCCGGGGCTGGGCTTCCTCCGGTTCGCTGCCCGGGCCCCAGGGACGCGCAGCGCAGGCGGGGCCGGGCAGGGGCACACAAGGAGCTTTAAAAAGCCGCTGTGGAGAAAGGACGGATTCTTGGGAAGGGGCCGGGAGAAGGGGGCAGCGAAGCGGGTGGGCACCGAGCCCAGCAGGGCAGAGGGGAGCCCCCCCAAGCAGGGCGTGCGGGCAGGGGGAGGGCGGTCCCCCCCAGCCCCACACCTGGATCCAGGTCCGCTGGCGCTCCGGGGCTTTGCCCTTCAGCCGGGGGCCGATGGCGCTCCGCAGCTCGGGGAGCAGCTCCTCCATCACCAGGTTGCTCAGGACCTGCGGAGGCAGGAGGATTTTGGGGAGCCTGCTCAGCCCCCGCACCGCTCCCCGCCCAGGCTGGGCGCGGCGCTCACCTGGGTCTCGTTCCCGCAGAGCATGTCCCAGGTGCCGTACTGCTCCCGGGACTGCCGGTACATGCGGATGGCGTCCGTGAAGGCTGGAGCCTCCACTCTGGAGTCCTCGGAGATCCCTGCCGAGGGCACACGGGCACGAGTAAGCAGCCTGGAACTGGGAATGAGGGGCAGCCCAGCACCGCCAGCCCCCCTTTGCGTGGTTCCCCCACACCCCCGCACTTGTGCAAGGCTGTCGCCAGGACTGGGGGATCCTGTCCCAAGCCACTGTCCCTGACAGGGTGGGGGGCAGCAGTGCTTGGGGGGCTCCTGTTACATCCCCTCCAGAGCCCCCCCAGGGTGGGGAAGGCACAGCAGGGGCTCAGCGACCCCCAAAGGGTGCACGGGGACCTGGGGGCTCAGTGAGTTCCAAAGGTACAGCAAGAGCAGGGGCTCAGGGACCCCCAAATGATGCATGGGGACATGAGGGCTCAGTGACCCCAAATAGTGCAAAGGGACCGGGGGGCTCAGTGACCCCAAATAGTGCAAAGGGACCTGGGGGCTCAGTGACCCCAAATAGTGCACAGGGATCTGGGGGCTCAGTGACCCCAAATAGTGCACAGGGATCTGGGGGCTCAGTGAGCCCAAACAGTGCACAGGGACCTGGGGGCTCAGTGACCCCAAATAGTGCACAGGGACCTGGGGGCTCAGTGACCCCAAATAGTGCACAGGGATCTGGGGGCTCAGTGAGCCCAAATAGTGCACAGGGACCTGGGGGCTCAGTGAGCTCCGAAGGCCCAGCAGAAGCAGGGGCCCACCAGGATGGGGGGCTCAGTGACTCCCAACACCACACGGCACCCAGTGAGCCCCCAGCACTGTGGGATGGGCCAGCTGCGGGGGCTGGAGGAAGAGGGGCCCTGTGGGGAGCAGCGTGGCTTGGAAGGAAGAGGAGAGTGGCCCAGAGGCCTCAGGAGTGAGTCAGGGCCAGGCTGGCCCGGGGTGGGTCACTGCAGCACGAGGGGGGCTCAGGTGTCACCCCCAGCCTGCCACAGCAGCCATCGGGAGGAGGGGCAGGCTGGGAGCCTCCACAGCGAGGAGATGGGGACACAGGGCAGGCAGGCCAGCCTGGGAGCTGTCCCACACGTCCCAGGCATGTCCCTGCCTTGTCCCGGCCTGTCCGGCCTGTGGAGGTCCCTGCCAGACAGGGAAACACCCCTGGCAGAGAACCCTCCACTCTCCCCCTCTCCCCCTGCCCGGAGGAGGGGCTCAGGATGGGATCTGAGCCAGGGTGACCCTGCTGGGAGGCTCCAGGGATCATCCCTGCGGTGGTGACACGTCCCACACCACCTGGCAGTGCTGGGACATGGCATGGTGTCCAAGAGGGACAGCCCGGGGCTCTGAGCAGATCTCTCCCAGTACATACTGACTTCTCTAAGGTGATTACAATTAACTCCGAGCCTAAGCAGCTTTTGCTAAGGGGCAGATTAATAATCAGGGGAAAAAAGAAACACTGAGAAAGTAAAATCTGTTCCTTTCTGTCTTTGGTAGGAGCCAGAGCTGGGCTGAGCTTCCAGAGGTTGGTGCTGCTCCATCCACAGCTCCTGGGACAACTTCTCACCTTCTGTCCCTCCAGGGCCTGGGGCAGGATTTGCCCCTGAGGAATCTGCCCAAGGTCACCCACTCCAGGCTGAGCCTGGGGACATCCCTGAGTCCTTCCCCAGCCCCAAACCCTGTCTGCACTTCACAGGGCAAATTTAATGGGTTTCCTTTGGCAATGTGTGGTTTAGGGCCTGGAGTGCCAGGACACAGGGAATGGCTTCCCACTGCCAGAGGGCAGGGCTGGATGGGATATTAGGCAGGAATTGTTCCCTGGGAGGGTGGGCAGGCCCTGGCACAGGGTGCCCAGAGCAGCTGTGGCTGCCCCTGGATCCCTGGCAGTGCCCAAGGCCAGGCTGGACAGGGCTTGGAGCAGCCTGGGACAGTGGAAGGTGTCCCTGCCATGGCAGGGGTGGCACTGGATGAGCTTTAAGGTCCCTTTTAACTCAAACCATCCTGCAACACAGGGCAAGAGCCCTCAGGGTGGGCACTGCCCAGCCCCAGGTGACACCAGACTGGACAAGGGACAGTTCTGGAGCAGCCAGGGGCTCCAGGCTGACCCCATCTGTGTGAGGAACAGAGCTGCACATCCCCAGTGCTTAACAGAGGAGCTGCTGTTACACAAACACAGCCTGAGAAAGGGAGATGAAAATTCCCACACCAATCACAACCAGAGGCAGAAACAGAGCCTCTAATTTAGGCGGGGGGGGAAACGAACAATCTAAAGTGCTTTACAACAACAAAAGAGCCTTCATGGAATATGAAACAGGATCCTGGAGCTCCCAGGAGCACAGAGCGGCAGGAAGAACAATGTCACAGACAAATCCGGGCTGGAGGAATGCAGAAGCTCCGGCACTGAGCCCTCCTTGGCCACTGCCCACTTGGGAAGGCTTTTCCATCACATGCTGAGGAGAAGGAGAGGGAGGAGAGGATTTTCTGGCACAACCTTGGCTGGCAGAGGGGGTGAGGGAGGGGCTCCCACCTCCCCTGTGTCCCACAGCAGCACCCAGCAGGTGGGAGCGGGAATTAGAGATAAAAATTGGGGGCTTGTTAGCAGGAGATCGATTCCTCTTTTACCCAGAGCTGGTTTTGCTCACGATTGCTGGTCCAGCCAGCATGGGGGGTTCTGGGGTGCTGAGCTCATCCAGAAATGATCCTCAGGGGGATGAGGGGTCACAGCACCCAGCCCCACACAAAGGACCCAGGCCCTGGCTGGACTGAGGGGGCACATTCAGCCCAACGACCCTCAGCACAAAATAAAAAGGAAAAGAGCAGTTTTTCAGGAGGTTTAATCCAACATGGGAAGATGGAAACCCTCAGTGAAACCCAGGCTCCAGATCCCACCCTGTTACAGCAGCTCTGGCAAACCTGAGGCAAAATTGAGGCTACCCAGAGTTCCCAGGAATGAAAGAAGCATTTAGAAATTGGGCAGCGTCTAAAATGCCCACTAAACCACCTGATTTTGATCAGGTTTCAGCTCTGGCACCGCCTTCCTCAGGCAATTTCTCACCATCCCAAGCACGGCCAGGACCTGGGGCTCAGCCCAGGAGTGCCCAGGCCACAGCCAAGCAGGAAAATCGTGTTTTCCTGCCAGAGTATCACTGTTGTGGGAGGCAGGTCCTGCCTCCTCCTTGGCTGCACAGCCCTGCACCCCTGCCCACAGCCCTGGCGGTCCTCGGGGGGGGTTGGGGTTTAATGACTTGAATTAACAAATATTTTCTCCCTCAGGGTGGGAAATAGGCACCAGGGCAGGCTCTGTGCTGACTCCTGGCAATACTTCCCTGGGCAGGTGCACTCACGGGCAGAGGATGGAGCCGGGCACAGGGATGCTCCAGGGAGCTGGGGGTGATGCTGGCATTGATGAGATGCTCAGTCATGGAATCCCAGACTGGTTTGGGTTGGGAGGGACCTTAAAATCATCCAGTTCCACCCCTGCCATGGCAGGGACCCCTCCCACTGTCCCAGGCTGCTCCAAGCCCCATCCAGCCTGGCCTTGGGCACTGCCAGGGATCCAGGGGCAGCCACAGCTGCTCTCGGCACCCTGTGCCAGGGCTTGCCCACCCTCACAGGGAACAATTCCTGCCCAATATCCCATCCATCGCTGCCCTCTGGCAGTGGGAAGCCATTCCCTGTGTCCTGTCCCTCCATCCCTTGTCCCAAATCCCTCTCCAGCTCTCCTGGAGCCCCTTTAGGCACTGGAAGGATCTCCCCAGATCCTTCCCTTCTCCAAAGTTACTGAACAACCCCCACCTCATGAGCTCCAAGCCATGCCCCTCTCCCCAGGCCCCGCAGCGTGGCCCCTGCAGGGTCCCTGTGTGGGGCAGGAGGACGCTGCTGTGTCCCCAGTGTCACTCACCGTTGTTGCAGTGCCGCACGCAGTCCTGGAACACCGCGCGCCACTTCTCCTGCTCCTTGCCCGTCATCACACAGAAGTAATAGTGCCGGGCATAGGGGTGCCACAGGATCAGCGGGAAATCCGTGGGGCACTTCAGGATGGGCGAGTGCCCAGATTTTGGGGTCACACCTGCGGAAAAGCGTGGGCGGTTTGAGGGGGAGATGGGGCCTGGCAGGGATGGGGAAGCTGCAGGGGTGGGGGTGTCCAGCAGGGACAGACAGACCCTTCAGCTCCTTCCCAGGGGACTTTGCTGGGAGTTGTTCCCAAAAAAAAAAAAAGAAAAAAAAGCGCCTCATTTTTCCAAAAAGGAAATCAGAATGAAAATTGAAAAGTGAAAAGAAAAGTAATTAAAAATCACGTGGTTCTCACAGAGCCATGGACGCATTTTCCTTCCTTCCCTCCCTGGTGGCTGTGGCAGGACCTGAGCATCAGAGACCCCCCACCCCACTGTGGGAACAGCGCTATTCTCCTTCCCTACAACCCCACTACCCGAAACTACCGCTTCCCAAAGATGCCCAGGGATACTATATCCCAAAAAACCCCATTAGCTGAAGGTCTTCAAGGATGCTACACCCAAACCCCACTTTTTCCAGAAGGCCCTCAGGGATTCTACACCCTAAAATGATTCCTTCCAGCATCCCCGGGATGCTGCAGCCTAAAACAACCTCTTTCCAAAGGTCCCCAGGAATGCTACACCCAAACCTACCCCTTCCAGCAGTTCTTCAAGGATGCTACATCCCAACCCCACCCTTTCCAAAAGGTCCTCAGGGATGCCACACCCTAAGACCACCCCTTTCTGAAGGTCTTCAAGGATACAATGCCCCACAGCCACCGTTTTCGAGAAGGTCCTTAGGAATGCTACACTCCCAAATCACCCTTTCCTGAAGGTCCTCAGGGATGCTATGTCCTAAAACTACCCCTTCCAAAGGTCTTTAAGGATGCTACACCCGAAACCCACTTTTTCTAGAAGGTTCCCAGGGACACAACACCCCAAGTCACCCTTTTCTGAAGGCTCTCAGGGATGCTGCACCCCAAACTCACCCTTTCCAGTAGGTTCCCAGGGATGCTACACCCCAAACCTACCCCTTTCCAGAAGCTCTTTATGGATGCTACACCCCAAACCCACCTTTTCCAGAAGGCCCTCAGGAGTGCTAAACTCCAAACTCACCCTTTCCAGTAGGTTCCCAGGGATGCTACACCCCAAACCCACCTTTTCCAGAAGGCCCTCAGGAGTGCTAAACTCCAAACTCACCCTTTCCAGTAGGTCCCCAGGGATGCCACACCCCAAACCCACCTTTCCTAGAAGGTCCTTGGGAATGCTACGCCCCACAATCACCCTTTTCTGAAGGCCCTCAGGGATCATGCCCCCCAAACCCACCCAAAGTCCCCAAGGGCTGCCCAGCAGCACAAGGGCCCTCACCAGGCAGGCTGTTGTTGACCAGCTCCAGGTACTGCTCCACGGAGGTGAGGATCTTGTAGCCAGCACTGTTGACCAGCACCCGGGGTGGCATCTCCCGCTCATAGGCCTGAGCAGGAGAAATTGTCATGGACAGGTGTTGAAACCCTGGAAACTTAGGATTTAGGGTTTTGGTATATAGTAATATGTGTGAGGCAATATGCAGGATTTGGGCTGTTGGCCAAGTCCTTCTTCTTCACCTTCCTCTTCATGGTTTTGGGTGTTTTTTTCTAATTGAGTGAAAAACGTCCGCACTGCAGACCTTGGGTGGTCATTATTGGGTCAAAAGTATAAATAATATAGGTGTCACCTCATTATTGGGTAATTAGCACTTAAATGTCCTTGGAAAGAGTTACAGGCACCTCCATTTTCTCTACCTTGTTAGCTGGAACTCACAACTCGTGAGACTGTACTATAGATAAGAACTAATAAACACTGAGTCCAAACACGAAACCGCGATGGGAGTGCATTAATGCCGGCTCTGACACAAAGAAATAACAACCCCACAGACAGGAGGGATGATCCCACTGGGGATGGGTGAAAGAGGGATGGTCCTCACCAGCTTGTTCTCATAGAGGACCAGCCCGTAGTTGTGTGGCACCACACAGAAACGGTTCCTCCACTTCTTGTTCTCCTCGATGTACTGGAAGATGTTGCCTGAGTAGATGACGTGGTCCTCCAGTGGAACCTGCAGGGCAGGGACAGGCACAGGGGATGAGGGAGGGGACAGCTCTCCCCTGGGGAGCTCACTGAGGTCCACCCACGGTGGTCTGGGTGGGGGTTTCTTCTCTAGGGTTCCCCACTACCTCCCACAGCGTGGCAAGTTTTGGTGCCTGGATCGGTGCATCTGGGTGATGCTTTGAGGGGCAGCACAGGCACAGCCCTAGAAAAGCTCCGGGGGGTGGCACCTCTGGTGACACCTCTGGTGACACCTCTGGTGACACCTCTGCCCCTGGCATCTCCCTTCTGGGACACACCGAGCTCAGCTGAGCCACTCCAGCTCCCCTGCGGGTGGAAGGTTGGAGCAGAGCTCCCCAGCTGCTCTTCCCAGCCCCAGTACTGCAGTTTCCCTGGCTTGGGGCAGGAGGAGGATGAGTGACACCACTGCCAGAAGGTCCTGCCAGGGGCATCTGCAGGAGGCAGGAACCAAGCCCTACCCAGCAGGGTCTCCAGATGGGACAGGGCAGAGGAAAAGCAAGAAGCCATCCCACAGAGCCCAGCACCAGATGATGTTCAGATGTTCTGGACTCCACTGGGACCAGTGACACCTTTTTTAAACTAGGAGAAATTTTGAGTGGATTTTAGGAAGGAATTGTTCCCTGGGAGGGTGGGCAGGCCCTGGCACAGGGTGCCCAGAGCAGCTGGGGCTGCCCCTGGATCCCTGGCAGCGCCCAAGGCCAGGCTGGACAGGGCTTGGAGCAGCCTGGGACAGTGGGAGGTGTCCCTGCCCTTGGCAGGGGTGGCACTGGATGGACTTTAACGTCCCTTCCAACCCAAACCATTCCATGATTCCATGACAGGAACAGGCCAAGGACACCTCGTCCTTCCCCAGCTATGCAGCCCCTCCCCGGCTCTCCAGCACCTTTTGGCCAGCAGCGTTTACACCATCCCAAACACAGCCTGCCTGAGGGAGCCAAGAATTGCCTCAGGAATTTTTATGATCCCAGGAACCTAAACAAGAGCTGAGAGCTCTCGTGAGGGCTGGAGCGTGCAGCAGCCGCCTCCACTGCCGTGGCCACCCACTCACCACCGTGGTGGCCACCAGGAGGAACTAGCCAGGGCTTGGATCCCACCCTGCCCCAGCAGCAGGACCCTTCTGGAGGAGCTTTTCCCACTCTTCTCCCTGCTCTGCCCTTCTCCTGGCTCACAGGAACCTCTCCGCCTTCCCCAGGCCCTGACCACACACCCCCTTGGGCTGGGGGAGGTCTGACAGCAGCTTGGCTGCTCCTCACTGCTCTCCAAAGCCTTTTGGAGAGCAGGGAAAAGAAAGCCCAAAGCAAGCCCTGCAGGGCTGGGGGCCAGCAGGAGGAATGAGAAGCTGAACCCCAAGGTCACCAGCACAGGTGGGGACAGAAAGGAGGTGCCAGAGACCCCACCAGTGACTCATCCAGGGGGAATGAGCCCTCCTAAACAGCCTCCAAAACCTCTGCCCACGGCAGACAGCTGGACAGACCAGCTGCTGATGAAATAAAATCCAGGCTGCACCCTGACACGGCTCTGGGGACCCTGGAGAGCCACCAGCGCCCCGGGAGCCCCAGCACAGCTGTCCTTTCCTCACACAGCCTCCCCACCCAGGGAGGCACCCAGGGCGCTCCTGCCAGCTCCAGCAAACGTTTGGGACAGGCAGGCGTGTGCCAAACTGTGGGGCTGGGCACGGAGGGGCTGGGGAGCCCCTGGGCTGCCCAAATCCCTGTCACAGGGCCACAGAGGATGTCAGCGATGATTTTTCAGGAGCTCTGGATGGTTGGAGAGACCAAAGGCAGGTGTGTTTATTCCAGATTCACATTGCTGTTGTATCTTGCTGGCGTTTCAGGTGCCTGAATCATCCTTCACACCCCATTCCTGGTGTGCCCCTCTGCCCAGAGGGACATCAGCGTCATCTGTGGTGTCACTGCTCCGAGCACCACAGAGCTCACAAAAAAAGGGGAATAAACAAGGAACATCTAAAAATCCCAAGTGCCACATCCCAGCTGAGGTCGGGCAGAATGACGCCCTCCATCCTTGTGCCACCCACAACTTTTTGGGTCATGTTTGTGGGGCACAAAGTGCAGCTGGAGATGCTCATCCCTCACTGTCGTGGTGTCTGGAGTATTGGGACATCCCAGTGGCACTGTCAGGACCTTGGGAGGGGATGGGCAGGAGACAGGACACTGAGCAGGAGAAATTACTATTTATCCATGGGGTTTTTCCAAGACTTGCAGTGTCCCTGACCTCCCGACCTCGCTGCTGTCCCTCAGACATTCCTGGGCTGCTTGCTGGAGCTTTTTGATGAAGCAACCAACCCGGGGATGGAGGCACCTCCCTGGGGGGCTGAAGGCATCCGAGGAACCCACGGGTGCTGAGGACACCAGGCCCGGCTCCTCCCCAGGAACCTCCACTCCTTTATTTTTTCTAACACACCCAGTTCCCAGGCAGGTCCCCAGGAGAATGAGGAATGTCCTGGTGCCTGGGCAAGGTGTCACCTTCATGGGTGGGTCAAGGACAGCACCGCTGTGAGCGCCCAGGGCTTGAGGCTGAGCTCAGGGAGGCATTTCCTAGATTCCTGAGCACAGCCACCCCTTTAAGCCCCAGACAAAAGCAGAAGCCTGTGGCCATGTGCAATCACATCTCTTCCAGCTTTCAAGGACAGCAGCCCCACCAACCTGGCCAGGCAGGACCCCAAGAAACCACGCCAGGGAGGTCCCCAAGCCATGTCAGCTTGTGAGCAGCCCCACCTGAAGTGCAGCTGCCTTTGGAGGAGGGAGGGAGGGAATGCAGGATCCCCTGCAGAAGCACGGCCACAAATCCCATCCCTTTAGCCAGGAGACACGTGGCTGCTGCAGATCAGCCTCGGAGCCACCCCAGGGGTCAGGGACACCTGCCGGGGGTTTCCTGCTCCTCCCTTGGAATTTGCCCGGGTGGGAGCATCGCTCCCACCCAGGAGCAGGAGGGCACTGCCTGGCACGTCTGCTCAGGGCTCTCTGGGGACTCAGGGGACCCCGAGCTCCGGCCAGCCCTGGCATCGAGCACAGACATCCCAAGGCAGCCTTACCCTGCTGGCTCCGTGTGCTCCTGCCATGGGGTGGGAAAGAAACCATCCCAGGGAGCCCCAGAGTGCACAACGCCCCAGGGCCGGGCTGGGCCAGCAGCACAGGGCCACATCCCACCCTGCAGGCTGGGACAGGGAGAGGGCATGTGCCGGGGCTCCGGGAAGGACGTGGATCTGCGGGATGGAGCCCTTACCTTGCGGTGGAGCAGCTGGGGCTGCGGGCCCCCTGTGCCCTCGATCTCATAGCGGACGCTGTTGAAGAGAGCTACTCCAAACTGCTCCTTGTAGCACCGGCAGAACTCGCCCAGCACCTTCCCCGTCTTCTCTGCAATGGGACAGCAGAGCCACGTTAGGCACGGGCTGGGCTGGGGGTCTGAAACCCCTCAGAGCCCACCAGACCCCTCCCCTATCACCCTCCTGCCTGCTGGAACAGCCTTTGGTGCAGGGACCACGGCAGAACCCGCCGCCTTCTGCCCTCCCTGTCCAGCCCAGGGCCCGATTCAGGGTCAGGATGATCTCTTTTTTTGGCCTTTCACATTAATTTCATGGATTCCTCTCCCCGGCAGGAAATTCCTGACATTGAGCTGATTCCGGCGGTGCCGAGGCTTCCTGTGCCTTGAGCAGCTCCTGGCCCTGCTCTGGCCACCTCAGCTGGCTGAGACTGGGGCTGCCTCCCATTCCCCAGCCCAACCATCACCCACCGCCCCCCGACCCCACCGTGTCCCCAGAGGGGCCATCCCACAAAGGGACTCGCAGCCTGTGATGCAGCGGGGTTGGGGTTAGGGTTGGGGTGAGGGGGAAGGACCCCCCCACCCTCGCCCATGTGAGGCAGGGACCCCCACCAGGACCCCAAACTCCAGCCTGGGACCAGTCCAAGGTGCTGGGAGAGCCTGAGGGGGATGGGCTCCTCCACACTGGAGGAGATCCCCTCCATCCCACGGGCAGCCCCTTCCCCAGCAGCCCCCTGATGCAGGGCGTGGGGGCCCATTGCAAACCCACCCCCAGCAGCAGGGATGGGCTTTTCCAGCCCCAGCGTGGCCAGAGGAGCCCCTCGGACACCCCGACCCACCCAGCACCCTCCCTACCCCTGCTCCAGACCCCACACGGGAGTCCCACACCAAAACACCATCCTGAAGCATCTCAAGGCTGGAGAAACAACACCCCCCCCCCGAGCTGCTTTTGGCACACAGGGCCTCGACTTTGAACTCCCCAGTCAACTTTGCCCCAGAGCCTGTGAAAAATGAAGAATTTGAGTCTCCTCCAACAATTTCTGACAGCTCAGGCTTCGCCAGAGCGCTGGCGACAGGCGTGGGGAGGACGGATCCTGGCTCTGCATGCCAGTGCTGGAGCCAGCATGATGCTGGGGGCATGAACCCAGACAAAACAGCCCCCAGCCTGCTAGGCACAGCCGGGCAGCAGCCAAAACCTCCGGCAGGAGCCAAAATCTCCAGCAGGAGCCAGCCCGGAGCTGTGCTGGCAGCCAAGGCAGCACAAGGAGCAGCTTTGCTGCAGGGTGCTGCAAATCCCCACGGGATGAGCAGCTCCAGGGGAAAATGCTGCCCAAGGAGGGATAAACCCATCCTCGAGGAGATGTCAGCACTGCCAGCCACGGGAGCAAACTACAGACCAGCACCACGCTGTGCCAGGGCGAACCCCCTGGAAATTTAATAAATTCACAGCAAAGGATGAGACGTCCCAGCTCATCCCAGCACAGCAATTCCTCAGCCTGGGGTTTGGCCTCTTCTCC
Source organism: Donacobius atricapilla (assembly GCA_013397315.1). NCBI lineage: Eukaryota > Metazoa > Chordata > Aves > Passeriformes > Mimidae > Donacobius > Donacobius atricapilla. The sequence continues at coordinate 216,686 of WBMY01015922.1, forward strand.
TGGCGTCCACGCAGCACCTCTGTTGCAATTCCCGTCTCCCAGGCTGTGTGATTTTGGCCAGGGCTCTGGGCAGCCATGCAGACAGCTGAGATTTAAAAGGGCGTTTTGAGGTTTCATTTCCTTTCAGTCCATGGGAAAAAAGGAGCCCCCAGTCCCCGGGCAGGCGAGACGGCTTAGTCACTCATTCTTCCCTGATTAACAGCAGGGCCAATTAGGAGGGTTTAAGTAAATGGAAAAGCAAAAGTCAATTATTTGCAGAGGTTGGAACGAGCCTTGCAGTCAAACATCCGAGGTGACTAAACGTCCCCGGGCTCAGCAGCACTCTGCGGGGTGCTGAGGGGATGCTGGGGGCCACCGATGCTCCCTGCCTGGTAGCCCTGGTGGCCAGCCCAGGGGAGCAAGAGGGGCAAGGACCTCTGGGGATCACGAGGTGACATGAGAGTGGTGTGCCAGTGCTGGGCTGTGCCTAAGCAGAGGGTGGGACGCCCGTGCTGACAATGCGTCCTGACCCCTCACAGCCGGAACACCCTTGCAGGGCTGATGTGTCACACTCAGGAACTGCCTCAGCCGCCCACTGCCTCCTTCATCAGGCTGAGAAAAGCCTCCCCGAAGTGCTGGGGGCTGTGGAGAGCATTCCCTGCCAGCACAACGGAGCACTGAGGGCTGTAGAGAGTATTCTGTGCTCCGGCTCCACCAGCAAAGCCACCCACGAGTGGCCGTCCCTCCATGAGCAGCCTTGGCTGCACATCCAGCCAGGAGCAGGAGGGGTCTGGGGACAGGGGACACAGCCCCCTAGATTGTCACAGCCCCCTAGATTGTCACAGCCCCCTAGATNCGGCCCCCTAAATTGTCACAGCCCCTTAGATTGTCACAGACCCCTAGATTGTCACGGCCCCCTAGATTGTCACGGCCCCCTAGATTGTCACAAGGGGCCTTAGATTGTCACAGCCCCCTAGATTGTCATGGCCCCCTAGATTGTCACCTGTCCTCAGAGCCCTCACCTGGGCACCTCTGTCATGCAGAGGAGGGAAGGGACCCCCGCAGCCAGCAGCACCCTGGGTGTGGACTCAGACACCCACAAAGCACTCTGGCAAACAGGAGCACCCGCAGGGACCTCCCAGGGACGGGTGTCCCCAGCCACCCGCCCACAGCGCTTTCCCAATTCCCGTGTTTGCTCCGGGAGCGCTGCGGCAGCGCCCACGCCCTCCCCCTGCCAGCACCCCGTCCCTGTCACACCCAGAGGGGCGGCTGGGCTGGCGCAGGCCCTGGCACGTCCCGCTGGCTCCCGGCTCCTGGCAGGGGGAAGCCGCTGTGGGGTTCCAAGAGCACCGACGCCTGGCTCAGCAGGATCCCTGTGCCAGCACCTCTGGTCACAGAGCTCCTCTGTCCCCAGCCTCCAGCTCCCTCCTGCCTCTCCATGACTCAGGCGCACGTGGTGGCTCCAGCAGGAGGGAGATAAAGGGGCTGCACAGCCCAGAGGGCACGGAGAGGGCTCTGGGCATCCAAACGCTGAGCCGGGCTGGATGTGGGGCTGGCAGCGAGGACAGGGTTCAGCCAGGCCACAGCAGCTCCCAGCCCTCCCTGCCAGGTCCCCAGGGCCCCCACAGCCTGCTGGCATCACCCAGGCTGTGCTGCGGGCACAGCAGGACACGGGGACAGCAGGGCAGCACAGGTCTGTCCTTGTCGCGGGTGACGCCCGAGGATGGCAGAGCCCGAGGCTCCCGTGGCTGAGAGCAGCCGGGAGAGGAGGCTCCTCCTGGCCACCCCCTGACCCGGCGTGCCAGCAGAGCTGCCCCCGAGCCCAGGGTGACAGGCAGGGCCAGGGCCAGGGCACAGCCGGTGCCCCAAGGGCAGGTGCAGCCCTGGAATGCTCAGAGGTCACGGCCCGGCCAGTGCAGCCCTGGCTGGGTCTTGGTCCCTCCGAGCCAGGGCAGGAGGTGGATTTTGCCTTCAGGATTCCAAAGGCAAACTGTTCCAGCTGGTCCAGCAGCCTGGGCTGGCTGTGTCCTGCCCTTGGAAGCATCTCCAGCACCGCAATCAGCCTCACAAATGGAACCACGGATTGGGCTGGACTGGAAGGGACCTTAATTGTCACCTCCTTCTATCCCCTGCCACGGCAGGGACCCCTCCCACTGTCCCAGGCTGCTCCAAGCCCTGTCCAGCCTGGCCTTGGGCACTGCCAGGGATCCAGGGGCAGCCACAGCTGCTCTGGGCACCCTGTGCCAGGGCCTGCCCACCCTCACAGGGAACAATTCCTGCCCAATCTCCATCCAGCCCTGCCCTCTGGCACTGGGAAGTCATTCCCTGTGTCCTGTCCCTCCATCCCTTGTCCCCAGTCCCTCTCCAGCTCTCCTTCAGCCCCTTTAGCCCCTGGAAGGGCTCTGAGCTCTCCCTGGAGCCTTCTCCAGGTGAGCACCTCCAGCTCTCCCAGCCTGGCTCCAGAGCAGAGGGGCTCCAGCCCTTGGAGCAGCTCCGTGGCCTCCTCTGGGCTCTCTCCAACACAGACACATCCCGGGGCAGCAGCCAGCCCTGATCCAGACCTCCCCTAAGACCAGAGGCAGCCCCAGCTCTGAGAGGCAGGGAAAGAACACTCCATGAGCTGCAGGTCTGATCCGGAGCCCTGATCACCTTGACCCTGCTCTTCCCTGCAGCTGCTGCATTGGCTGCCTGCAGGTTGTTTCACCACAGCGGGAAGAGCAGAGCTCCAGGAACCCAACCCACTGCCCCAGGCTCACGGGGAGCCCTTCCAGCACCAGTGTGTGTCCAGAGCTCGTTTTCCTCATTGCCCTTGAGATCATGTGAAAATGGGAGTGCTGCTGTAAATAGTCCGGGCTGTGGGCAGCCCAGTCAGCAGTTCCTGCACAGGTTTGCTCCAAAATTTCCTTGTCCTTCCTCCTCTTCCTTGTTCTTGCTCAGCTCAACACAGCCAGGACCTACAGGGGTATCAGAGGATGCTGCGTGGCCCTGGTGGGACAGAGCCGATGGGGGCCGGCCGTGGCTCAGCTCAGGTGCGTCCCCAGGGCTCAGCCACCGGGGAGCTGCTCCCACAGACAGTGGGACAGAGCTGTGGGGCTGAGGGGCTGCAGGGGCACAGGCACAGCCAACAATGGGGAATCAGGGAAAGGTTTGGGTTGGAAGGACCTCACAGCTCATCCAGTGCCCCCCCTGACACCCCAGCCACACCTTCCACTATCCCAAGTCTCTCCAAGCCCCATCCAGCCCGGCCTTGGACACTTCCAGGGATCCGGGGCAGCCACAGCTGCTCTGGGCACCCTGTGCCAGGGCCTGCCCACCCTGCCAGGGAACAATTCCTTCCCTGTATCTCACCTAATTTCCCTTCTTTCAGTTTGAAGCCATTCCCCCCTTAGGAATGACATTGGGAGTGACATTGTCCTGTCACTGCAATCCCTGACAGAAGTCCCTCTCTGGCTTCCCTGTGGGCCCTTCAGACACTGGAGGGGCTCTGAGGTCTCCACAGGACCTGCTGCTCTTCTCCAGCATGCACATGCACACACGAGCGCTCACACACCCCCTCGGAGGCGCTGGAGGCCAGCAGCTGGCAAATCCCAGTGGGAACAGTCATCTGCATCCTCCTCTGAGCCCACATCCCGTTTGGCACCCCCAGGCCTCACGTGTCCACTGCCCTTCACATCTGTCTGGGGGCTGTGGTGCCTTTGGAATCCCTGGGATGATGTGGAATCGTGGAATCATGGAATAATTGATTGGTTTGGGTTGGAAGGGACCTCAAAGCTCATCCCATTCCAACCCCTGCCACAGGCAGGGACACCTCCCACTATCCTAGGAGTGGAATGACAGCAGGGGCTGGAGCAGGGTGCCCAAACCCCTGTGGATGCCGCAGGGATACATCACCCCAGGCAGGGAATTTTCCTCTTGGTCCAGAAAAAATCCAGAGAAATCAAAAGGCCAAACCAGCTCATCGAAGCAGAACCCTTGGGCTGAGGGGGCCAGGGCCTGGCCTGGCTCCTGCCCCGGCCCTGTGGGACAGCGGGACTCAGGGCAGCTCCCCCCGGCCCCACGCCGTGCCCCGTGTCTCCCTGCCAGCTCAGCCAGGGGGTGATGACAGGGATGTGCGTGCAGGAGCAGACACGGGGGGGCCGCGTCCTCACATCCCTTTGCTGGGGGGCCCTGCCCTGGAGACTCCCTCTGTCCGTGGAGGTGGTGGCCTGAGACGTGGTGGGCCAGGTGACCCGTGGGCAGCGAGGGCTGGCCTGGCCAGTTTGCCAAGGCTGCTGGGGGAGGAGTTAATTACTAATTTAGCCCGTAAATGATTAGTGAGCGGGGGCGGGCTGCTGGGGCGAGCACAGGCTCCCAGCAGCCCCAGACCAGTGGCACTGACAGGGACAACCACCACGGTGGCATTGACAGGGACAAGCCCTGAGCAGCACCCATGGCCACGGGCTGTCCTGGCTCATCCCAGGCTCATCCCAGCAGGAATTGGGGAAAGGCTGACAGCAGGAGATGGCTCCAGGCAGGCTGAGCAGTGGCAGTGCAGTGACAGCCAGCATAAGGGACAGTGCCCCTGTCCACGGGGCACAGGAATCCTGCAGAGCCAACGGGTGCACCCAAAGGGTTAAGCCCCAGCCGCAGTTTAGTGTTTCGGGAATTTGAATGTGAACTCATTTCCACCCAGAAACACAAACTCCTTCATCGGGGCCTGACTCAGCCCGGCTGAGCATCCCGAGGAGATGCCAGCGCTGGGGGAAGTTGGGCACCAGCTCCTCCCCCGGGGGCACTGGGACTGAGAAGGGGCTGGAGGAGGTTTTGTTCCTGAGAACAGCAAAACCCAGAGCCTGACCCAGCAGTTCTCTGTATTTCCCCCTCTCACAAAAACCAGGAGAGGCTGGAACATGGAAAGCAAAGTGGCGAGAGCAAAAACTGGGAGAGTTTCCCCCTGACCTCCTCCAAACGCACCCTTCACACAAACGCAGGCAACCCTAGCCCGGGGTGTTCCTGCTCAGAGCTGCTCTCAGCATTGGGACTGGGCTTGACTGGGAGCAGAGGGAGCAGAGGCTGCTCTGATTCCAGGCACTGCTCAGCACCAGGGATCCGGCAGCACAGGGGCACTGCCAGGCTCCAGCCCCGCTCCAAAATCCATCGGGGGTATTTTCAGAATTGAAAATCCTGCCCCGAACCAGCTCAGAAGGGCGGTGGGGGTGGAAAGGGAGCACCTCGTGCCTCGCCCGGGCAGCAGCTCGGCAGCAGCGGCCGCGCTGTGACTCAGCCGCGGTGGGAAGGGTGGGCTGCAGGAAGGGATGAGGCAGCGGGGCCTCGCCGGAGAAACCAGCCGGGGCCAGGCCTGAACCGGTTCATCCTCTCTGGCCGTGCCTGTGCCGTGCCGGGCTCTGCCCCCGCATGAGTCAGAAGCGCCCGTGGTGCCAGCGCAGGGCTGGGGCACCCGCCGGGGACGCGGCTCTCCCGGAGGTGCCCCCAGCCCCCTGCCGTGTCCCCCCGGCCAGCTGGCACCCCGGGGGGGCTCCCAGGGCTCTGTGCCCACCCTGGAGCCCCCAGCCCACCTCCCAGCGCCTCGCCCTGCCTGCACAACGCCGCTGCCCTCCCAGCCCCATCCAACCTGCGGGACACCGCCGTGCTCCCGTGGCCCTGCCAGGCTCTGCAGCCAACCGCGGGATCCACGGGGCTTGAAATGCAGCAGCACATTCCGCGGCAGCTTCTCAACCCCTGAACAGCTGAAAAACACTGAGAAAACCACTCTCGGGCAAGCTCTGGACACCTTCTGCTGCCTCTCCGGACAGCGCTGCCGCTGCTCCCCGATCCCCCCCCGTGCGCCGGGCTCAGCCCCTGCAGCAGCCCCTTCCCGAGGCTCGGGGTCACCTCCAGGCCCGCAGGACAGGGCTGTGGCCGGCTGCGTGCGGGCGGGTGTTTTCCCGTGCCGTGGATGCCGGTGTCCCGCCGGTTCCTGGGACCAGGGCAGCGGCGGCTGCTGCGTGCCAGGAATGTGCTCAGCGAACACGGCGGGGCCCGCGGCTGCCCGGAGCCTCCCCGCCCAAACAGCCCCCGAGGGACGCGGAGATCCCCGCCCCCGCCCAGCCTGCAAGCCCCCTTCCACCTTGGAGAAGCCCTTGGGGCGAGGCTCCAAAGCCGCGCGGCTCAGGCGCCCTCACAGCCGGGTTAAAGCCACCGCAGCCCGCAGTGGCACCTGGCAGCGGGCACAGGGGCCCGGTTCCAGCCACCAGCAGAGGTGTCTGCACGCCCAGCACTGCCAGGATATGTCCCACGGACAGGCAGGCGGCTGGGGGAGGATGGGGCATCCCTGGAGCGGGGCTTGGCTCAAGCAAACCCCAACCCCTGAGCTGGACCAGCACCCCCTGCCCAGATCCTGGTTGCAACCACATCACCCCACACGTCCCTTGTCCCTCTGGGCGCCACCAGCACGCGGGCAGGGTGGAGAAGAGCTGCCACCCCTCTCTCCCCACAGCAGGGTGGGACCCAGCACCAGCCGTGCCCAGACAGGGCCCGCCTCATCCCCCAGCACCGGCCGGGCAGCATTGCATCCCTCGGGAATGGCGCAATCCCGCCCCGCCGAGCCGGGCTGTGCAGGCAGCCACGTCCTGCAGCCCCCGGGAGCTGGGCACAGCGCGCTGAGGTCCCCACGGCAAAGGGACAGAGCAAACTGGGGCATCTCCTGTGCTGCGGGCAGCCGGGGGTGCGCGATCCTCGCTCCGGGATGTCCCAGCAGCCGCTTCCCGGGCGTCCCCTCATGCCCAGCCCCAGGGAGAGGAGCTGAACCTGGCACACTGTCCCTGTGCCCGGCTGGACAGTGCCAGTGGGAAACCCAATCCAGCCCCAGGGCACGACACCAAACAAAGATTCGTATGTGCATCTGAAAAAAAACCAACTCAAGCAAGAGGAATTTGAAGAAAAGAGAGCTGAACCTGTCCTGGAGCCTGGCCTGGAGCTCCCTCCCCTGCTGCTGGGGAGGGTCCTGTGCCCAGCTCCTCCCCTCAGGATGCTGAACCACCACAATCTGGGGCTCTGGGAGCTGGCTCACCGCAGCTGAGCAGATGGGCACATACATCCCTTCATGCAGGGAACCTCTCAAGGGGCTGAGCAGAGCGGGCAGAAGGAGAAAGGAAGCCAGGACAAGTGTTCTGTGCGCCAGGAGCCACCAGCACAGTGGGAGATGGGCGAGATCCTGCCCCAGGCCCTCTGTCACCTCCAGGGCAGTGTCCCTTCCATGCTGCCGGGTGGGAATGTCCCATCCGGGGACTCCCTTAGCGAAGGCATCCGAGTTCCCAAGAGGAATCCCCCAGAGAGATCCCTGGCAGGGAAGGGCAGAAGGGGACAAAGAAGGGCAGGAGAGCATGGCAAAGGGCAGGAAGGCACGGGGAAGGGCACTGTGCTCTACCAGAGCTGTGTCAAATGTCACTGCTCTTTCCCTTTGAAAAGGGGGAAAAGGTGGAGTTTTATTCCTTCCTCCCCTGCTGGTCCAAGAGACTGGGAGGAAGCAACGAGCCGCTCTGCTCTGCCCCTTCCTCCCCTCCTGGCCCCAGCACTGGGCTCTCCATGGAGCCACTGCAGGCACGGGTCAAGGCTCCAAGGCCAGCCAGGGGCTGGGGAGGGGACACAGCCCCTCCTTGGGGACCTCACCAGATGGGCTCTGGGGGCTGCAGCCCCAGGAGGAGGTGATGTCCCCCACAGACTGGGAGGTGGGAGCAGAGCTGGGTCCTGCAAGGGCACAGCAGGTCCTGGAGAGCTTGTCCTCAGCTGCCTTCACACCTGGCCCCACCAAGTGCCCGTGGATAAACACCCCTGGGTCCCTCCGGCCCTGCTTCCTGCTGAAAGCCCAGAGGCACAGGAGCCTGTCAGTCCCAGGAGGGTGGGCTGGACTGCCCGGGGCTGTGCCAAGAGGCACTGAGCCCCTCGGAGCTCTGTGCCAGCCTCTGCAGTGATCTGCGGAGGAGGGGAGGCAAAGGCTTGGGCTATCCCAGCTCCTGGCTGTGTCCCTACAATGGCTTTTGGGGGGTCTGATACTGCTATGGAGGTGTCCTGGTCGGGGGCTGCTTTTCTGCCCCTGAGCTGGCCCGAGGAGAGCTCGCAGCTGCCATGCTGCCTCTGCTGCTCCTGTCCCAGCCCTGCTGCTCCCAGGCAGAGCAGGGATCCCCTCCCTGCGTGCCCCAGCTCGCTCCGGCCGAGGCCTCTGGCTAAGCCCTGGCGGGGGAGGCAGGGAAAGCCCTCCCCGAGGGAAGGCAGGCTGTGCCCCGGGGCTGAGCACGGGCACAGGAGGGCTCCCCTGGCCCGCCCAGCTGGGAAGGCCACCAGGACCGTGTCCCCTGCCCCAACACGCTGGCCCGGAGCGAGCCCCGTGCCCCGACACGACGGCTACAGGTAAAGCCCCGGCGTGCCGGAACCAGCCCTCGCCGCTGGCAGGGAGCCCTGACGTGCCAGGGGAGTTATTTATTTGGCGATGAAAGACACACATTTCGTTGGGAGAAACCACGCCACGCTGCAGCGCCGAGCCCTCGGAGCCTCCCCGCACGGCTGCCCCCGGGGCAGGGTGAGGGCTTCAGCCCCAAGACCAACCCCAGAGCCCGGCAGCCTCCACCTCCCACGCCGGCTGGAGCTGAGCTGCGGCAAAGGCTGGGAAATGAGTGTCACGCTTAGGGAAGCCACAGGGAACCTCCTCCCGCTGCCAGGAGCCTGGAGCCCTGGGGCACGCCACAGCCTGGTGCCTCCGGGCGTTCGCCAGGCACCTCTGGAGCCGGCCCTGCAGCCCACCCCATCCCACCCCTGCTCGGTGGGATCAGGGATATGCAGACACCCATGCCCCACAAGGCTCGTCGGAGCAGGGAAGCTGCAGGCCCGGCCGCAGGGATGAGGCTCGGTGCCACCTCGGCCACCTCTGCGTGGGCTGGTGCCTGTGGAAGTCCTACCCCGAAATTAGCAGCTGCTTCACTCCGTAATTAACGGGCTGGCGACTCCCCGGAGATGCCAGAGCAAGGTGTGAGCTCCCGGGGACCCTCCCTGTGCTGCCACCCACCTCCACATCCCTTTGGCCGTGGAGACATCCACCAGCTCCTGCTGCATCCCTGGGCTCTGCTACCCACCCGGGATGGCACCCAGGAGCTCCTGCTGCATCCTTGGGCTCTGCCACCCACCCGGGATGGCACCCAGGAGCTCCTGCTGCACCCCTGGGCTCTGCTACCCACCCAGGAGCTCCTGCTGCATCCCTGGGCTCTGCCACTCACCCTGGGTGGCACCCAGGAGCTCCTGCTGCACCCCTGGGCTCTGCCACTCACCTGGGGTGGCACCCAGGAGCTCCTGCTGCACCCCTGGGTGCTGGCGCCCCTGGGCTCAGGACCAGCAGCTCCACGCAGAGCCAGCCAGCCCTGCCAGGCACGCTTCACCTCAGCCCCCAGGGGAATGGGTCCATGGGATGCTCCAGGGAAGAGTGATTCCAGCATGAGGGAAGAGCTTCGTCCAGTCCCATGCTGAGAGCACCCATTGCCCTGGACATGCGAGGACACTGCAAAACACCAGGGCACCCAGTGACACCCTGGTTTCCCAGGACACCCCATCCCTGCCGCCCTCGTGTGCCCAGGTGATGGTGCCGACGCTGGGCATCCTTGCACAGGGAGAATGAGCCAGTCCCTGCTCCAGCCCACAAAACAGCTTGGAAGCAACTCCCAACCCACATCTGGGAGGAAGAGGAGGAGGAGGAGGGCAGCTGAGGGGTGTTGACAAACAAACCGGATGACTCAAGCAGGAAGATGTCCAAACCAGGGTGGCAGGAGGAAGCACGGGTCTCAGAGACCCTGCAGAAGGGAATGCAGGAGCTGCAGCAGCAGCTGTGGATCACACCTGGCTGCCCTGACAGCCCCAGCATCCCCAGTGCCGGCAGGGAGCTGCCTCTGGGACTGCCTGCAGCCCTCCAGCCCCACCAGTGGGAGCAAAGACCTGGCCCTGAGCCACCCAAGTGACACGTGTGTGGCTCGTGACTTCTGGGGCACGTGGGCATGAGGGTCCCGCAGCCACCATCAAATGGGCTGGGACAGGGCATGGCGCCTTCACAGCCGGGGCACGGTGGGCATGGCAGGGCTTTTCCCACCTCCTTCCTGCCTTCATCCCATTCCCGGGGGGGCACAGGTCTGGGCCAGGCTCTCCCCAGCAGCTCTGCTGGTCTAAGGGGCTGCAGCCCCGGGAAGCACTGCCAAGCCTGAAGAGCTCCTGCCCCTCCAGCAACCAGCGGTCATGGTGGCCTGGGCAGCAAATCCAAACCCTCCGAATTTGGGAGGACAACTGGGAAAAGCTGCTTGGAGAAGGGCTGGATGCCTCCTGGGGCAGCAGCAGCAGAGAACAGGCCGAGCTAGGCAGGAAAACCCAGAGTTTTCCCCGCCACGTTGCTTTGCATGCCTGACAGCAAGTCGTGCCTTGCCTGTTGGGTTCCAGCCCCTCCCAGCTCCAGGGGCTCCTCAGCCAGCCAGGAGCCCTGGCAGGAGCAGAGAGGTGCTCCAGGAGCCCAGTTTGCCCCAGTCTCTCCCAGGGAGGTGTCCCAGTACAGGTGCGTCCCCCCTGCTCACCCCAGCGTGGCACAGGACGTGTCCCAGCCCAGTCTCCATAATCCTATTCCGCAGGAATCTTTTTTTCCTCCTGAAATCTTTTTCCCATGAAAACTTTTTTTCCCGTGGAAACCCCTCTGCAGCCCCCAAGCATGGGTTAAATCCCACCCTGGGGTAACAGCTCAGTCCCTGCCAGGGTGCAGCATCCAGCCTGGCCTTGCAAACGCCGAATCCCTGACCCAGCAGAGACAGATTCCTGCACAGGAAACCCAGCCAGGCTTCTCCTTGTTATTCTTCAGGATTAGGATCACAGGGGCTTGCACAGGGAGCTATCTCTGCACAGACAACCAGCGAGTTACAGAGAAATTCGGGATGTGCTTTGGATCCAAACACGCCACAGGCAGCCCCGACCCGGCGCAGCCTCGCGGATCAGCCGGGCTGAGCTTTAACTAATGCAAGATGAAAACCCCAGAGCGAGTTCCAAGCTCTCCTTCAAAGCTCAGAAACCTGCTGGCGTCCTGCTGAGCCGCATACCACGTAAGCATTCCTGCCAGGATGGGGCCTGGCAGGGCGGATGGGCTGCACGGCGAGACTCCGCGTCCCTGTGCCAGCCCCACGGCAGCTCCGGCGCCGCCGGCAGCTTTTCCCCCAGAGCCCTTGGGGACAAAAGGACTTCAGAGCCACTCCCGCGGCTTTATGGCCGCGCCAGAGGAGTGACACGGCGGAGTCACCTCCAAAACATCGGCGCTCCCCGGCCCTTGAGCTGCCGGCGGGACGCCCAAGGTCCAGCCCGAAGCCAGCCCCGGGCCAGGCGCGGCTCGGCTGCTTCAGCCGCCGGACACGAGGTTCTGGCAGCCCGCGGAGCTGAAAGCAAAGCTGGGGCACGCAGGGGCTCCGAGGTCACGCTCAGAAGCCCCGGGGAGCCAAGCGCCCGCATCACGAGTGACGCGAAGTGGCCTGGGGGAGCCCAGCACGGCCACGGAGGGGTGACCCCACTTAGGGGGGTCAGGCGTGGCAGCACAGACCCCAGTTAGCAGCCGCAGCATCCGTGCTGTGCAGAGCCGTAACCCCGCGTTCCCCGGCGGCTCCGGGCAGACATCCCGCGCCAGGGGCGAGGCGGCCCCGACGGGCTCTCAATGAGCACATTGTCACCCCTGCCCGCCCCCCGGCGCTGGCGGGGGCACCGCTGTGCCCTGCCCGGAGGCAGCCAGGGCTGCAGCCGGGCCTGCCCTCCGCCCCAGAACCTTCCGGGGGGGTTCCTAAGGATCCCCAGCCCTGTAAAGGGGCTGAGGCTCATGTGCCAGCCAGCCCGGCAGTCCCCGTGCTGCCAGCGGTGTCCCTGCGCTGCACCCGGCTTCCAGCATCCCCCGGCTCCCCTGCCCGCCGCCCGAGGGGGCCCCGAGCCCCCCCGCCAACACAAACAGCCCCGGCACAACCCAGCCTTCAATTTGGGAGGCACACGGGCACCTCGGGTACCCACCCCCCCGAGCTGTGCCGAGGCAAAACCACGGGGGAAACTAAAAATTCAAAAGTTTAAGGAGTGAGAGAGAGGCGAAGAGCAGGCGTGGGGGTCCCGGGAGGACTGAGCCGGGGGGTTCCCAAGGGGACTGAAGGAGGGATGGGGAGACCGGCGGGGATCAGCGGAGCNCCCCGCGCCCCCACCGGGAAAAGCGGCTCCGTGCTGGCACCGCGCCGCTCGGGCCCCGGCACTGCAGCACCGGCTCCGTCCTACCTGCGCCCACAGCCCGCAGCCGCCGGCCTTGACCTTGGTGCCGGGCTGGAGGGCGGGCGTGGGAGCCGGCGGCCGCGGCCAGGGGCCCTGGCCCTCCCCAGCCCCTGGGAGAACGGGATGGCAACGCCGGGGTTGATTTAAAACCCGCCACAGCCACAGGGTTTGGAGCAGGAGCTGTCCCGGGATGGGGGCTGGCATCTCCCGGCTGAGGCAGGCAGCAGGAGGGCACGCTCAGAGCGGGACACTAAAACCGGGAATGTGCCAGCGATCCTGCAAAGCCTCCTCGGGCTCAGCCAGGAGGAAGCAGCGGAGCTGGAGGAAGCGGTGGAAAAGCTCCTCCTTCTTCTCTCTGCCGCTGCCGCTCCTTTCCCAAGCGCAACAGGCGGAAACAGCCCTCGCAGGATCCTGCGGCGCTGCCTGGGCACCATCCGCAAGGAGGAAAGGCCCCGCCGCCGTCATTCCCGGAGCCCGGGCACCGCCAGCAGCTCGGGCTGTGACCGAGGGAGGAAGAGGAGGGGGAGGAGGAAGGAGGACGTGCTGGCGTGACCATTAAGTTCAAGCTGTTCCCAGCTGCAGGGCGGCTCCGGGGAGTCGCTGCCGAGGTGGATGCGCGCCTTGGGATCGCTCTGGGTCCCTGGATGCTGCCAGACCTGCGGGAGCTGCGGCTGGGCTGGGCTCAGCTGCCCGGCTCGCCGTGGGGCAGCCAGCGTGGAAACGGCTCCAGGAGGCTTTTCCTGGGCTAGACTTGTTTACCCGGGAGCGGTGGGAGGGAGGCTGGGAAGTGGCCGGGCTGGGAGCGAGGCATCCTGTTTATCCTCCTGAAATAGCTGCCCTTGGCCGCGGCGGGGCTGGGCAGGGGCG
>WBMY01015922.1:238362-258898 GCA_013397315.1 Donacobius atricapilla
GTTGGGGGGGGTTGGACCCGCCGCCAGTGCAGCCCCCGGCAGGGCCACACGCGGGGCCCTCGGCAGAGAGGGGCCAGAGCCCAGCGCCGCTGCGTGTCCCTTCTTTCCATTCATTGTCTGCTCCGGAGCGGGCTGGCACAGGGCACAGACACACACACAGGCACGCAGAGAGAGGTTCAAGGCTGCATCAGGGAAATCTGACTTAATCCTCCCCTTCAGGGTTTAGTGACAAACCGCGCCGTTCCTCCCCTGAAAAACATCCTTCCAGACTGAAAATGATAATGTGGAGCCGGGCAGCAGCGGCGGAGCGGGGCTGGCGGGGACGCGTGGGTGGCTGCCAGGGGGGAGCGGGGTTTGTGCAGGCAGAATGCTGCAGAGCAGCGAGGGCTGGCTCGGGGGGGCACCCTGGGGTCCGGCTCTCCCCCGCAGGGATCGGGGCGCTCCTCAGGCTGCCTGGGGAGCTCCTGGGCTTGCTGCATCCGCGCCTGCCCTTTGGGGGGCTGTTGCAGGTGGAGCTGCTCCCCCAGAGTCGGGGGCAGCCTGCAGGGTCTCCAAACCCCCCGTCCCTGGGCGCCGGTGCGGCTGGCAGGAGATTCCCCGGGCTGCGCCAGCCCGGCACTCCCGGGAGGTTTTCCTGCAGGAGATGTTGGCTCCTGAGCAGCAAGAGGGCCAAGCCTGGGGCTGACCCCGAGGCAGGGCATCTCCTGTGGGCTCCTTTTCCAGGAGGAAGGGAAGGATGGATGGATGGGGAGGATGAGGAGGATGCTGCCGCGTTGCCATGGCTCGCTCTGCCAGCCCCCCCTCCCGAGCTGCATTCTGCCCTGGCTTCCCTCCAGACCCAGATTATTCCTCTGACCAGCTGGTGCCATAACAGGACGGGGTTTGGAGGCCTCTGAAGAGGTGGGAGGCGGTGGGCAGGGGGAGAGGTGGGCCAGGGCTGCAGAAGGAGAAGGGCAGAAGCAGATTGTCACCCCCCAGAGCTGTGGGGTGTGTGCTGGGGGGTGTCGCTGTGCCTTCCCGAGGTGTCCAGCGACGGTGACTGCATCCTCCTGGACTTGCTGCTGTCTGCACAGGGTTGGAGCTGAGTGTGCTGGTGCCCAGAGGTGGTGCCTGGGGAGCAGGTCCTCCTGCTGTGTCTCTGTGTCCCCTCCCAGGGAGAACTGGCTGGGAAAATCTCACCTGAGAGTGGCAGCTCTGAGGACACCCATCCCCAAATCTTCAGCTGACCCTCCCACTGCGCGGACACCCCTCCCATCCTCTCGTGCCCCTTGGATCTTCTCAGGGCTTCCCCACGCTTCCCCTGCCCAGCCCAGTGGTGGCTCTCCTGCAGCAGCCTGCAGTGAGGAGGAGGAGGAGGCTGGATTTACTTCCCTGAACTGTCAGCAGCGAGGGGAGACGGGCCCTGCTGCAGGGGTGACACCTGTGCAGCGCCTGCCACCACGCAGGGCTGGCACAGGGCACAGAGCTGGAGCACATGGACGTGATTCCGTGGTGGATCCAAAACCCCCTGCACGCCTTCAGCCTCCCCACAGGCTCCTTTTGCTCCCGGTGCTGTCACGGGCAGGTGGCAGGAGCGGAGGAGCCCTGGGATAAGGAAGCACTTTGCAGAGACAGCAAGAAAACACCTTTCCCCCAGGCCACCAGGTGATCCTCCCACGGAGCAGCCTCACCTGCACAGCCTCCCCCAGAGCTGCCCTGTGCCCAGAGCCTCCTGCCAGGGCCGTGCCCAGGAGCCCCACGGCCAAACCCTGCCAGGACGAGGCCTGAAACTGCCCGGTGTCACTCCATGGCCCCAGCTGGGCCTCTCCAGGGTCCACCCCTGCCTGGGGATGACTCAGGGACTCAGGCTCGGGTTGTGCTGCACCTGCAGGGACGGGCAGGGGCAGGGCTGGGGCTGCTGCCAGCCTGGGGCACAGCCCGGGGACCTGCTGGTACCTGACTCAGCCCGGCTGTTTGGGCACCTTGCAGCTGCCACCAGCCCCTGCTGGGGGCACAGGCAGCCTTGGAGGCTCAGATGCTGCTCGTGGAGGACGTTCTGAGCCCGTCCCAGTGCCCAGGGGACACGGCTGGTGTGCTGCCCATGCCAGGCCTGGCGAGGGCTGTGCCAGGCAGAGAGGAGGAGGAGGCAGTGAAGGGCACAGGGACCATTGGAGGGGTGCCCATGGGGCACACAGGGCACAGCTGTGACTGCAGCCTGCAGAAGTGGATGGGTGAGGAGCAGGAGGTTTCTGCACCCTGTCCCCACCGTGGGTGGGAGCAGACCCCGAATCCAGCAGCTCCCTGAGCCGCCCATTCTCCCAGTTCCCACTTTGCAGGAGTCCCCGTGGTGCCACCAGCCTGGTGTGTGGGTACAGGAATGGGCAAAGCCTCTGCTGGGGCTGTAGCTCTCACCAGGCCATGTCTCAGCTCCAGTGTCAGCTTGAAGTTGGAAAAGCTTGAAAAAGCTGTTGTAAAATTCAGCGTTCACCATCTCAGGCATTGCAGAGCAATTTCAATCTGCAGACCACAGTCTGCACCAGGGGCTGAGAAACTCCTGCCCATATGTGACCATGGAAGGTGACCAAGAGTGACAAACCTCAGTTTGGCAGGACTGCATCCACTCACCGGTGTCTGCATGTGCAAGAAGGTTAAAAAAAACACTAACGGAGAGGATTTAGACTCTTCTTAAAAAGGGAAGAAGAAGTAAGATCTGTGTCTGATTCCTCTCCACCTCTTGGAGAAAGTGTCCCAGGAGAGACTCCTTCCTTCTTCCCACAAAATCAACACCTTTCAAAGGAGAATCATCGCCATCACAAGGCTTTTGGTCGCACGCTGAGGAGCAGATGCTGCTCCCTCCAACTCATGGTGCAGGGAAGGAGCTTGGCTCTGGAGAGTGCAAAAATAGAGCAGGGCTGAAGGGGCTTTCATTTGTGGGCTCCCACATCCCCCAGAATGTGAGAGAACCTGGGAACGTGCTCGTGGAAACGCGGCAATGCGCACACACCTGTGGGCACCCGTGCTGGAGGCTCTTCGGTGGAGCCCATCAGATGTTTGGCCTTGGATCAGGGAGCAGCAAGGACCACTCAGCCGCACGCCAGCTGCCCTCCAGCCTGTCCTGGTGTCCCCGAGGGCACAGGAGACCAGCCCAGCCTGGATTCCCACCAAAGAACCACAACTTGTGGGTGTTTTCCTCCGTTTTGTATCAAGGCAGAGAAGAACCAGCTCAGAAAGTCACGGGCACACGTAGGAACGTGAGGGTCACCTCCACTCAGGGACCCTGTGACACTGTGGGTGCTGCCCTGCTGCAGGACAGCCCTGGGCTCCTGTTGGCACTGAAGCACCACCAGCACCACAGCCAGGGACAGCATCTGCTGGGGATGGAAACATCTGGAGCCGGAGGACAAGTGTTGGTGCAGGGTGGTGCCTTCAGCAGGGACCTGAAGGGCTGTGGGTCGTTGCTTGTGCCCAAACAGGGAAACTCTGCTCAATGGCCAGATCCTTGTGCAGAACCAAGGAAATTGTCTGGCGGTACCACAGAATATCCTGAGCTGGAAGGACCCACAAGGATCATCAGAGTTCAGCTCCTGTCCCTGCACAGGACATCCCAGCAATCACCCTGTGCCTGATCCTGCAGTGAAAACCTCGTGAATTTTCCTGTTTCTCGGGGGCACTCAGGAGGTTCATGGGTGTGATCATGCATTTAATTTCCCCTTTTCACTTCGGGCTGTGTTAGTCAACTTCTGCAGAGTTCAAGAGCTCCAGGTCTCCATCCTCCTCCTCCGTAGGCTGTGCAGCTTTCCCAAAGCTTTGCCCAGCAGGGATAAATGTGGACATCCCTCATGAGAGCAGTGCAAACAGGAAAAGGAGGAATTAAACACAGGTTACCACGATGGCTGGGACTAATCCCTGGATTCCTGGGTGAGGAATGTGTCCTCCAGGAAGGCTGAGGGCTTCCAGGCAGGCATTATCTAGTGGGAAAAATGGGTGTTGAGGACTTGGGCTGCTGCAGGGGAGGTGTTTGAGACTTGCTTGGTTATGGGCACAGCAGTGTCCAGACTCGGGTCACCCCTGGATGATTCTTAGCCGTGCTGAGGGACATCAGCTGGGCTTTGTGTGCTCTCAGTGGTTTCCATGTGCTGGGTGGTGCTGGTGGCCGTGGAGGGCCGTTCCTGCCACCCTCTGGTCCGTGCTGCCTGTTTGATTTGGGGATGGCACCTGCAGAGGTGGCTGGGGCTGTCTGGAGGTGGGGACGTGCTCCGCTCCATCCAGCCCTGCTTGGATCAGTGCAACATTCACACTGGCTTGAGCAATTAGTTAATGAACCAGCACAAAAGCAGTTGCCAGGCCAACCCAAAGCCAAACGTGTCTGTCTGGGAGATGGAGGCTGACAGCTTTTTAGGAGAAGTGGGACTCCAGCAAACCTCTCCGAGGATTTCTGTGATCCAGCTCTCCAGGGCTGCCCGGGGATTTGGGATCCTGAGACACAGGATGTGTGAAGAGAGTGCAGAGCTCATGGTTGGGATCAGTTCCTGCCCATCCATAAAGCAGCTCCATCTTCCTCTGCCACATCAGGCCATCGGTGAGGTCCTGGGATGTGGCAGTGAAGGAGCATTTCCGAGCAGCAGGGATTTCCAGGAGGGAAGGGCTCGGCCATCGCTGCTGGCACTGGGCTCAGCACTGCAGCTGGAGTGTCCCTGGCTGCAGCATCCCCCGCGGTGTCCCAGCATGGGGCAGTGGCCAGGACAAGGCTTTACCACTCCCCCAGGGACGTCAGGGCTGCTCATCAGCTTCCAGGCCTGTTCCGTAGCAGGATAATGGCCTTGGGGAACCCCAAAATGGGTCCATCTCTTGGGGAACCCCAGAAAGGGTCTGTCACCGTAGGACAGGAAATAGATTGACTCCACAGAGCTGTCAGAAGAGGCTTTATTTACAATTCCAACAGTTTCTTTTAGAACACGCTGTGTAAAAAGGTCTATTATTGCTCCATGGCACTGACACTGCTCTCCATTGGTTCAGGAATAGGAAACAACCCCTGGGATAGTTGTTCTGGCAAAGGGAACACTGTTTGCTGAGCCTGTGCTGAGACACGGAGAGAGATGGTTTGGAAAGAGAAACTGTTGGCAGCTTTCCCTTGGGAAAGGAGCTGGCAAAGGTTAGCAAGCTAAAGTTCTCTCAGGCTCAGAAATATCGAGCCTACAAGGGTCCATCTCTTGGGGAACCCCAAAATGGATCCATCTCTTGGGGCATCATTAAAAGGGTCCATTTCTTGGGGAACCCCAGAAAGGGTCCATCTTTTGGGGCACCCCGGAATGGGTCCATCTCTTGGGGACACAGCTTTGTTGGCGTGGCAGAAATGCTCCCTCCTTCCCCAGCTCCAGCGGGACGCATGGGGCTGGCTCTGTTTCCATGCCCCAGGCAGGGCTGGGGGAAGGCCAGGGTATAAATAACGTGGGATAAGCCTCTTGGAGGGATGCATGGGCTCAAGTCCTACTAGGCCAGCGTGTCACCTGCTTGGAAATGATGCAGGGGGTCACGTCCATGCCGTGTGTCACCCTGAGAAT
This sequence comes from Donacobius atricapilla, assembly GCA_013397315.1. NCBI lineage: Eukaryota > Metazoa > Chordata > Aves > Passeriformes > Mimidae > Donacobius > Donacobius atricapilla. The sequence continues at coordinate 243,903 of WBMY01015922.1, forward strand.
GAGCCTGGCACAGGTGGTGGGCTGGGTCTCCAACGTGGCACCTGCCTGGTGGCACCTGTAGGGCCATACTGCTCCAGAGGTTCTCCATTCACAGCAGAGATGTGCTGCCCTGTCCAGGGGCTCTGATGCTGCAGAAGGACCCAGAGCTGTCTGTATTCCCTGTTCTTGGGATAAATTGTCATTAAAATTCTTCCAGCCTGGAGGAAAACAGATGTGCTGTGGTAGGTCCAGACAAGCCAAGTGTTGGAGGCACTGGATGAGATGCTCATGTTTTGTTTTGTTGTTTTTTTTTCCCTGAAACCTGGTTTTATCTCCAAGATAAAAAACTTGCCTGTGAGCGTCACCAACTGATGTTAGATCCTAAAAACTCTGTCTGGCCAGATGTTTGAAGACATGGACAGCCGCATCTGGCCTGCTGATGTGGAATGGGAGAGCACCACTTCTTGGGGGGACTGGGAGGACCTGTGGACCTCAGAACCGCCCATTTCCCCTGGGAGCCCAGAGCACTCTTCCCTAAGCTGGGGTTTAACGGCTGCTGCAGGAACACCCTGCCAAGTTCATGGCCACATCTCCCTAAATGTGACCCCAGTCTCCAGCTTTTGCTCGAGTTTGTGCCCTTTGGCAGGACCCTGGAGCTCTTTGGAGGATGCTCTGTGGATCTGCCTCTTTCCTGACCCTGCCTGGGCTCTGGGCTGCCTCTGGCAGCCTGTGGAAGAACCAAAATTGGGAGTCAGATCTGACCCATGGTCAGGGCAGGAGAGGATATCGATGTAGGGAATAACTGTGCCTGGGGATCAGGGATTTAGGGATTGACACCCTAAACCTACAAAGCTCAGAGAAATTTCCCTCTGAAGTGGCCGGTTTCTGCTCTGAGAGGCCCATCTTGGTTCCTGGGTCGGGCCGGGGATGTGACAGCACTTTTTGCAGCCAGGCAGATGCTCCCCCCTCAAGCATCCTCCGTGCAGCCCGAGCCATCCCTGTGCAGGAGGGACACGGTGTTCCCACAAAGCCACAATGTCCCCTGCGGCTGCCGCCGCCGCGAGAACGCGCTCGGCAGGGCTGAGGCAGCAGTTTGGGAGCCCTTTCTGGGATCTCATGCCCTTGGGCCCACTTTCCCCATGGGAACACCATTGCTGCGCCACAGGATGCTCTTCTCAGCCTCCTTCCTCCCCTCCTTCCTTCCCCAGCTGGATTTTCATTGCAGGGCCAGGAATTCTTCCTGGCTGCTGCNCGGTGCTCCTGCAGAGCTGTTGTTGCTGGATCCTGGCCCCGGGGCAGGAGCCAGATGTGAGGGATGGCAGGAGGAGCAGGGATGTGCTGGCATCTCTCCTGCCCGGCTGTGCCCGCTGCCAGGGCACGAGCAGGAGCAGCACTGGGGTGCAGGGGCAGCCCTGGCTGCCAGCTCCTGCCCACAGAGGACAGTTCTGGTGCATTTGGTGGATGCAGCACGCATGGGCACAGGCAGCAGCTTTGCCCCATCCCCTCTGTCCCCGCCCGGAGCTGCCCTGTGCCCCCTCTCCCCATGGAGAGGCCAAAGGATGTGACCAAGGGCAGGCAGGACACCGAGGGCAAGGCCAGTGTCCTTCTGGGGCTCCCTGCAGGCAGATGTAGCTGGGAGAGGGGATGGATGTGCCGTGGGAGGNCCTCTGAAGTGGCCGGTTTCTGCTCTGAGAGGCCCATCTTGGTTCCTGGGTCGGGCCGGGGATGTGACAGCACTTTTTGCAGCCAGGCAGATGCTCCCCCCTCAAGCATCCTCCGTGCAGCCCGAGCCATCCCTGTGCAGGAGGGACACGGTGTTCCCACAAAGCCACAATGTCCCCTGCGGCTGCCGCCGCCGCGAGAACGCGCTCGGCAGGGCTGAGGCAGCAGTTTGGGAGCCCTTTCTGGGATCTCATGCCCTTGGGCCCACTTTCCCCATGGGAACACCATTGCTGCGCCACAGGATGCTCTTCTCAGCCTCCTTCCTCCCCTCCTTCCTTCCCCAGCTGGATTTTCATTGCAGGGCCAGGAATTCTTCCTGGCTGCTGCTTTTTGCTGACCCCTTCCATGGGGCACCACCATGGCCCCCCGTGCTTTACTGGGATGGAGCCTGTGGGGTGGGATAGAGCCTGTGGGATGGTGATGGAGCCTGTGGGATGGTGATGGAGCCTCGGTGCTCCTGCAGAGCTGTTGTTGCTGGATCCTGGCCCCGGGGCAGGAGCCAGATGTGAGGGATGGCAGGAGGAGCAGGGATGTGCTGGCATCTCTCCTGCCCGGCTGTGCCCGCTGCCAGGGCACGAGCAGGAGCAGCACTGGGGTGCAGGGGCAGCCCTGGCTGCCAGCTCCTGCCCACAGAGGACAGTTCTGGTGCATTTGGTGGATGCAGCACGCATGGGCACAGGCAGCAGCTTTGCCCCATCCCCTCTGTCCCCGCCCGGAGCTGCCCTGTGCCCCCTCTCCCCATGGAGAGGCCAAAGGATGTGACCAAGGGCAGGCAGGACACCGAGGGCAAGGCCAGTGTCCTTCTGGGGCTCCCTGCAGGCAGATGTAGCTGGGAGAGGGGATGGATGTGCCGTGGGAGGAATGGCATTGAGGAGTGGCTGTTTTTGGCAGGTTTTGCTGCAGGACAGACAGACAGCGACACTCAGAGGCTCCTGTTTGATCCTTGCTGGCAGCAGTGCCAGCTCTGGAGCCTGCTGGGCTTTACCCAGGGAACCAGCACCCTTGGGGTGACCCACAGGGAAGGCTCCCAAGGCTGAGGCTGGCAGGGTGACATCCTCACACCTCTGTTTCCTAATTTGGAGACATTCCTTAACTGGTTTTTTATTGAGCATTTCCATCCGTGCCCCTGGGACCAGGGGCTCAGAGCAGAACCCTGCAGGGATGAAATCCAGGGGAACGTGCTGTGGGAGGAGATGGCACAGACTGCTTTCCTCAGGCTCAGCTCTCCGTGAGGGACAGTGGTTCACACACCAGGGTGAAAGGGGGACCGGCAGGGTTTGGGGGGCACCTTGTTCCCCCAAAACAGATCTTTGGGCAGCGCTGCCAGGAGGGCAAGGCTTGAACCCCCCTTCCTGCGACCCAACCCCAAGGGCTGTCTCACTGCCACCTCCTCATGTCCCTGATCTGCGTCTCACAGGGAGCTGGCCCGGGGCAGGAGCAGGGGAATTCGGGGTGGGGTGGTCCCGGGGGTGCTGCTGTCCTGCCTGGTTGCATAAGCCTGGCAGCCACGGGAGGTGAAAAGGGATTGTGAGGGATTACAAGGAACAGGCTCAGGCTGCTTGATTCTTGTTTCTAAAAGGAGCTCTTAAGCTGCTGTTGTTTTCCCAGCACTTTGGATTAGGGCTGAACCTCATGGGGTGGCCCCCAGGCTCCCCACAGGGACCCCCCTGACCAGCACACGCTCCCCACCAGCCTGGGGTCTGTCTGTGAGTGCCAAGCACGAGAGAAAAAGGGGCTGGGGGGTGACCACCCCTCCCTGGGTACCCCAAAACCTCTCCCATCCCCTTCTTCACCCCAGTTAAGGCACAGGCTGAGAGGGGCTGGGCGTACACATGGGTGGGGGTTTGGTGCCCCCAGTGCAGCCCCTGCTGCTGCCAGCAAGCCCTGGGGTCTCACCATTGCCCGTATCTCCTTTCTTCCAGAGATTATGCATGATGTGATCCGGAAAGTGAAGAAGAAGGGGGAATGGAAGGTGAGCACCAAGCCCAGGGAGGGGCCAGGAGGGGAGGGAGCGGGGAAGGAGGCAGGGTGGGAAAGGTCCTGCCGTGCCCCCAGCTCACAGGGTGCTCACGGGGGGCTCACAGGGTGCTCACGGGGGGCTCACGGGGTGCTCACCTGTCCCCAGGTGCTGGTGGTGGACCAGCTGAGCATGCGCATGCTCTCGTCCTGCTGCAAGATGACCGACATCATGACCGAGGGCATAACCAGTGAGTGCCCCCTCCTTGCCTCCCCCATTCCCTGGGGGCTGGGCTGAATCTCCCTCTGCGCCAGGACTCCTACAAAGGCATATCCAGGCTGGCACAGGGCGATTGGCACGGCCCCCAGCCAGCCCTATCCCACCTGGGATGGAGCCACTGCACCTCCCATCGCCCATGGACAGCTCCTGGTGCCAGGCTGGAGTTCCACAGGTCCCTCCTTGCCTGCTGGGGCTGGAGCAGCCAGAACACCACGTCTCCTGCAGTCCTTCAGTTGGAGGAGGGGACCAGGTGTTGGCTTTTATCAGCCTGATAACCAAATAGCTCCCTGCAGCACTTGGAAAGGAGAAGGAAATCCCAGGCTGGGAAAATCCTCCGACTGGGAGGTGTTGGGGATGGTGGGGTTTTGTCTGGTTCATCCTCAGGTGAAGGGGGATGTGAGGAGAAGCCAAGGGAACAGCAGCACAGGAGCACACACAGATCCATGGGACCTGGCCTGGTGCCCACAGCTCCAGCAGGGACCACGGGGCTGGGATGGGGTGGGCAGAGGTGCCCCAGCTCCTGGGTGGGCAGGGACGACTGGCTGGGGGTGTTTTGGATATGGAGGGGCTGCCATGGGGCATCCAACAGCTGTGGGGTATCCAACCATGGGGTGTCCAGCAGCCGGCCTGGCTGAGCGCCCTGCCCATGACCCCTGTTTCTCCCCCCAAGTTGTGGAAGACATCAACAAGCGCCGGGAGCCACTGCCCAGCCTGGAGGCCGTGTATCTCATCACCCCCTCCGAGAAGGTGAGTGCAGTGTGGGACACAGGGGCACCTGGCCGGGCTGTTATGGTAGGCTATGAAATAGATTGACTTCATGTAGCTGTCAGAAGAGAAAGAAGGCTTTATTTATAATTTTAATAGGGTTCTTTATAACACGCTGTGTAAAAAGGTCTATTATTGGTCCATGGGACTGACACTGCTCTCCATTGGTTCAGGAATAGGAAACAACCCCTGGGACAGTTGTTCTGGCAAAGGGAACACTGTTTGCTGAGCCTGTGCTGAGAAATGGAGAGAGATGTTTTGAAAAGAGAAAACTGTTGGCAGCTTTCCCTTGGGAAAGGAGCTAGCAATGGTTAGCAAGCTGAAAATTCAGGCTCAGAAATATTGAGCCCGCTCTGGGCTGAGGTGCTGGGATGAGCAGCTGTGCCCATGGGAAACATCCTGGCTCCAGTGAGGCCGGTGGTGCCAGCAGGGTGATGGGATGGAGGTGCAGAGCTTGCCCTGAGGCAGAGGGAGGCCCACAGTGCCATCCTGCCCAGCCCAGCTGCTCCTTCTCTCTTCCAGTCCATCCATTCCCTCATCAACGACTTCAAGGATCCCCCCACTTCCAAGTACAGAGCTGCCCACGTCTTCTTCACTGACTGTGAGTACCCTGAGGGGAGGGACAATCACTGAAACGGTGCCAGCAGGTGGAGAGGGGTGAGGGATGGAGGGGGAGATGCTGAGCACCACCCTCCTGCTCCTCCTCCCCTTGCAGCCTGCCCCGATGCCCTCTTCAACGAGCTGGTGAAATCCCGCGCCGCCAAGGTCATCAAAACCCTGACGGAGATCAACATTGCCTTCCTCCCTTCCGAGTCCCAGGTGAGCCTGGGCTGGGGTGGGGCAGCCAGGGGTGCTCCAGGTCCCTCTGCAGCCCATCGGGGTTTGTGTAACAGCCTTGCACCCCCAGCTGGCTCCTTGCTCGGCCTCCCTGTCTCCTGAGATGACTTCCCGGGCTGATCCCGCTGGGGATTTAGCGGGTGCTGTGCCTTGGCCCCGTGCCCACAGCTGTGCTGGCCAGCTCTGCCACCAGCCCAGCCACCAGGGAGCTGGCCCTGGGCCATCTGCCCCTGCTGGGGACAAAGGGACCCGGGGACAGACGTGCCAGACCTGCTTGGTGCCATTAACCCTTCACTCCTCAGCATTCCTAGGGAGTGACCTCGTGGCACCTTCACGTGGTTTTTACTGGGGGCACAGCTGGGGGACAGCGTGTTTCTGCTTGTCCCCGGGTCTCTGTTTCCCTGCCTGGGAGCAGCTGAGTGCTGAGGGCAGGGGTCTTCTGCCTCTTCTGCTCAGCTGGGAGGGAGAGCCACATATGGACAGGGATCCTACCATGGAGCTGGAGCTGGGGTCCTGGGAGCTGGGAATTCTGAGGGGTGCCCTCAGCATCGCTGAGCTCCAGCTGCTTGGTCCCAGGCTCGGCTGGGTCCATCTGAGGATGAACCTGGTTTGCAAACCCAGCTGGGGTAGGGCTGCTCCTCTCTGACCTCCCTCCCTCCCTCTGCGCCCCTAGGTTTATTCTCTGGATTCGGCCGACTCCTTCCAAAGCTTTTACAGCCCACACAAGGCCCAGATGAAGAACCCGATCCTGGAGCGCCTGGCAGAGCAGATTGCCACGCTCTGTGCCACCCTGAAGGAGTACCCGGCCGTGCGGTACCGCGGGTAAGGCCAGCGTGGGCACCACAGGGCCGTGGCTGAGGCTGCTGTGGCCAGTGCTGCTCAGGGCGTGCGGATGGACAGGCAGGTGGCACGGACAGACAGCCATGCTCGATGTGAACAGGCTCAGCCGTGCTGATCTGGGGAGCTGAGGGGGTTGGGATCCTGAAATCTAGGTGGCACCAAGGCAGTGGGGAGCTCGTGGGGGAGAGGTGGGAATGGGCAACAAAACCTGCTCGGCTCCCTGCTCTCCCATGAGCCAAGGATGTTGCCCAGGGAAGCCAAGATCTCCTCCCCATCCCGTGCCCTGTGGGGCTGAGCTGTGCCCTGCCTCCCCCAGGGATTACAAGGACAATGCCATGCTGGCCCAGCTCATCCAGGACAAGCTGGACGCTTACAAGGCTGATGACCCCACCATGGGCGAGGTGAGCGCCTCTGGCAGCCCTGGGGGAGGGTGCTGGGGGTGATGCTTCACTCCTAAAGTCCCTGTGGCACCCACAGATGCTGAGGGGGGACCCCAGAGCAGCCCCCTGAGCCCCTGTGGGGCTGAGGGAGCCCCCAGGCCAGTGCTGATGGCTCTGCTGTGTCCGCAGGGGCCGGACAAGGCTCGCTCCCAGCTCCTCATCCTGGACCGTGGCTTTGACCCCGCGTCGCCGGTGCTGCACGAGCTGACCTTCCAGGCCATGAGCTACGACCTGCTGCCCATCGAGAACGATGTCTACAAGTGAGTGCCGCGCTGCCATCCCTGCCCCCTGTGACACCCTGGGGCCAGCTCCCGGGGGCTGGGAGCTCAGCATCCCTCTGTCCATCACAAGTCCTCCACTGGGAGACACCAGTGCTGCACTCTGCTGGGCCTGGTGGGCAGCACTGGGACAGGAAGGGCTTTTTCAGCCTTCAGCCCTTGGCCCCTTCCCAACATTTAGGGGGTACAAGAAGGGAAGAGGTCAATCCCAGCTGAAATCACTTTGCTACTGGCACAGCCAAGAAGAGCCCTTGTGTCCCCCCAGCCCTCTAAACCCAGCGGCCAGGGGACTGTTTGTGCCCTCAACCCCATCCCCCTGTGACAGCCCTCCTCTCATCCCAGGTACGAGACGAGTGGCATTGGTGAGGCCCGGATCAAGGAGGTTCTCCTGGACGAGGATGACGACCTGTGGGTCACCCTGCGCCACAAACACATCGCCGAGGTGTCCCAGTGAGTGGCCCTGGGGCTGGTTTGCTGGCTGGGTGGGACACTGGCGTGGCATTGCCACCCACCCCGCTGGGAGGGTCCCCTCCCTGCTCACAGCTCTGCCCTCCTCCTCTCTGCAGGGAGGTGACCCGGTCTCTGAAGGAATTTTCTTCCAGCAAGAGGATGAACACGGGTGACAAGGTGACCTGATGCGTCCACCGAGCTGAGGACAGGCTCAGCCACGGGCTGGCACATGGTGGGGTCTCCTGGGGACACTTTGCCGAGGAGGAAGGGTGGTCAGGTTCCTGGCGGGGGGAGATGGCTGTGGGGTGCCAGCCCTACACCTGGGGCTGGAAAATGGGGTGCTTTGGGAGAGCTCTGCACCCAGGGATCAGTTTGCCCCCAGTACAGGGTCCGTGCACCTCCCAGAGCAGCTGCTCTGTCCCCATTCCCTCAGCTGGTGGCAGTGAGGGGACCGTGGTGGCAGTAGGATGTAGAAGTGGCCAGGAGCTGAAAGGACCATCTGAGCCCCAGCCAGGCACACGAGGCTCCCGGTGGGAGATCCTCAGGTGATTTCTCCCCACTACACCGCAGTCTGCAGAGCTGCAGACCCCTCCTGCCGCTCAGCTTCAGGGGAGGAGACCTGGCAGTGACACATCGGGTGTCAGTCACCAAACCCCCCCGGGGGGCTCACGTGGGGGCAGAAGTCCTGGCAGGGTCATCCCCTCTGTGCTCGTGGCCCCCAGGCCCCTGAGGGTGAGTGACCATGTCCCCTTCCTCACAGACCACCATGAGGGACCTGTCCCAGATGCTGAAGAAGATGCCGCAGTACCAGAAGGAGCTCAGCAAGGTATGGGGAGGGGGCATTGTGTGTTCAGTGACTGAGCCCACGCGGGGAGCAGGAGGTGGCAGCTCTCCCCTGGCCGTGGGTGGTGGCACAGGGACCCCCAGCTGCTGCCAGCACTGCAGAGGTGACCACTCCTGTGTCCCCAGTACTCGACCCACCTGCACCTGGCTGAGGACTGCATGAAGCACTACCAGGGCACTGTGGACAAGCTCTGCCGAGTTGAACAGGTACCAAATGACTCGCCCAGCCCCACGTTCCTGCAGGAACATGGGGGGCAGCAGCTCCACCCTCCCAGGATGGAGTGGTGATGAGCACGTGTTCCCTACAGGACCTGGCCATGGGCACCGATGCTGAAGGCGAGAAGATCAAGGACCCCATGAGGGCCATTGTCCCCATCCTGCTGGATGGCAATGTCAGCACCTATGACAAGATCCGCATCATCTTGCTCTACATCTTCCTGAAGAACGGTGAGGAGGACACCTGGGCAGGGGCGCGGGCAGGCAGATCCAGGTTTGGCCGGGACCACCCAGCTGGGAAAACCCACCCCTGCCTCCCTGAGCAGGCTGAGCGTCGGGAGGTGGCAGCGGAGGGGCTGTGTCCCCTTGGTGAGACATTCCTGAGGAGAACACCCCGTCCCCATTGCATTCTCAGGAATCACCGAGGAGAACCTGAACAAGCTGATCCAGCACGCCCAGATCCCGGCAGAGGACAGCGAGATCATCACCAACATGGCCCACCTCGGGGTGCCCATCATCACAGACGTGAGTGTCCTCCTCCCAGCAGCCCTGCCCCTGTGCTCTGGCAGCCCTGTCCTGCCGGGGTGGCCCGGGGGGTGTCCCTGCTGCTGCAGCGTCTCAGGGTGTCCCTGTGCTCTGTGCACAGTCCACGCTGCGCCGCCGGAGCAAGCCCGAGCGCAAGGAGCGCATCAGCGAGCAGACCTACCAGCTGTCCCGGTGGACCCCGGTGATCAAGGACATCATGGAGGTGAGCCAGCAGCCAGCACGGGGCTGGGGGCAGAGCAGGCAATTCCAGAGCCGCCCTGGAAGGGACCTGCAGAGAGCTGGATGCTCCCAGCCCAAAGCCTGACACCTCTGTGAGCACGTGTCCTCCGGGCTGCTCCCTGCCTGCATGGTTGGGATATTTTGGGGGGCTTTCCTGGCCTCCACGCTGTGCTGGCCCCAGGTAGGGTGCACAGAATCACAGAATGTGCTGAGTTGGAAGGGATACCAAGGATCATCAAATCCAGCCCCTGTCCCTGCACAGACCCCCCCAACAACCCCAGCCTGGGCACCCCTGGCAGCGCTGGCCAAAGGCTCCTGGAGCTGTGGCAGCCTCGGGGCCGTGCCCATTCCCTGGGGAGCCTGGGCAGTGCCAGCACCCTCTGGGGGAAGAACCTTTCCCTGCTCTGCAGCCTGAGCCTGCCCTGGCCCAGCTCCAGCCGTGCCCTGGCTGCTGTCCCTGTCCCAGAGCAGAGATCAGTGCCTGCTCCTTCTCTCTCCCTCATGAAGAAGTTTTGGACTGCAGTGAGGTCTCCCCTCAGTCTTCATGGCCCACACCATGCTTGCCCAGCATCCCTGGAATACAAACGCAGTAACAGCTTGGCTGGTTGTGTGTGTGCCACCGTGGCCACCAAGGCTGGGTGACCTTCTCACAGCCCTGCCCATGTCCCAGCAGAGCCAGGGGACAGGCGTGGCTCTGTACAGCTGTGTCTGTGTCCTCAGGAGCTCTGCCCTGGGATAGCTTGGGCAGTTCAGTGCTGCCTCTGCCCTCAGGCCAGCAGAGCCACAGCTCCCTCAGCTCCCAGAAGCAGAGAGTTCATGTTTTCCTTTGTCACAACCCCCCCAGGCCGCCCCTCAGCCCCCCCCGAGGACAGAGGGGCCTGCTCAGGGCACAGTACCTCAGCAAGGTCTCCCAGGTGGCACTGACCCTCCACCCCTGGTGAAGCAGCAGCGGGTCCCTCGTGCTGGAGGGGGATCCCAGGGCTGAAACCTCCAGCTCAGCGCCTGCTCCTGAGCTTCTCAGGAGGGGAATCCTGGGCACAGCCCTTCAGAGGGGCTGTGGGGCCGGGGGCTGTGCCTGGCTCCTCACTGACCCCAGGCCCGTGGCTCTGTGTCCTCAGGATGCCATCGATGACAAGCTGGACACCAAGCACTACCCGTACATCTCCACCCGCTCCTCCGCCTCCTTCAGCACCACTGCCGTCAGGTGGGTGCCCCTCCTCCCTGTCCCTCCCGGGGCTGAAGCCAGCAGCAGGTCTGGGAGCTGCCCAGAGGGCATTCAGGCATCCCCGTGCCTCAGTTTCCCCTCAGGCACTTCATGTCTCCGTTCCCTTGCAGCACCCCAGGTCTCAGTTTCCCTCCAGACAGCCTGTGGCTCTGTATCCCTGTAGGAATCCCTTGTCTTAGTTTCCTTCAGGCATCCTGTGCCTCAGTTTCTGTTCAGGCACCCTGTATGTGTTTTTCTTTAGGCATCCTGTGCTCCAGTTTCCCTACAGATATCCTGTGCCTCCATTTCCCTTTAGGAATCCCATGCCTTCATTTCCCTTCAAGCATCCCGTTCCTGTTTCCCTTTAGGAATCCCATGCCTCAGTTTCCCTTTAGGCACCCTATGCCTCCCCTTCTTTCATGCTTTCCATGTCGCCGTTTCCCCCATGGCATCCTGTGCCTCAGTTTCCCTCCAGGCATCCTGTGCTTCTGTTCCCCTGTAGGAATCCCATGCCTCAGTTTTCCTTTAGGAGTCCCATTCCTCATTTTCCCTTTGGATGCGTGGTGCCTCAGTTTCCCTCCCCGTAACAGCAAGCAGCACTCGTGGCTGGAACCCTGGACTTCACCTGCTGTAGCAGCAATGTCTGTGTGATTTAATTGAGATGCGGTGCCTCGTGCCCGTCCTTCCACCCTCCTCTTCCTCTCCTCAGTGCCCGCTACGGCCACTGGCACAAGAACAAGGCCCCCGGCGAGTACCGGAGCGGCCCCCGCCTCATCATCTTCATCCTGGGCGGGGTGAGCATGAACGAGATGCGCTGCGCCTACGAGGTGACACAAGCCAGCGGCAAGTGGGAGGTGCTAATAGGTGAGTGCTGGCCCCGGGGCTGGCCCCTCCTGCTGGCTGCTCATCCCACGCTCCATCCCGCAAATTCCCGGCTCCAGACCCCCCTGCGGGAGCTGGAACTCTGCGGAAAGGTTTTCTCCGGACATCTGTTGTCACCCCTGTGTGCCCCCTCCCTTCCCCATCTGGGTTGTGTCACTCCAGACATCCTCATTTTTGCTTCCATTTTTTCATGTCTCCTGGCTGGTTTTGTCCAAGCAGGGCTGGGTGAGAGGGGAGGTGGTTTGGCAGCTCAGATTGCTCCTCGGTTTGGGAGGAGGATTACAGGAAGAAAAGTGCAAAATAAAGAGGGGTGCAGACAGGAATCAGGTTTTCAGCTGCACAGGGTGTGCAACAGGACATGGTTGGGGCAGCTCCCATCTCTGCTCCCAGGGGAGCCGTGGGTCAGGCACAGAGGACGCAGTGGAAGCTCTACCAGGTGTTAGCAAGGAGCGGTTAGATACCTGAAATTCCTCTGGGAAGCACAGCCTGGATCCTCACCTTGCAGGGCACAGGCAGGTGTCCTTTACCATCTCATCTGATGCCCTGGATGCCTGGTGAAGCCTGTCCCCAGCATCTCCTGTGCTCCTTGGGAGCAGCACCCCAGTCCCCATCGCCTCCTGCTGCCCCAGCTGTGTCCCTGTCACCCGTCCCAGCTCCATCCTGCCTGTCGCCCGTCTCATCCCGCCTGGCTCCAGGGTCCATCCCCTGCATGCGCCTCCAAAGCTCCAGGCTGCACCTGCCTCCCTCCTCTTCCTCTCCCTGAAAGCAGCTGGTGGTGGTGGTGGCGTGGGGGAGCCTCGGCGCAGCCGTCAGCCCCGCTCTGTTCTCCCACAGGTTCTACTCACATTCTCACTCCCACCAAATTTCTCATGGACCTGAGGCACCCCGACTTCAGGGACTCCACTAGGGTATCATTTGAGGATCAGGCTCCAGCAATGGAGTGAGCCAAAGAAACCAAGTAAAGGCAGCTTACTAATGAAAAAGAAACTCTTCCTCCCCGAAGGGTTTTCTTTGATTCTTCCTTTCCTCCTTTTCTTAATTGTTGTTTCGGGGTTTGTTGTGTTCTCCGATTAGAAAATGCTTGTGGTTCCTCTGACCAGGTGGAAAAGCATCTGGCGTCGCTCCATCATCCCTCAGCCATGTCCCCTGGCTGGCTCCTCCATGCCATGAGTTCCCCCTCACCAGGGCCGGCAGGGTCAGGGTCCTGCCTGCCCCACAGAGGCGTCCCAGGGCCGGGCAGGGGGTCAGAGCTCCTGGATGCTGCCCTGGGAGCGGCTGGAGTGGGGCTGGGGGAGAGGGGCAGCAGTGGAGACCCCAGCACTCGTCCTGGTCCATCCCCACGGGCTGGGCACTGCTGGCAGCCCCCTGCTCTGGGGTGCCCTGGGCCTGGAGTCCCACTCAGCTCAGGTTTGCTCTTGGATAGGCAGGACACTTGCGACGTTGCAGACCCCCAAACCCTGCTCTGGGGTTCAGCTCCTGCTGCTTTCACCAGTGAGTGCCCCCCTGGCGTCCCCCGTGTGCTGCTGGGCTGGTCCCTGCAGTCCAGGGGGGCTGTGGGGCTGAGCCAGTGTGGGCAGCACGGTGGGAGCCCCCTGGCACCGTGCTGGTGTGAGGGGCAGCAGAAGGCGAGAGCCTTTTGTTTTCCTTGTCCCCTGCCACCCCTTCCAGCCACCTCTCTGTCCCCAGGATGCTCCGTGCAGTTCGGGGGCCTGGGGAAGGTCCCTCCACGCCAGCTGTTCCCTGCATCTCCCACCCCTGCTCCCCACTAGTGCCTCCTGCATCCCCCGTGGGTCCTGCGGTGACCCCAGTGCCACAACCCCCCTGCAGCGGCACCTCCGGGCCCCCGCCTCATCCCTCCAGCTCCATCCCTCGCCTCCATTCCTCCCCCGCCGTCCTTTTCCCGTTCTCCATGCCCCCACAACTCCCCCCGTCCCCATAGATTGCATTTCCTCGCAAGCATTTCCAGCAGCGCGGGGCCGGCGCCGCCAGGTAAGGGGGACCCGGGACAGCGGGGACAGCGGCCGGGGCACAGCGGGGGCATCCCAAAGCCATCACTGATCCCCTCGCACCCCTTCTCCTCTGCTCCCACAGGGTCCACGCACATCCTCACCCCACAGAAACTGCTGGACACGCTGAAGAAACTCAATAAAACAGAGGAGGAGAGCAGCAGTTAAAAGGAAACGCTGTCACCACTCGATGCCGACCCATGTCCCTGCCGGGCGCCTGGCCCCGGGTGCCACCCTGCACCCAGTGGGCCCAGCTTCTCTCTTGTTCTTGTGTTGACCCCTCTCTCCCCTCCCAGTGCCTCCCCCATCTCATTTTATCCACAGGGAGGGGATAACAGCCAAAAAAATGATTAATATATATATATATATAAAGAAAATGGATGCATTGTGTTTAAGAGAAAAAGGAAAAAAACCTATATATTTGTAGCTGCAGCTGTGGGAAGCACCCAGGAGCTCATTGCTGAGTAACCATCTGCCCATTGCTAGTGAATATGGTGGGGAAAATGACAGAAAAACACATTTTTTGGGGGAATGCTCCTCACTGGAGTCTTGTGTGGACGGGAGGACAGATGGACGGACACCCCACACCGCTCCAGCTGCTGCTTGGGCGGGTGCCAGGCTGGCACCACCATCTNGTGTATATTAATGACTGTGTCTTGTGACGTTCTTACAAGCTTGGTGTATAGTGATTTCCCCAAACCTCTGATTTTAGTTGGGTTTTTATTTGACACCCCTGGATTGCCCCCTCTCCCTTGCCATTAGATGCACTGCAATATTTTGGGGTCTATGGTTTTGTTCTCTTCCCCTTGAAGGCTGTGAGCCCCCTTTTCCTTCCCTAAAATTGCTCTTTCTTGCCTCGTTGGTGGTTAGCCCCCTCCTTTCCTTTCCCTTCCCGTCTGCTCCTTGCCCATAAAGTTAAATATATATTTTTAGGGCAAAGGCTGTATCATTGCACTGATATTTGTTGGTTCCCCCTTGGTCTCCCAGCCCGTTTCTGTTCCTCCTTGGTTTAGCAATGCAAATGCTTCAGGATCTTGTATGTTGGACATTATTATTATTATTATTTTTTCTGTTACAGTTATTTATATAAAAAATAATTTATCAAAAAGGAAAACTTTAAAAAAAATAATCTAGTCTGTCTTGGAACTTGTTTACCTTGAAATTACTGGAATCTAAATGTTTGAAAGTGTTGAAGCACAAACATGTATCATCTCTGTATATCTGTTCTTCTGTACTAAAGCACTCGAGTGACTAAATAAAAGCGATCTCCATCCCTAGTGCAACTGCGGCTGTGCTGTGCTGCTCCCTCAGGGCCAGGAAAACAGGGAAAAGGCAGAGGAAAATATTCCATCCACCNACGCCATCATCTGGATGGGAATTTGGCATGGGGGTGGTGTGGGAGTGCAGCCAGGACGCTTCACACCATGGTGATTCCCATGTGAAAAGGGACCAAACTGGTCAAACTGGGAGCTGGGGCCTGTCTGCTTGCACAGCCCTGCTGCAGCCCTGCTCCCTCTCTGGGAATTCCTTCAA
>WBMY01015925.1:2363-20113 GCA_013397315.1 Donacobius atricapilla
CGGCGGAACCTTGGCGCGGCGGACCCGTGGCGCGGCGGACCTTGGTGCCGCCGGAGGGGGCGGCGATGGCGGCGGGGCGGCAGCGCGGCCCGCGGGGCTCGGCCGTGCTGGAGCTGCCCCGCAGCCCGCGCTTGGTGTGCGTGGAGTACCCGGGGCTCGTGCGGGACGTCGGGGCCATGCTGCGGACGCTGGGAGGAGAGCAGGGGGTGTCGCGGGTGAGGGAGCCCGAGGGGCGGCGGTGGGTGGGGGCTCCCTGGGCAGAGGGTGAGGGCAGGCGAGACCGGCCCTGGGCAAGGGGACGGGGCCGGGGCCAGCCCCCACATGCGACTCTGCGTGAGTCGTTCCAGCCCAGCATGTCCCCACGCTGGGCCCATGTGTGGTTTGGGAGTGATGGCGCTTCCCTGCTGTCCCCCAGCAGGGATTCGGGCGGTGCCCGGTGAAATCATGGAACGGCTTGGGCTGAAAGGGACCATAAAGTTCATTCAATTCCACCCTCTTGCCATGGGCAGGGATGCCCTCTGCTAGAGCGGCTTGTTCCCACCTGTCCTTGGACACTTCCAGGGATGGAGCAGCCACAGCTTCTCTGGGCACCCTGTGCAGGGCCTCCCCACCCTCACAGGGAAGAATCCTTTCCTCATATCCAGGACGTTGTATTTTTTATTAAGAATCCTTTCCTCATATCCAGGACGTTGTATTTTTTATTTATTTCTTCCTGATACCCAGGATGGGCGCAGAGCCCTGTGATGTGCTGCCGGTGTTGGTGGGGCAGGAACGACCCCCTGAGGCTGTGTGGGGGGCTCCGCTGGCACCCATGGCAGCGTGTGGGGCTGAGGGCTGGCACAGGAGTGCTGGGGTGCTGACAGGGGCTGTGCCCTCCTTGCTGACAGATCTACGCCGACCCTGCCAAGAGGCTGGAGCTGTATTTCCGCCCCAAGGACCCCTACTGCCACCCCGTGTGTGCCAACCGCTTCCCCACCTCCACCATGCTGCTCAGGGTCAGGAGGAGCACCAAGAGGAAGCAGCAGTTGGATGCTGAGGAGCAAATCCAGCCAGAAGTCCAGTTGGAGATGGAGATTCTTGGGATTGTCACCACTGTTTACAAATTTCAAGGTAACCCTTGGGGTTGTGTGCATGTTGCTTACAGGTGAGTGTGTTTCCCCCTAAACAGTTGAGGACTGGAAGGAAAATCAAGTGTCCTGTTGCTACAGCCTCCCTGCTGGATAAACCTCTGCATAACCTTTTGCTCCTGACAGTTGAGTGTGAGAAATATTGTTGAATTAAAACAAACTTCATAATGTTTTAACTTCCGCTGCTCACAGGAATGTCTGACTTCCAGTACCTGGCAATGCACTCTGGCCCTGATGGCAAACAAACCTCCATGTATGACAAAGTCCTGATGCTCAAACCAGAGAAGGAAGAATTTTTCAATAAGGATTTACCTCTTTACATCCCACCACCCATTTTCTCACGGCTGGACACTCCTGTGGACTATTTTTATCGCCCAGATATACAACACAGGTCAGTGCCTTTTCTCATGATACATCTTTCATGTGTTTCACCCTTTTAATTTGCTGCCTTGTGCTGTTTTATGCCTCTCGATTTGGCACAAGAGAGACAAAAAACCGCCAGAAATTGCCTGGCAGTGGCAACCTCAGCAAAATTCCACCTGAGGATTTGCCAGGTGAGGGGAGCTGGGGATGAGGTGAAGGGGATGCCTCTGCCAGCTCCCCTCACACAGTCTGGGATGCAGGACACAGCTCCTGCCTGCTTCCAGAGGGCTGGAGCCAAGGGCAGGCCTTCCAAGAATCAATGCCATGTGTTCCTGGCCCCGATTTACTTTGCCAGGAGAACAGTCTGGGAGATCTCCCACAAGAAACATCTTTCATTTTCTCATTGTTGGCCTTCACCAGCACTTTTTAAAGCAAAAGAAATTTCCAGATTGAGTTGGTATGTGCAGTTCCCTCTTGCTTTGCCCCTGTCCCACTGAGTATCTGCAGTAGCTCCAGGACAGCAAATGCAGAGGGAGAAGCCTTTCCACCACATTTCATACAGATCAGCCCTCAAGTGCTGGAGGGTTTTTTGCCAGCCAGGGCAGAGCTCCTCTCAGTGTGCAAATGGATGTAGTTTAGAAGTTTGGAGACTTATTTAAATTTAAATTTTCTTTCTTCAGCGATGCCGTGAGAGTCTTTTATGGTACCAGTGTGTGATCAAGGGAGGTTGGGCCAAAGTTAAAGCAACCCATTGCTCACCCAGCTGAGTTCCTTTTGTCTTTCCCTGTTCTTAGGGAGGGGTACAACAATCCCCAGGTGTCTGGTGAGAACCTGATCGGCCTCAGCAGGGCCCGGCGCCCACACAATGCCATCTTTGTCAACTTTGATGATGAAGAAATCCCAACTGAACCACTGGATGCTGCCGTACAGAACTGGAAGAAAGTGTGCACCAATCCTGTGGATAAAAAGGTGGAGGAAGAGCTGAGAAAGGTGTGTGCCTTACTCCTGGTCTGAGCATTGTCCTGCAGCAAGCTGGGGAGAAAATAAATTCCTTTTTTCTCCCCAGAAATTCTTGGTGATTGTAAGTGACTGATACAAGTGTGAGTGGATGTTACTGACACTGCAGTGTTCATTTCAGTTCTGCAAGTCAAGCTTTGAATCTGTGGCCAGCTCCCATCAAGCCCCTTTTGTGCCATGAGTTCTCACAGGCCCTGAGATGGATCTGAGCCCACCTGGAAAGCTGCTGTGCCTTTGGTGACCCCTTCCCACTTAGTGTGGCTGTTTGTGTGTTATTTCAGCTCTTCGAGGTGCGTCCCGTGTGGTCCCGGAACGCAGTGAAGGCCAATATCAGCGTCCATCCAGACAAGCTGAAGGTGCTGCTGCCATACCTGGCCTATTACATGGTGAGTGAGGGAGCATCACCTGGCTCTTCCTGGGCCTTTGCCACTTCTGAGGTCCTGCCACTACGTACCTGAGCTTAACTGAATGTAAAGAGACAGAGGGGAGGAAATGCTTTAGAACCAAAGTTGAAGCCAAGGAGGATTCAGTGACTCTTTGCTCCATAGGTTGTACTCACCTCTGCAGGTCAGTGACTGTTCACCTGCCACTGGTGGCAGAATTTTTCCACACAAACACTTGGCTGTGACCTTGCAGGTTGGTTTGTAAAAGCACACAAATATTTGTGCTTTGATGCTTTGATTGCCAAGTTTCAGTGTGTAAATACTGGCATGGCAAGTGAGCAAAGAGCTGGTAAAACAAATACCTGTGGGCAATGAGGGAAAATATTCGAACTTTCCAAGGACCTCTGTACTGAAGGAAAGTGCAACACTGTAGTGCTTCTTTTTAACCATCTTTCTTCCTGTGTTTGTGCAGTTAACAGGTCCTTGGAGAAGCTTATGGGTTAGGTTTGGGTATGACCCCAGGAAACACCCCGAAGCAAAGATTTATCAAGTGCTGGACTTCCGAATTCGCTGTGGAATGAAATATGGTAAAAGGGCCCAACCCACAGAGCTGCTCTCTCTGCTTTCTGGTTAATCCTGGTGGTATTTTTCTTTTTATCTGTTTTTCAAACTCTTGCCATATTTCTTTTCTGATGAACATGTCACCTTTTGAGTTCCTTGCTTACTGTAGTTCTTTCTAAAACTCCTGTAATACTTACTTTCATAGTATGCAATCAGTCTTTCCTCCTTTGGCACATTGTAGCTCTGACTTTCCTCCTCCATGTGTTCCAAGCCCAAGTGGGTGTAGCAGGGCATTCCCCTCCTCACACAGGGGAGGCACCAAGCAGGAATTCGGATCCTCACATAGCAGCTTTTCCTCAAGGACGTCAGCATTTCCTGCAGGATGCTGGGTCTCACACCTTGGATGTGGGGTTGGTTCCCTGCTCTGATTTTGCAAAGGACAAGCTGAGGAAAAGGAATTTCTGATGCCATCCAGTAAGTCCATGACAGAGCTGGCATCCACTCGTTTTTCCAAGTTAAAGGGTTTTGTTGATCTCTCCTCCCCACCCTGCTAAAGCCAGCATATAAAGACCAGCCTGCCCTTCCCACACCAGTCCAGCCCTGTGTTCCTGAGCTGGGGGTTTCTGCAGAGTGCTTGCCCTCCGTTCATTACTGCATTTTGGTTTTCACCTCTAGGTTATGCTGCTACTGACATGCCTGTGAAAGCAAAACGCAGCACGTACAACTACAGCCTGCCCATCACTGTCAAGAAACAAGGTATGCCGGGCCAGAAGGGCTCTCTGGCTCTTCTGCTTCTCTGCTTGCCCCATCCTAGTCACAGGTGGTGAAGGGTCTTCCTGTGTTCTAGCTGAGCCAAAACTGGAGCTTGTTTTCTGCTTACAATATTGCTGCTGTTAAGCTAGAGAAAGATCTCCTGCTGGGAAGTGTTGTGGGAGTGTGGCTGAGCCCCAGGATCTGTTAGCAGGCAGGAAGGAGTTCTGCAAACCACACTGGGAATTCAGAATTCACTGAGGTGCAGAGAATGAGGGAGTTCTCTTTTCTGTGTCAAAGGAGAGGAGAAAAGGTTAAAATTCTGAACAAATGGACTCTGGAAAGCTGCCCAAGTCAGCACCTTTCCTGGGACTGTCCAGTAACATCTCTGAAGAATGAACAAAGCACATGCTCTGTTGCTGGTTGGTCTGGTTTTGTTGAGTCAATAGAGAGAAGTGACAGTCCAGTATGAAAGTTGTCCCTAATTAGGACTCTTTGTTTTCCTTTCAGGAAGTCACACAGTCAGTGTCCACGACCTGAAACAGGGGCTGGGTTCAGCTGGTACATCTGGGGCAAAAAAGCCCCCCTCCAGCAGGTATAAGCTGAAGGTAAGCATGACTTTTTATACCAAAATCTTGAAACATCTCAGTGAAGTAGGGATACTTCCTGGTTTATCAGTCATCAAGGGATCAGCTGTGAGTCAGCTGATGTGCTCAGGTTTGCCTGGGAAGCTCCTAGTTGGATATGGCACTATAGAACAGAGTGTATTTATTTTGTTACATGCTACAAGGTGGGATCGGTGCTTTCCATCCTAATCTTAGATGTGAGGAGCATTTTGCTTCAATTGACAAAATTGGAATTTCATGGGCAGCGAAGTGCAAAAAAATCACCGTGTCTTTATCAGGTCATGCTGCAGAATCCAACAGGGTGGAATAAATAAATGAGTCTTACTCTTCCCTTTTTGCTAGAGTGAAGCCCGTGATGCAGTGCTAGGCAGTGACAGGCTGCAGACAGAGCTGCAGGTTGGAGAGGTGAAGTGTGTTCTCTGCACTGCAGTGCTGGTGTGACTGTGGCTGCAGAGACATTTTGGGGCACTCCTCATTCAGCTTTATCTTCTGCCACGTGCAGATCTATGCCTTAAAACTTGTTTCTCTTGGAAGTACCCTGTTCTTGAGTCAGCCCACTGGAAGTACTTGGAAATGCACATGAATCCTTTCCTTTTTTCCGCCTCTTAGGAATCCGTCTACATTTTCAGAGAAGGAGCCTTACCCCCTTACCGACAGATGTTCTACCAGCTCTGTGACTTAAATGTGGAAAGGTACTGCATTCTGACAGCTTTCAAAGCCTGTTGTTTATACCCTGTCCATTCACTGCTCTCCTCCTGCGCAGGAACATCAGAGGTGTTCAGCTGCTCAATAAAAACAGAACAGTCTTTTCACACATAAACTTCCTTTCCCATCTGACAATACCTTGTTAACCAACTGTGCTATTCCAGCTCAGTGAAGTGGAAGTAAACCAATGTGTCTCATTTGAAACTCATGTCTGAGTGCAGAAGATGAATGTTCCCTTCCCTTTTGCTGCTCTTCAGCCTGCAGAAGATCATCCATCGGAATGATGGCACGGAGCTGGAATGCACGGAGCGGGACGGGTGGTGCCTCGCCAAGACAAGTGATGACCTGAGGGACAGCATGTCCCTGATGATAAAGCAGATCATCAGATCCACCAGACCTGGTAAGGATGCTTTGAACATGAGGATGTTGTGGCTGGCACTGAGGCAGAAGTGTTGCTGCATCCTCTGTGTGTTCTTTGGGATGTAGCTCATTCCAGTGTGGGAGCTGATGCTGCTGGCCTGCAGTGGCAATGTGGGCTGGCATTAGGGATGGCTGGGAGTTAAGGTTTGCTGTTTAATCTTCCCAGTATCAGCCCTGCAGCTTTTAAATGTCTTTTGCACAGCGATAATCAAGATCTTAATTCTGACTGATGGATCTGTTGGTGACATTTTACTTTTTATTGATATTATTGATTGACCGAGAAGTGAGGGAGTTATTTCTCCATGATGCTGGGCCAAAGCAATAATATCCCAGTGAACTGGGTCAAAGTGAGGCAGGAGAGGAGGCACAGCATTGTAGCTCTGTTGCTGTTCTGCTGTCCTTCCTGGAGTGTGGAGACAGATTGCTCTGGGCTTGATCAGATTCCCTTAAGTGTATTAGCTGTGCCCCTGAGGCTGCTGCCTTCCTTTCACATGTTCTCTGAACTCAACTGCAAATGCCCCCAGGTTGCATTGAGAGAGGCATCACAGTGTCTTTCCTTCTTCCCAATTTAAGCTCTTTTCTCAAATACAACAAGCAGTGAAGATGGCAAAGAACAGCTGGCATACGAGTCGGGAGAGGATGAGGATGATGAAGAGGAGGAAGAAGAAGACTTCAAGCCTTCTGATGGGAGTGAAAATGAAATGGAGACAGAAATTCTGGACTATGTGTAAACTCAGGGAGCAGTGTGGCTGCTGTGGACAGAAGTGTCTCTGCTCTTGCTCCTTGAGAGCCAAGGGTTCAGCCTGGGAAAGCAGAGCTTGTACCAAGCTGATGATGTTCTCTCTGCACTGACTGCTGCTGGGCAGCGTTCTGGATGTTTGGGAGCCACTGCCTGCATTTTCAGAATTGCTGTCTGAGAAACCCTCCAGCAAGCCCAACAAACTCCCAGGAGCGAGCCCAGAATCCAAAGCAGCTGGTAACACACCAGAAGGGGAGTGAGGCTGCATTCCCAAATCTCGCCATGGGTGGGAGTACACTCGCTCCGGGTTGGTGGCCACGTGGAGGAGAGAAAAGGTGCCTGAGGAGATGCTGGGAGAAGCAGCACTCCAGTGCTCCGGGAGCCCCTAAGGCAGGTTCTGCCCTTCTGCTTGTCCAGAGGGAATGAAAATACTGTGCCGTGTCTTCAGCACTGAGCCTTGCTGGGCATCCTGGAAATAAAGCCAGCAGGAAGAATCACTTTCTGTCCGTGCGTAAGTCCTTTCCTGGGATGCAGTGCTGGCCTCATTACCTGATGCACTGCTTGGGTCTGCTTTGACTTCCCCAGCTAGCAGTTAGCCAGGACTGGAGGCAGCTGCCAGAGGGGCAGAGCTTCAGGGGCACAGAAATGGGCCACTACCAGCTGCATTGTTCCCACCAAAAGAAAGTCTCAAAAATTAAGAGACACTGGCGTTTTCTGAGTCTTGTGTATTCCCCAGTGTGTTTGAGTACACCTGAAAGCCAAGCTTGCTTTTTTAAAAGAATTAAGACCTCCTCTTCTCCACTGAGGAGGCCCTACAGACTGTTAGAGTTGCTTTTAAAGCTGTCACTTGTAACAAAAGTAGTAAACCCCACAAATTATAATTGGAAAATGCAACAGGTTCATTTCAAAATTGAGCCCTGGTCCCTCAGCCAAAAAGCGCATTTTTCTAAACAAAGTTCAGCCTACCTGAGTGAACATAAAGTGTGAACTCCCCCACAGCCAGGTCCATCCCTCTTTCTCCAGGAAGCTGCTGGCATTTTGGGAAAGGAGGACAGGACAAGCCCTGCCTTGTGGCAGAGACATTTGAGCATCAGTATTTTATTGCAAAGACTACTTACATTGCTGTGTACAAGTCACACCGGGCAGTGTGCTCCTTCATTGAAGTGGTACAAAATACAGACGGTACAGCCAGTCCCCCGGGTGGCACCGGGAGGGGAGGGGGCAGCCCCAGGGCGGGCAGGCGCGGGGCAGAGGGAACACCCTCCCAGAAGTGCTGGTGCCCAGGGGAAGGGGCTTGGGGCAGGGGGGAGGCAGGAGGCTGCCCCTGCGTCAGGGAGCCAGGAGCTCCCATCATCTGCATGGTGGGCAGTGCCAGCCGAGGGGCCACGGGGCTGGAGGAGCTCCGCGCCAGCCCCGCTCACACCCGAGCAGCCTCTTCCCCACCAGCCCCAGCCCCTGGAGTGTGGTCCCTGTCCTGGAGCTGCGGGAGGCTCCCCAACCGCCCGGGAACTCTGACGGATGGGAAACGGAAAATATCTGCTGGAACAAAACGGAAAAGATCTGCTGCATCACTTAAAAAAACAGAGATGGAGGCAGGAGCAACAAAAGGTCCCCCTTTGGTTAGTGTTTCCTACAACGATTAAAACAAGCATCTCTGCCCCTGCTCGAGCAATTAGTGGTACAGAATTTGGGAAGGGGGGGCTGGCAGGGTCTGCACCCCGTGAGCAGTGCTGCTGCCAGCATCCCTCCCAGCAGCCTTAAAAACCAGGGGGGGCACAGGATAGGGACTGGGCTGCAGGGCAGGGGGAGGCTGGATTAGTAAAATGTACAAGTTTGCCTCTTCTATTTACAACCAATAAATACTGAAAAAAAAAAATCAGTAAACTTTGTTTTATACAAAAAAAGTCTCACTGCTGCTTCTCCCATGGTCAGTGTTTGAAAAAGTCCGGTTAAAGCCCAAGGTGAGTGGCACTTTCTGTGGGTCAGGCAATGGCAGCTGGGGCACCTGGAGCACCCTGAGCTCTCTGGCCCCTCGTGTGCCCACGCAGACCCAAAGTCTCGACACAGTTTCAGACAGAACTTTGCTCTCCTCCTCCTCAGGCTGGCAGCACTGGGGGCATGGTCCGAAGCTCCCCCTCGGCAGAAGAGACACTGGCATTTGATCTTTGGTGCAAGTTTGAACGTGGGCTGGCCCAATCCAGCCGGAGGACGCGCTGGATCGGGAGAGGAGCGAGACCACGCAGGCTTCCAGCTGCGGAGGGCACGAGGCACCCACTCCATCACGGCACGGCCACAGCCTCCTCCACGGGGCTCAGCACTGGTGCAGGGCCGCGTCCTTCCAGCTCAGGGCATCCGTGGCTTCTCCCAGGGGGAGGACAGGCAGAGCTGTGCGGCGGCGGCGGCAGCGAGTGATCCCAGGGAGCACAGACGTGGAGGTAACGCCGGGAAAGCTGGGAGGGAAGGCTCGGTAGCCCCTTCCAGCGTGGTGGTGGCTCCTGCTCTGCTCTGGCACGCAGCCCCTCGGCGAGTCACCGCTCCCCGGCTCGCTCAGACACAAGGCACCTACGGCAGAGGCGGGCTCCAGCTCTGGGCTGGCCGGGCTGGATGAGTGTCGCACCGTGGAAGGTTAAAAAAACAAAACAAAACAACGGACAAATCCCCCCCCACTGCTGCCTTCCCGCATAGAAAAAAAGACCTGATTGGAATGGGGGCTTGTGCAGAGAGAGGCAGAGGCCGACACCGGTTGCCCAACTCTCAGCTCTGGGTGGGAAGGGAGGTGCACAGCCGTCGCCCGTGGGTGAGGGTCACTCCTCTGCCGTGCAGGGGGGCACAAGGACCGGCCACAGCCAAGCCCGGAGCAGCTGCCCCCAAGGCCCCGTCGGTGATGGGTGGCAGTGGGGCTGAGGCTAGAAGATGCCCTTGGCGATCTTCAGGCCCTTCTGCTTCATCCTGGGCAGGGTGGAGCTGGAGCCGTGCTTGATCTTCACCCCCTTGGAGAAGCCGCGCTTCTTGAGCACAAAGTCGTAGTTGGCAGCAGAGTTCATGGCGTAGAAGACATTGGCGTTGTCAGGGATCTTCAGCTCTGGAAGTGAACAAGGATGAGGGTCAGTCAGGTGCCCTTTCCTTGAAAGGGAACCAGAGGGGGGCCAAGGTTTGTCCCCAGGTGCTGGGACCCCCCTCTTGTCACCTCTCATCCCAGCACTGGCCCAGTGCTGCCCAGGCTGCATGGCCCCAGGAAAGCCCCCACACCCCAGCACACACACACCTCTCTCCTCTGAGATGATCTGGACAAGCTCATAGTCTTCAGGCCGGTCCCCATCCAGGTTGTGTTTGGCCATGGCCTTGCGAATAACCACGGGGGTCTTGTCCTGGCTCGTCACCTGTGAGCACAGAGCGCTGTGAGCTCAGAGCACTGCTAAAGCCTCCCCCTCCTCCCAAAATGTGCCATGCCCATGTCCCAGCGGGACGAGCCACCCCTCCCTGGTGCTCCCCTGGGGGTGTTACTAACCAGGATGCTCTTGTACATGTTGCCGTTGTCCACAGCCAGGCTGACTCGGATGATGCAACAGTCGTCGACCTGCTGGTTGTAGAGGGGCAGCGAGAGTGAGGAGTAGCTGGAGATGCCGGAGACCGAGCGCTTGTGTGTGCGGGAGGCCGTCACCGGCGTGGAGGAGACGGAGGAGGAGGAGGCACTGCTGGAGCCTGAGCCGATGCCTGACGTGTCCAGGGAAGAGAGGGAGGTGGATTCCCAGAACTGGAGGGCAGGGAGGAGAGGGGATGCGGAGGACACAGTGGGTTTAGCTTCTCCGTCGGCCACAGACGGGGCGTACCAGCGCTGGGGGAGGGAGGCCAGAGGGATCTCACTGACCTGTGACAACGGGGGACCGACACAACTACAGCTGCTGGAGGCACGAGAGCCTTGCCGTGCTGCCGGAGCAGCCAAGGGCAGGGGACCCCCGAGCAGCCCCCGGGCCCCCCGCCTGCTCCTCCCAGCCCCAGCGCCAGGGCAGAGGTGGGACAGTCCCCACACCATGGCCACACCGGCCCTGGGACCCCTGGCCCCTGCGAGCTGCCACGTACCTTCTTCTCCTGGCAGTCAGGGGACTCGGGGATGAAGCTGATGTTGATCTCCTCCACGTCAGAGCTGCTGGAGCCGGCGGAGGTGACGCTCACCGAGTCCGTGGCATCCCCACTGCACAGGTACTGCCCACACTTGAGCTGGTCGAAGGATTTCGAGTGGGAGCTGCCGCTGGCACAGGGCTCGGTGCTCGGTGGCTGCCGGCTGCCAGGAGAGAGGTGGCACAGGTGAGAAGGGAGCAGGGTGAGGGTGCATTTGGCTGGCAGGCCGGGGGCCACGCCAGCCTGGTGCCCTGCAGTGCCCAGCCAGAGATGGCCCAGGCTGGCCCCCACCTCCCACCGGGGACTCACTCGCTCCATCTCTTGATGATGCCAGTGTTTTTCTTGGCCTTCAACGTGTTGCTGGCTGACTCTGACAGTGGCTCAATCTCACACGACAGCCCATAGCTGGGAGGGGAGAGGAGGCTTTGAGCTCCCTGTGCTGCCACCAAGTGTGAGGGAGGCAGAGCAGAGAGGGGAGCACGGGACAGCTGCTGCTGTCAGAGGAAACGAGCAGTGGGACCTCCCGAGGCACCAGCACGGCCCCAAACCCCTCTCACACTCACCTCTCGGCCTCGCTGAGCCGCTCCAGGCTGTGGAACCACTCCACAAACTGGTCCTCCTGGGTGAAGCTGTAGTTGTTGCAGGCTGACTGGAGCAGCTTGATCTGAGCAATGACTTCGAACTCCTGCAGCAAATGGAAGCCATGAGACCGGATCCCCCTCCCCCAAAACTGGAGAACACAAAGTGAAAAAAGGAGAGGGATCAAGCCCAAAGAGACTGGCTCAGTCTGGGATTGCACCAGGTCAGCCTTGCTGTGCAGCTGCCAGGGCAAAGCTCTCACCTTCCTTCTCTTCTCAAAGTTGATCAGCCCACTCTGAAAAAGAACGAGATGAAGGTCAGTATGGAGCAGGCAGAATATTCTCCCACCCCCATCTCTGTCTTGTTGCCACTGCAGTGTGAGTAACCCTACTGAGAAAAAGTAGCCCATTTCCTTGGGACAGAGGTGGGTGGGCAGTGTGGGATATGGGATGTGGTGTGGGATACAGGATGTGCAGTGTGGGATATAGGACACACGGGGCACCAGCCTTCCTTTTATCAGCCCAGGCTCTGGGAGGAAGGGGAAGGAGGTACATACATCCAGGAAATCCTTCATGGCCGTGTCCAGCATCACCAGGTCTGTGAGGAAGGTGCCAAGGTAGGGGATGGTGCCCTGCATCACACCCTGTGGGGACAGAAGGGACAGTGAGGTCAGCAGAGCTGGGACCAGCCCAGGCAGCTGCTGGGGACTGGGGCACAGGGACAGCCCTGCCACACTCACCATCTCTCGCTGCTGCTGCTGCCGCTTCTGAGCCCTCTTTGGGTTGATCTCCAAGGTGGCAAATTTGGATGTGCCCTCCTGGATGGTGAGGGGAGGTGGGATCAGCACAGGTGGGAAATGGCACTAACGCCCATCAGCTAAAATCCACACTCATTTTTATTTACATAACGTTCATTGTAGGAAAGAGGAGGAAATCAAAGCTTTTTCATGGCTCATCGTGAGGACAGCCGTAGTGAATAGGAATCGCTGCTCTCATTTCTGTATAAATGCCTCCCTAATGGGACGTTTTGTTCCCTTTTGCATTTTGTTTCCTCTCAGTCCCTAAACCAGAGCTAGGCTGGGATCTGTGGAGAAGCTCCACATGGAATAAAGACATTTTTGCCGCAGCCTTTCACCAACTCCACCACCCCACCTGGAATCAAGAGGACTTTGCACTGGACCGTTAACAGGCAGCTGCCTCTGGGGAGAAGCTGTCACCTGGTGTTCTGGATCCCATCCCATCTCTTCCCGGAATTGTTTTGCCAGCTCCAGGTAATAACTTTTCCGGGGAGAAACAGAAATCCTAGCCTAGGTCTGAAACCCCTGCCTGCTCCCCAGACTCAGCACACCCTGCCTGCAGCCACGCCTGCGACTCCGGCAGCTCTGCCAGGGCTTTATCCCTGTGGCTGGAACACCATGGGAACCCGAGCTGCCTGCCAGGAGCAGGGCAGTGCAGGCCCTCCTGCCCCCTACCTTGATGAGCAGCTCCCGGCTCAGCGAGTGGTTGTTCTCATCGGAGAAGATCTCCGAGAGCTCGTGGAACGTGCGGAAGCTCTCCCTGCGCAGGGGGAAACCAGGGGAGAAGTCAGCAATGCTGCCACGGTGGGGTTTCCTCCTTTGGGCTCTTCTCTGCTCACCCAAATGACCCCAGTTATGCTCAGCTCCAGCTGGGCCTTGCTCTTTAGGAGCTACTCCAAGGTGTTTCACACGGAAGGGTGAGGTGACGATGCTTTTATTTCCTCACCCTCCTTAGGTCCCTGACACCTTACACTGGTCCCTGGGTTTGGGGCACACTCCAGGAGGCAATGCTGGAGCTGAGGTGATCCCATTTACACATTCAAGTGCCTCAGCACATTCTTCCCCTTGGAACCAGCCCTGCAGGAGCTCCTTACCGCAGGACCTCGTCCCAGGTCTTCTTCAGCCGGTGCACGGCGTTGCACTGCAGGGCCGAGAGGATGGCTCGGAGGGAGGAGAAGTTCTTCAGGATGCGGCACTCCTGAGGGCAGACGAGGAGACAACAGGGGTTGGGTTAAAAGAAGCTGAAGGATCTGCTGGTATTCCAGCACGGCAAAAGCTCGTCCCTTGGGTGGAGGTGAGCTGTCCTACCCGAGCCACTTCGATCCACCGCTCCACCACCTTGGCCCTCTGCTGTGGCTTCAGGGACCTGTCCCCGAGACAAGTGGCGATGACACAGTTGGCCACGCTGTTGAACTGGGAGACTGTGGCCCGGATGGTGGGGGCCAGGTGCTCTTTGCCCTTCTTGTCCCTCTGGGACCAGATGCAGCCCAGGCAGTGGTAAGGCACCACTTTCTTGAACAGCTCCTGGAAGATAAAGGGATGGAGAAGGGCTTCTTTGTGCTCTGCAGGGAGAGAACAGGCCAGGAGGAAAAAGGGATGGGAAGAGCCAGGCCTGTACCTAGAGCAGCACTGACTCAGGCGGTGGGTGACTACTCACAGCATCCATCAGCGTGAACTGTTCTGCCACCATCTCTGGGGAGAAGGAGAGGAAATCTGGCTTCCCATCCCCGACCCCGTTCTCCTCCACCAGCTGGAAGGTGCAGCTGCCGTGGTCCACAGCTGCAGGAGACAAGGGTGAGGCTGAGCACTGCAGTGCCCACACCAACCCACACCAGCCCCCTGCAGACACCCACACCCCACCTCCCGGGCTCCTCATTCCCATCTGGCTTTGCACCTCCAGCAACAAGGCTCAGATAAAAGGATATCGTCATTTTAAACCTGGGTGCAAGTGTCTACAGAGGATTAAAGACAGATTAGCTAATCCACTTAGAAATCCCACTCCTGCTGCAGCTGGGTTGGCTTCCCAAGTGTACCTTCATGGAAACAGAGTTCATGGGTGCTCAGCCACGTGGCTCAAGTTTTGGAGACCCTCGATGCCAACCAGCAGCATTCCCTCCACCTGCAGCCCCAAATGACCCCGACAAGCCAGGGGAGGACCCCACCTTCTGCCTCGGCCTCGCTCTGCTCCTGCTGCTGGAACTGGGCCAGCAGGATGCGGGCTCGGCGCTCCAGGTCGGAGCCGGGGATGTTGTGGCGCACGTAGGAGATGAGCTGCTTGAGGCAGGCAAAGTCGGGGGGCTTGCGGAAATCCTCCGAGTACTGGTCCAGCCAGGCCCCCAGGATGGAGGAGATGGTGCTGCAGGAAGGGGGAAAACACCGGCAAAGAGGATCAGGTGCCAGGAAGAAGCTGTGTGTGCACCCCCACAGGCCCAGGAGCAGCACGGGAACAACACGTCCCTCCCAAAGAGCTGCCAGCAGAGCCAGCACAGCACAGACAGACTTACTTCTTCAGCTCCATCCTCTCATCCACAGTGTGCCTGGTGTGGTCCCCATTTGCCTGCACGTGGAGTTTGCCATACCTGGTGGGGCAGAGGGGAGGCAGTGAGCACCCTGCACTCAGCTGCATCTCAGAGCAGCCTCTTCTCCCTGCACAGCACCTCCTGCTCAGTGTCCTGCTCCCCTCCCGCTGCCACAACCTCCCCGTTACAGGAAGAGGGATGTAGCCAGCACTGGCCACCTCACTGGAAGAGCTCCAGCTTTCCAGGGAGTTGTGTCCTCCCTGTCCTGTCCCAAAACCTTCATGCTGATGGGAGAAGCCACCAAACCTCCAAGGCAGAAAGATGCTGGGGCTTTCCTGGCCACCCCAGCTGTGTTTTGGGGCTCAGGGCAGCCTCACCTGTTAAGCAGCAGGTCCAGCACTTGTTTGGTGGTGGCAAAGGCCCGGTAAGTGCACAGGAAGATGGTGACATAGGTGGAATCATTGCCCTTGAAGGCTGACACCAGGTACTCCACCAGCTTCTCCAAGGTCCCAGCTTTTATCGTCCGCACCTTACACGTCTCGTAGAGGTTTAAGGCAGACTCATTCTCGAACTGCCAGGATAGGAGCAGAGGTCAGTGGGCTGGGTGAAGACAGACACCACCAAGTGCAAAGTGCTCCCAGCAGCTTCACAAGCTCAGGTCTAGGCTGGGATCCCCACAGTGCCTGAGACTCTCCTAGCTGGGAAAGGAAAGCTAAGTCTCCTCAGACAGCAAACACCACCGAGCCAGCTGAGAAGACCTGAGCAGCTGGGAAACCCCAGGAAAGGCCTCAGGGTTGCCAAAATCTAGATATAAATCAGAGTCGCCCTGTTTTTCAAAATGGGGCTGCAGATTGTTCCACCTGTGCCCCTTCCCATGCGGCAGAGGGCAACAGGTGCTCCCACTCCCTTCTCCCAAATAAATACAGGATTCCCATGGCAGGGAAACCTCTGAATCCTCCCCTGTGGCAGGAGGAGCCCCCAGCTTACCCCCAGCCAGCGCTGCCCTTTGTTGGCCGTGTGATGGAGCTGCACTTTCCGGAGGGATATGCTGTAGATCACACCATCCTCCAGCTCTTCTCCGATCTCCTGTGTGGAGCTCTGCATGGAAAGACAAGATACACCATGAGATAAGGAGAGCAAAGCGTGGCAGAGATGCTTTTGTGGCTCCGACGAGGGATCCCAGCAAGCCAAAGGCAGCAGCTGGCTGGCAGTGAGTCTCCCTCACCTGCTCAGAAATGCAAACCAGGTGACACCAGTGTGTCTGGCCAGCTGAGCCTGCCCACAGTGGAGCCAGGACTTTGGGAAGCTGCTCTCGGTCTGTCCCACGTCCCCTGGCTCCATGTCTCAGCCCTTCAGTAAAGCCAGGCTGTGCCAGCGCAAGGTGGGCCCCCTCACAAGGCAGGAAAAGGCACCGTGACAGCAGAGCCCAGTGCCCAGCCCTGGCTGCTCCCCTCCCCAAGCCTCTGCCTTTGCTGTGAGGTGACACTGGCTCCTGGTCTGAGCAGTCTCAGTGATCTGGCCCTGCAGGAACAAGCACCTCGGTGCACTTCCCTAAGAAATCATCACTGTCAAACCAAGCTGCCCACCAGCTCTGGCAGCACTGGCCACGGCACGAGGCAGAAATGCAAAGCTCAAAGCTGGGGGGAAATCCCATAGATCTGCACCAGGGTGGGATCAGACACAGCCAGGACCGGTCTGGGCACAGGGGTCAGGCACCTCTGGGTGACAGGCACCCAGCTGTGAGGCTCCCATTTCTGCTCTGGAGGATGGAGAGCACCAATAATTTGGTGAGGAAAGGAGTGATGCTTTTCAGGGCAAGTCCCCAGGTACACACCTCCCCCAGCACCACATGGCAGCACGGGCTCAGCAGCAGCCCCAGCCCCACAAGGACAATTTGGTTCCCTCCTCCTCCTCCTCCTCCCTAACCACGCTCTGCTGAGTCAGTGCCTCCCTTAAGAAGATTTATCCAGATCCTTTTAAAGGCGGCAGGGATCTCCCCCGCCCTCCATCCCCCTCACCAAATGGCAGGACATGGACAAACACACGCCAAAACCCACAGCTCAGCAGATGGAGGAAACACCCGAGGAGCAGTGAGCTGGCTGGAGGGGGAGGTAACCATCACTGGGACACAGGGCTCTGGGGACAAACCTCTCCTGCCAAAGCCAGCCCACAGCTTTCCCTGCTACTGCCCCTCAAAGAGCCCTGAGCATTGACAACAGCACAGCGCTCAGCGAGGAAGAAACTGCCATGAAAGGACTAAGAACAGAGCCCCAGGAGTGAGGCTGCTCCCTGCAAAAATTCCTCCTCCAAACTGCCCCCTGAGAACGTGGGGACAGCCACACCCAGGGCCCAGGCTCAGAAGAGGCTGCGCACCTCAGAAGGCAGGAGCAGAACACGACCACACGACCCGGAGCTGAGGGACCCAACGAGCACCCAAACGCTCTTTAACCGCCCTCCTTTATCAGCACCACCACAGCAGGGGTCACTGCTCTGTTATCACTCCCTGCTTAAGGAATGTGTCCTCCCTCAATCGCAAGGAATCAGGGCAGGGAAGCACAGCCAGCTCAAAGACTAAGGGGAAGCTTGAAAAAGCCTCTCATTCATGGTTCTAATGAATGAGGGCAGAGAATCCCCCTGGGCAGGGTTACTGACATTTTCACTTTCTGCTGAACCTGCTTTTCTCACTTCATGCCAGATTATGGAGAGGTTTGGTTTGCTGAAGTTCAAGGAGCTGTGAACATCAGAAGCCTTTCCAGGGTTCACTGGCTTCCAGACCAACCCTGAGAGCACCCGCATGAGGCAGCGGACACCAAATGTCCCTCCTGGCACCTGTCCCTCTCTTGTTCTGTGCTCTGGGATAAATTATGGCACAAATCTGTGTTCGAGTACATGGCCCTGGGGACTGGCACAACCTTGGGAGAGGGCTGCCAGCACAGCTAAAGCTTTGTGCCCGCTCTGGATCAACCATCTACACTGACAGCACCTAACCAAGCTGGCCAAGTTGTCTTTCTTCTACCTTTAGATGCTGTTTCCAAAAAAAAAAAAA
>WBMY01015925.1:20149-33703 GCA_013397315.1 Donacobius atricapilla
TTCCCAATTTGTCTTGGGCTCTTTCCCAGCCTTCATCACCCAACCTGCACATCAGCCCTACCCCCGTGTACCTCCCATTTAAGCTGAGAGGAAAACTCTAGGTCCAGCAGGACCAGAGCCCTGTACAGCCTAACTCAGGAAAGAGATTTGGCTGGGCAGTTGTAAACCCCAGACGAAAATATCAAGAGAAATCAGATGCTTGCTGACGTGCAATTAAGTTCATAAATTAAATCATATGGGAGGAAAAAACCACCTCAGGATCAACCCATGAATCATTGGCAGCTGCTGTGCAACTACAGTGGAAAGTATTGCCACAACTGTGCAGGGTTTTCACTCTGCATTTCACATCACGTGCAGGGGATACACCCTACTCTGATGTGCATAAAAGCAAATTTCATTTCCTTCCCATATCCAAGACTGCCAGATTCATTCATTTTTCGCCTTGCTGACTCGTGTGATATCCCCCAAAGTTCCCCCTTTGCAAACCACACACGAAGGCCGCGGCTTCCCAGCGGTCTGCAGGCTCCTGCCAAGAGCCAGGAGAGCTGCTACACTGGGACATTCTAAAATTTGGCTATTTATATTCCGTGTGAGCTTCCCCTTTGCTGTGGCCGCTCCTCCGAGATGCTGATTGTGCATTCCGCGCGTGTCGGTCAAAAACCAACCAAGCCAAAAAAGTGGCGGCAGGACGGAGCCAGAGGAGTCTCATCCCAACACCTGCCCCAAGCACACACTTCTCCCCTTGCAGATGAGGTGATGAGGTGGGAGCAGGGCAGGGAGAGACTCAAAACCTTGACCTGTGGCTTGTATTTGTGCTGGCCACCCTGCACAATCCTGCACTCACACCAGGATTTCCAGCATGTCAACCAAAGCTGAATGCCCTCAAAATGGTCCCTACAGAGACAGATGAGTGCTGGTAAATACTGCAAGAGTCACTGCCCTGCACATCTGCTGGGATTTTCTGCCCCTCAGAAGAAGGGAACATGAGTCAGGCTCAGCCAGCACACAAACCCTCCTCCACCTCAGCCTGAGGGTGAGACACAGGTGAACATCCTCTTCCGTTGGCACAAAGGATGAATCCAACAGGCCCAAGCAGTGCTTTAAACATCTGCAACAAGATTTGATGGTTATGGCATCTGCACCTTCCGCCAAACTCACACAGGTGGGACCCGGCAGCCCAGAAAGTCAGATCCAACACATTTCAAGATGGGCACCAAGAAAAGGGAAGACACAGGAAAATGAAGGTTTGGTTTGATTTCTCCAGCTCAGTGTGCAATCCTGGCCCTCTCCACACATCAGGAAAAAGGCCTCTGGCTGGAGGGGCACAAGGAAAAGCCACATGTTTAACTCTCCCCAGTTGTGCAGAGCAGAGGATTTTGCAGAAGCAGCCGTGAGTGAACTCTGCAGGAGTTCATCCCCTGAAATATGAAACGGGAGGTCTGCACCAGATGGCTGCCCTGGGCCTGGGGACTGCCTCTTCCAATTCCAGCCAGCCCTGGAGCTCCCACTGATGCTTCAAAGCTTTTGTGACTACACCAGGGAGGAATTCCTGCTCCGTGCAATAAACTCTTCTGCTCTCTGGTGAATGTTCTTGTACTCGGCGTGGTGTCAAACCCCACGTCTTCACACAGAGGATTAATAAGGAGCTCTAAGATGCAGCCAAGGTTTGTGAGCCTGGAGGAAGGGTGTGAGGGACCCTGAGAGCCAGGCAGAGAGCAGCAGCAGCAGCGACTCTGCCTTCGGCCCTTCCCGACAGATGAAAGGAGGGGAAAATGCAAACGCTGAACAGCAAAGAAAAACATTGGCTCGGGCTCTGCATTTTGGGAAGTGTTTGAGCTCAGTCACAAAGGTGGTTTTAATAAGACAGGAGCAAAGTGCAGGATTAAGTGTGAGCACGGCAGCATCCCCACACTAACACACGCACAATTACCCAACAATTACCAGGTCTTAAGAGCTCTGGTCCCGCGTGCCCCGGGTTAGCGCACTGGCCTCCAAAGGCACAAAAATAATGAACTGTCAGTGGAAAAAGGTATTAATTTCAGCACACGTGGAGGAGGCACAACTGCTCAAAGTGCTTTTGCTGGTGCTCTCTGGACCACAGCTGGTTTAACAATCAAGATATTCGTGTTACTCTGCTCCCTTTTCAGTCGAGTTACACAAAATGCCTGTTCTACAGACAGGGACCGAGCAGCACCGAGAGGATCTCTGCACTGTGATTCCAAAGGGGCTGCTGCTACCAGCCACCAGAGAGGAGCAGACACTAACCCTGCCCATGGGAAGCCAGGAATGCGTGCCTGTTGGGAATTAACAGTCCCACTGGCTAAGGAGACAAGAAAAGGCAGAGCTGAGCCTCGGAGACGTCACCAGGGGTTTCCCATTGAAGCTCCGTGCTTGCACAAGCTCAAAAGAAGTCGATGAAAGGTGGTAAAGCCAGAAACAGCAAGTGGGAGTTTGGTCTTTACAATCCCCAGCCCCTTCTCAGAATAATCCCTTCCCACTAGTAACGGGAAATGGGGCCTTTCCAGAAACGAAAGGAAGCAGCTCCAGCACGGCCCGTGTCCCCCGTGGCTGACACCAACCCCCAGCTAACTTTCATTTCAGCCTCATGAGCAAACCCTGAACCCCTGCAAGGAACAGCAGCGACTTCGGGACCTCTTATGCAAACCCAAGTGTATAACATTATGTAAAAGGAAATAGGAAAAAAAAGTCACGTCCGGGTAGTGAAAGGAAAACAGGCTCAGTTCTGTGAACCAAAGATAAAGACCGCAAAAGCAGAAGCACCCTGTGTCCTACACGTCCCAAAATAAGCACACGCAGCACAACACTCTTCCCCCCACGGGGACTTCCAGGCAAAAAGCCCTGAGGTGGCTGTTCCCCCACGGTTCTGCCTCGAGGGATCGTCCACTCCTGGCACTCACAGTTTCCTTCCCCAGGCTGTGCTCAGGAAGGCCACAAGGACACTCCAAATTGGCGAGGAAGCTGACAAACATCCCCTGTTTCAGGGGAGGGAAAGGTGCCCACGCTGGTGACTCACGGCATGTCCTTTGGGGACAGCAGCCCCACAGAGGGCAGGAGCACTGGTGCTCCAAAATATCACCCCAGCCACGGCCATGGTGGCATTGGGGTGGCTCTCTCCAGCTGGGCAAGTTGATCTCCCACTGTCTCCTTCCCCCTGAGTGCTCCCATCGCTCTCCATGCAGAGATGATCAGCAGAAAAGACACAATTCCTCTGGGTTTTCAACACTCTCTGCCTTCCTTCCTGCCTGCTCCGAGCTGCCTCAAACCAGGACTGATTCCAAGAGCCCACTAAAACACGGCAACAGAAGGGGAAACAGGAAAAGAACCGAAAAAAAAGGGCCAGAAGCTAAACTTAAAGCCACCATGCAAAAGGGGTGGTTGTGCCAGGACAGCAGGCCAGTGGCAACAGCTGAGGGCCTGTTCTCTCCCCATCAGTTGCTGGGGACAGCTGCGTTCTCCTGACAATCTGCTCCAGGTGTTTTGGCATGGAAAGCTGTGCCCCAGGGGAACATCCCTGGAGCCCGTGCTTCACCCAGCACCAGGATGGGGCAGAGAGAGAGAAAGAGAGGGGCCACATCACCCCGTATCCGCCTCCGGTGGGGATCTTACGCCTCCTCCCTAGTGCTCTGTGGGTCCTGAGACCCACAGCAGCTCTGATCCCGTGTCTCTGGCCCAGAGGGGTTGCAGGGGGGACCCAAAGGCAGCCGTCTCCATCCTGGCAGCTTAGGGAGAAGGAAAGCTGGCAGATCGTTTACAGAGGCATCTTGTGACTCAAGGTGAGTCAGTGGCTGGAGCGAGGATTAGGAGCTCAGTGCTCAGGTCCAGGAACGAGACAGAGCAGATACGCAGGATTCCTCCTCCATTTGTTCCTGGTTTGCTTTTTCAGAAAACCAAGAGCCTTCCCACATGGAGAGACCTCTTCACTCTCTTTGTGGTTTGGAAATCAAAGACTCTGCGTGTCCACTCCATCCCCAGACCCATGAGGTGGGGGAATGCAGGTGCTGGGGGGGGAGTTCAGCCTGACAGAGGGGCTCCCGAGGGAAAAGCAAACTCCAGCCACAACAGGCAGGACTGACGGGCTGCAAAGCCTGTGTTTCCTACACCCAGGAGCAGAGATGACCACCAGCCATTTGTAGCCCACATGGAAACACCACCGGAGCAGGACACCCTCGTGTCCCCTCCCAGGGGACGTGCTGGGATGGGCTCCCCTCGCAGGCTGTTCGAAGAAAACCGAGTGCAGCAGGTTTTGCTTCCTCCCTAAGTCGATGGAAAAAAAGATCCCGCCGACACAGCAAATCTGGCTCTTGCTCCACAGCCCTGAGCCATGTGCTCGTGATGGCCCTGGCAGCATCCCTGCCCAGAGCCGACGCCTCCACAGAGGCAGGTTTGGGGCAGAGGGAAGCAGCCCTTGCTCACAGAGCAACTGCTCTGCCACCGACTCGCCTGCCTCCCCCGGGGCATTACTGGAAGTGAAACCAGAACGACACGGCTGGTGAAAAACGCTGCATGAAAAATTAATACAGGTACTGCTCTGCGAGGTTAAATAAAGATCGAGTGTCTGATCCTAAGTCATTTCGGCTCAGAACAAAAGGTTTGCGTTTTACCGAGACGGAACAGAAAAATCTGCAAAAAAAGGTAACTGAAACAAGTTCAAAAACGGATAGGTTTTTTTCTGGGTGTACAGTAGCACCTGGAAGTCACATGCAACATGACCGTTCCCCAGTGCCTTGTTCCAATGTGAATTAAAACATGAGGGGTGTCCTGAAGGGTTCCAGCCTACCCAACCTGGTGCTGCTCTGTCGATTCCACCTCTGAAGCAGGGCCCTGGTGCACCAAATGTGTTCTTTCTGCAGCAGCAAGAGCTGCCAGGCGCATTGGGAAAGGGATGGAGATGAGGCTGGCACTCAGAGCTGATGTTCCTTGAAACTGATTGAAATGGTCACACCTAAAATGTCAATTCTGCCTTCACACACATTCACCAGGACACACAGACTTGTTCCTTGTGGCAGCTCCGGGGCAATGCTTGCCCTTTGCATGCATCAGCACCTGCAAGTGGCTTCATCTCCACAGAAGTCTTTACATTTGCAGAGATGCAAAACCTTGACTATTCTCCAGCTCTCAGCCCATGTACCAGCCCAGACAGCCAAAAAATTTGTCTTCAGAAGTATCAGCTGCAGTAACATCAGCTCCTTTTGTCAAACCTTGCCCTTGCCCTGGCACATCCGTGTCCTGCACGACTGAAGTGCTCACCTGGGCACGCGCCTGTGGCAAGAGCAAGGTGAGGTACGCAGGAAGGGCAAAGCAAAGGTCACAACTGCCAGGTGTAAAACCCCAGCCCAGCGCCAGGAGGAGGCTTTCAGCCCCCCATGCCATGCTGAACCATCCCACGGGCCCCACACTGACATTCCCGGAGAATTTCACCACACAGCATTCCCAAGCAGCCTGGCTGAGCTGTAAATATAAACATGCAGTAACTCTCCTGCTGCAGCGTGCAGAGGGGGAAAAAGGCAACAGAGTCACATCTCCCTGGAATTCTGAAGGTGCACATATCGGGCTGGCCAGGCTGGGGGCTGTCCAAAAACCACAACCTTACCTGGCCACACTCTGGCGGACAGAAACCGCACCTTTCCCTTCCGTTTCCACTCGAACAAGGCTAATTTCAGTTCCGCTGAGACACAAGCTTACCTTAGATAAGCCGAGCCGAAATAAACCCCAGCGAAATAAACGTGGCTACCCATGTGTTTACCCTGCCTTACATCAGCTGCCATTCCCTCCACCAAACCTGGTGTGACGGAGCAGGGGCAAAGCTGGCCAGCCCAGACCCTTGGGGGGCCCCCTCCCTACACTCCCAGGGCCACAGGCCGTGCAGAGGAGGATGCCCCCAGGCCAGGCTGGCCCCGGGCAGGCTCTGCCAGCCGGATCAATGGCACCACTGTGCCCCCGGCGCCGCGGAGGGGCTGGCAGCGCCGGGGCCACGGGCGCAGGCTCGGCCACGGCTCGCTCTTTGTGTGCGTGTCTGCACCGGCCTGACCCAGTAAACAGCTGAAGCAGAGAAAATGCGGGAACAATCCAGCGCGGGGAGGCAAGCGAGAGGGGCTGACGGCGAAAAGGACGGCGGGGATAAATGCGAGGCTTTGTTCTCCGGCCGTGCCCAGCTCCCAGCTCCCAGCCCGGCCGGGGTGACGCGCGGCTCCTCCATTTGCTGCTGGCATTTGTGCACCCCGGGATCAGCCGGGCTCGTCCCAGCCTCCTCCTGACACCCGCAGCCCCGGCGTGTCCCGGCACAGCCCAGCTGCGGGTTTCAGGCCATCATCCCCTTCGCAGGGCATCCCGCTACTTGCTCCCCTCCCCGCGGCGCCCGTGGGAAGGTGGGAGAGGCAAGAGCAAGCGCTTCTGCTCTTTAATCAACAAAATCTCACCTTGGGAGTATTACTTAAATAGGTGTCAACGAGGCAGGAGGTGCTACGCGAGCAGGTGTCAACAAGCCGACACCTGGGGGGTGCCAATCGGGATGCTCTGCCAGCTCCGGGTGATTTCCACAGCAGAGGCAAATGAGATTTTACGATTAACTGACACCTTCGGGGAGAAAACAACTGGAAAAGGATAAAAATCCCGCTGTTGTCAAGCGCCTGAACACACGCACAGGCAGCCTCAGCAGCGAGATTTGACCCTGAGCGCTGAGTGTGCCCGGGCAGGGAGCAGGAATTCCCTCCCCAGACCCTCAGCCCTGCACTGTAGCTGCGGGTTTGGCCCTGGACCACGTCGGAGCAGCTCAAACACCACAAAGGTGCCCGCTCCTCCTGGCCACGGCACCTTGGAGATCCAGCACAGGCACGTCCCCACCCCGACTCATCTGTTCGTGCCACCCCGCCCCGTTCATCCCCTGCGATTACCTGCCACAGGTGAGCACTCCTGCAGCTCGCCCCCCCGTTAAATAAAATTATTGGGGGGGGGAACACACCCTGGGATACACAAAAAGCTGAAGTGCACAGTGACCCTGGGGCAGCATCAAGGTGAAGAGGGCAGAGGTGCCCACCTTCCTTCCCTGCCTCCTTTCCTCTGATGTCCCCTGGAAAAAGACAGGTCAAGGCTCAAGCAGCCCCATCCTCCCAGAGCTGCCTTTTGCTGAGGAACGCACCAGAATCCATGGGAATGAGGACTGGGAGAGATGGAGTTGGTGGAATACCCCCACCCCAAGAAGCACCTCGGGGAATAAGTGTTTGTTGTGACACTGGTGTGAGCCATAGCTACGCTCTGAGTCACCCCAGCACTGCCAGGGTAGAACCAGCCAGGCCTGTCCCGTCTCCTTGCCAGTCCTCAGTGTTGCAACCGGGACTGAATCGAGTAAACCACATTGTCTAGAAATCCAGTAATCCCAGTGACTGTCACCAGCAAGGGGCACTGCCAGCGCGGTGCTCAGCGCGGGGCTCCTCACCAGCACAGCTGCAGCTGGGACCACAGAGCCATTCAAAATATAACCAAAAAGCAAACAAATGGCAGCATTTGGAGGAAAGCTGGGCTGCTTTAAGATGATAAAGCAGCCTGAGTGTTGGCCTTGCCCTGGACAGTCTGCAGCGATTGTTGGGGTCACAGCACAGGAAGGTTGGGGGTGACACCATCAGCCCCAGCTCCCAGCCCCAGCTCACATCCCCAGCTCCCAGGCGCTGCTGCTCCAGTGCACACAGCCAGACCTTGCCAGCAGCAGGCCACTGGCTGAGCCTTTCAGACAGGTGTCTGACCGAAATCCCTGGGGTTTCAGCCTAAACCGGAAGGCGAGGTCCTGAACCCCCCAAGCACACGAAGGTGGTGCTTCAGCATCCTTACTGACTTCCCACAGCTGAGCTTTGCCCCTGCCAGGCCCAGGCCAGGCGCTTTGCTTTGCCCAGCTCGGCTAAACCCGGGTTCCTGAAGTCGGTTCCAACTCCTAGAGGCGAACCCAAAGCAAAAACACAATTTCACAAACACACA
Organism: Donacobius atricapilla; assembly: GCA_013397315.1. Lineage (NCBI taxonomy): Eukaryota > Metazoa > Chordata > Aves > Passeriformes > Mimidae > Donacobius > Donacobius atricapilla. The sequence continues at coordinate 28,136 of WBMY01015925.1, forward strand.
AGGGCTGGAGCAGGAGCCTGGGGCAGGCTCTCAGCTTGAGAGTCTCCATGGAAACCCAACCGCCGCAAAGAGCGGGGAAAGGCTGCGTGGTTTTGCTCCATCACTTGAAAAGAAGTTCTGGTAAGACGGGTAGCCAGCCCTTTGCAAAGTAGGTTTCCACACAAGCCCTCAGTTCTGCTGCTGGAGTGTGGTTAACAGAACGCAAAGCCGCTCTAAAAATAATGCCTCAGCATTCCAGATGAAGCTGCCTCCGATGAGTTTCCTCTCCAATCTGCTCCGTTTGCAAGCTAGACCGACCTTTTTTTCCCTGCCATGGGCTCCGAAGACTCGGCTGGCGCCTGGCAGCCGGAGCCATCCCCATCCTGCCTGTGCTGAGCCCGGGGCTCCCCAGGCAGCTGCTCCCACCGGCCCCCAGCGCCCCACGAGCGGAGGGAAGACGCCCTGTCCCGTCCCAGCAGGTTTCTGACAGCGGAGCTCACCCAAATACCAACGGTGTAAGGAAAACAAACCGCTGCGGAGCCAGCCGAGGCAAACGGGCCACGCCAGGAGCCTCTGCGTGCGCTTAATGCGCGCTGACATTCAGCGGTCACAGAACTCCTGACCCTCAGGTAGAGGGAACTCGGCGTTATCTAAGGTGAAAGTGCTGCCCTGCAAGAACCCGCGCCGGCAGCGCAACCCAAAACCGGAGAGGGGATTTGCAGAACAGCACAAAAACAAACCCCAGCCAGGTGAGAGGGACGCAGCTCTGCTGCGGAGTCACCACTTCAGCGCCCCGGAGGAGAGCGGCGCTTGCTCAGCTCAGCCCACGCCGCCACACGCTGAGAATTGGGAAAGGATTTTCCTGGCGCCTCTGGCAGGGCTGTTCCCTGGTGCGAAGGGAACAAAAGGCCCTTCTGCAAACCCCCTGAGCTAACCCGAGTGCCCAGAGCAGCCCTGCCCCTGCTCCCAGCCCTCCCCGTGACTCCCTTCAGGCGGCCAACCTGCCAGGCCGAGCAGGGGCTGCGATTACTGGGATTACTGGGATTACTGGGATTAGTGCTCTGTGCCCGAGCTCAGCGCTCCCTTTCCCTAATGACTCAGGAGCAAAGTCCAAATGCATCCTTGAGGGCTGGGGCTGCCGCGACGTGCAGGTGGGTCCCCACCTGGGCAATGAGACAACTGATAAGTGGAGTATCCAAACATCCCAGTCCTTCCCCCGCTGCTGGCGCCCCCAGGAATGCTCCAGCCAAAGGCTGCCCCACAGTTTCGGCGTGATGCTCCTTCCCGGGCACCAAACCCCACTGCCAGCATCACCTTTCAGCCCACAGATGCTTCTCTCTGCAAAAGGAAGGTCCCACGGACCCCTGGAACAACAGACACACATTTGGGACCAGCCACGGGTGCTGCTGTGGGACCTAACGCACACAAACACCCCGAGATGGACACGTTAACCCGTAAAAGGAGCGAGTCCCACAACTCAACTCCTCCTCCCCAAGGCCAAAGGAATGTTTCAAACCCCAATCCTCCTCAGCCAGACCCCGCAGGTGCCGTCCCACCAATGCAAAGCACAAACCCGGAGTCGCCATGAGCTGTGCTGGAGCCCCCCGGGGCCCCCCGCCAGCAGCTCAGCCAGCTTTGTATCCAAATCCTGCTCCTTAGCAACCACATTTTTTTCCCCCCTCTTGCTGAGTCCGTGGGAGATGAAGAAATATTTGAGAACTGAGACAGCCCCGCTGCAAGGATATATTTAAATAAAAGGAGCGTGTCCGTTTGAAAGGCAGTCATTAGGCAGCTCTGGAGTGGGAGAAAGTGTGAGCAGGGCATACCTAGCCTTTAAATGAGGTCTGGAGTGACCTAAATAAGCTCTTTCCTCCTTCAATCGCACTCCCCTCAGGGGACACGGTGGCTGGTTAGAGAGCTGGGAAGGGAGATGGAGGAGCTGCTGGTGGTCAAGCTCTTCCTATGGCCAGACCGACTCAGGGGGCCCTAAAACCAGCTCGTGCTCTGGCCCTAGGTGTGGGGTGGTCACAGCCAGCCCCCCAATCCCAAACAGTGGTGGGTGCCAGCTAAATGAGACCCATCCCCACAGGCACAGCTGGCCTGGCGCTCCTTCTGCTCGTCGCACCCCAAAGCCAGGCACAGGGAAGCGGGGAAATACTCCAAGACTGCGTTGTCCCTGCCTGGTGATGCCACCCTAAGAACCAGAAAAAACGAGCCTGCAGTGTGATCTGGGCCAGGGGGCTGAAGCTGGGCGGTGCTGAAGCGCACGGGTGGCCTGGGGGGTGGTTTGCCCCTTCAGCCTGTGAACAAACACAGATTTCAGCTTCCAGGGCTGCCAGGCTGGTACTAAATCCATTAAAACCTCAGTGAGACCCCAGTACGGGGATCCCCACCCTTATGGAAACACGGCACAGCAGCCTCTGAGTAAAACAATTATTACACAAACACATTTGGAAGCTTCTCTCCAACTTCTAACCATATCGAATAATAATAAAAGAATCCCTCCCACCCCTGTTATTCCCACCCTGCACCAGCCACCAACAATCAGCATCCCAGCCTGCTCCAGGCCTCACCACCGGCTCCAAACCTCTCTGGAAGGGAGCCAGAAGGTTTTCCCCATCCAAGAAATACCAGCAGATGATGTTCATCTGGCAAATTGCAAGGGACATATCAGGTTGTGCCTGGGGGAGGAGAACAGGCTGGGAGAAAAGCATCTTATTCCAAAGGCACCACAGGAAGTGAAAAGAAAACTGCTTTTAAGAGATATCTTTTAAGAGAGCCTCTCCCTGTCAGCTGTAAAGAACAAGCACTGACCTACAAGGCATCTGGGCTGAGCAATTCAAGTTTTCAAGGATTCATTTAGCAACTGAAAATCTCCTAATTGTTCAGAAACAAAACACAGCCAGAATTGCAAGGACATGGGCTTTTTTTTAATTAGAGTCAGCTCAGCCTCATCGGAGGTTCAGCAACATCAGCTTCATGGCAGTTTCAGTCTGTGTCACCTGCAGTGGTGTTTTAGGCCATTCGTGGCCAGCAGGACCAGGAGGGCCACCAAATTCACTCTGTGGCTCCTGCTGGACTGGAAGGACTGACACTCACTGCTGAATATGGAATGGATTGGAACTGAAAAGGTCAAAGCAAAAGGTCAGCAAAGCTGCTCTGTCAGTCCCCCACCAGAGACAGTCAGTTTAAACCTCCCATCCATCCCCTGTGGTTAAAATCACGGTGAGAACACTTGGCTCACAGGGCCAGGAGGCCTCAGAGTGATGCCTGGCGATCGATACCGTTGCTGTGGGATACAGGCAAAGTCTTCCCTGCTGCCATCCCTGGGGGCTCAGCCAGGACCAGAGAACGAGCCACATTCCCTGCAGCTTTCCAGGGATCCTCTATTCCCTGTGGGAGCAGACTATCCACCCACAAGCTGCCACAGCTCTGCCAAAACCCAGCACAGCTCCCTTGGCAGGGGTGACAAAGGTCCCACCATGTCCTGGGGACTGTCACCAGGGCTCAGCATAACACTGACGGTCCCTGGGGGTTCTTATTCAAATAATCTGCCTTCTCCTCTCAGTGTGCATCCACAGCTCTGCCTGAGGATTGCAACCTCACCAGGCCACCACAGTTGTCACAACAGCGACACATTTTTTCCTTTCCCCAGCCATGCAACCAACACCCTGTGCTTCCCAAAGCCGCTCAGGAGGCCAGGGGTCATTGTGCACCCCTCTGGGATGCCCCTTTTCTCACCATCACTTGTAAACAGAAAGAAAAAGAAGGAATTTCTCTGCTCAGGACTGGGAGGAAAGCTCGAGCGGGCAGCCGGATGCTGGGGCTGCGCTCTGACCATTCCCCGGCACAAACCCCACGTAGAGCCCAGGGCAGCAGTGCGGGCAAAGGCAGCTCGGGAGGAGGTCTGGCTGGCAGCTGTGCCCGTGCCACGCTCAGGGGAGCGGGGCTTCACTCAGTGCCAGGGGGGCCACGCAAAGCCTCCCTCAGCCCCATCGCCCACGATGCTCCAAAGCCTCTCCTGGGCCCCGGAGCCTCCTCCCGCCGGGGCACATCGTGCCAGCAGGCTCTGCCCTGGGATGAGAGGAGCACTCCTGCTGCATCCCCCCCTCTTTTCCCTCTTTCCCTCCCCCCGCTTTTGCTCTCCCTGCCAAAAGCGCGGCCCCCGAGCCTCCCGGAGCGCCGCGGGCCGGCGAGGCTGGACTTCCTGCCAGGCATAACACGAACCAGATGATGCACTCCAAAGCGTGTCTGAACGCCCACCCCCAGGAGAGACGGGCAGGGAGGGGAGAGGGGGGAAAACAAGCTGGATGGAGCTTTCGTGAACTCTCTGCAGAGCCGAGGAGCCGCTGCCACCAGGCCAGAGGTGAAGCGGAACAGCCGGAGCCTGAGCTCATCCCTTCCTGGCCGAGACTTTCCATCACAGGCTGTGGGGTTGATCGTTTGGCACTGGGAGAAGGAGCCGCTGCCCTCCCCGAATCGCTGGCTGCCCTCCGCGGGTATCTGCACGGCAACTAAAGAGGCTTTAGTGGTGATTCCCCCCCTCCACCGCCCCCGTTCCAGCGGGAAGCATCCAGAGCAGCACATCTGCAGCTGGCTCCAAATCCCAGCAAAGCCAGACTCGCTGACCCTCGCTGGTATTAACCCCTGCACCGCCAGGGCCGCCACTTCTCAGCAGCAAATTCTTCCTCCCGCGGAGCTTCTCCCGACACAGCGTTTGCTCCCGATCAGCGGCACTCCCACCGCACCGATGACGGTCATCCATTACTAAGATAAAAGGCCCAGCTCTGACTCAGATTATTTCGGGTGCCTCCACATGCAACTGCCATCAACAAAGCACTCGGGCCTCGCTGGGACCAGCCTGACTTCGAACCACCCGAGGTCGAAGCCCAAACAAGCACAAATATTCTTGCATCCTCCAGGAAAGTCCTCCCAATGCCTGTAACCTTCCCAGAGGACGCTTTCGTGGTTTGGACAAGCCTGAAGCCTTTACAAGGAGCTCAGATCTGAGCAGGCTCCTGCCTCCCACAGCCAAACTCTCAAATGAAATATTAAAAGTCCCAAATTATAACAATCTGCCCCTTTCCCGGCGTGCCCAGAGGGAGAGCATCTGGATTCTCCCTACAGAGCCTGGCAGCCGCCTGCCAGTCCCCAGGGACACAGGGACTCACAACAAAAAAAGCCAAGGAGGGGCACCCACTGGTTCAATAAAATGAAACACCCAAGTACCTAAAGGGGCCTACAAGAAGGCTGGAGAGACTTTTGCGAGGGCAGAGAGAGATAGGACAAGGGGGAACGGCTTTAAGCTGAAGGAGGGTAGATTTAGATCAGCTATTAGGAAGAAATTCTCCCCAGTGAGGGTGGCGACGAACCGGCACAGATTTGCCCAGAGAAGCTGCGGCTGCCCCATCCCTGGAAGCGTTCCAGGCCAGGCTGGACCGTGCTTGGAGCAACGTGGGACAGCGCAAGGCGTCCCTGCCCATGCCAAGGGGTGGGGAAAGACAATTTTTACGGTCCCGTTGAGCCCAAACCACCCCGTGATTCCATGTAACAGAATTCCGCCAAACCCTCTGCGAGCGCCCACAAAAC
>WBMY01015925.1:33732-66104 GCA_013397315.1 Donacobius atricapilla
GGCCGGCCCGGCGCGGCTCGGCCCCCTCGGGGAGGAGGGGACGGGGCCACGGGAGGCGTGAAAAGCCCCGAGGCCACAGAAAGGGGCGGCGGGCAGAGGGAGGATGCTCGGGGGGCTGCGGGGTGGATGGGGCGGCCGAGGGGGTGGCCGGAGCCGCGGCTGGGCGGGGGAAAACACCGGGGCGTCGCCGCTGACGGGAGGGAAGCAAAGTCACACAGGTGACAAACGGCTGCGGGAGGGGCCCTTTGTGTGGCCAGGTGCCCGCGAAGCACCTGGGCTTCACACACCGCCGGCCAAAAGGAAAAAGCGTTAACTGCGAGCGCGTGGATATCATCAGCAGCGCTTTCCATCCCGGCGTTATCTCAGCCCGGCCCCTCGCTGGCCGCAGCTGGACTCCGCGGCCTGACACGGTCACGTTCCCCCGACTGATGAAGCGATGTGACCCACGGTGGGTCGGTGCCAGGCCCCCCAAGCAGAGGCAAAGGGGGGATTAGGGACTGGAGCACCTGCTCTCGGCCCAGCAGGGACTCCGGGAAAGCAAAACGAGCCGAGGGGACGGCAGGGCTGCAGATCTCACTTTAGAGAACCCCTGCAACATAATTTCTGTTTTCAGAGGCAGAGGGAAACGGGCAAAACTGTTTGTCATTCGTCAGCCCCCCGTGCTGAGCACAGCGTGCTCCAGCCCTCCCCTGCTCTTCCCCTTCCCTCCTCGCACACTGCTGAGAAACTGCATCACAGGGTCCGGGCGGTTGCTGCTGACACCACCAAAACCCGGACTTTCATGCCTCAGCTCCCTCTGCAGCTGAAATAACACCGGCCTCCCTGGGCCTTCCAGCCCTGCAGCTTTATTTCCAGTGAGCACATGGAGCCAAGGCTCACATGTCCAGCTCTGCCCAGGGCACCAGCAGCTCCTGCCCAGGCAGGAAGGGATTAACAAAGCTGCCAGGCTGTGATAGGCTTCAAACTGGAAAGTTTACCAGGCAGAAGGATGAGCCAGGACAACGCGGCCTATTGTCCTGCTTTATCTGGAGCCAAAGAGGTCAAAGGGGACTTCCTGGACACCCTGGGAAAGGAGACCCAGCCCAGCAGCAGGGCCTTGCACTGCCCCTGGCAGCCCCACAATTTGGGGGAAAATACACATTTTAAGCCTGCCCAGGCACAGAGATCCAGGCCTGATCCCTGCCCAGGCCACCCCGCAGTGCCAGGGGGGTCACTGGAGCTCTCTCCACCACAGAGGGATGTGATGATCCTCTGTGCAGAGATGTCCCCAGCCCCACTGTCACATCATGCAGGAGCCACGTGGCACTGCAAGATGTGTTGTGAAACTCAGAGCTGTGCATCACTTCGCTCAGGAAAGGCTAAAAGCAGAGGCAGGGACCTGCTTTCCAGAAAAAAATCCGTATTGCCTCTCTGGGCTGTGAAGTATTTGTGAGGGAGACTCTGCTTTGCTTCGTGTTTGAGTCTTCGGGCAGAGTGATCACAGCCCACCCCTGGAATGGCTTGGCACCACCCCAGAGCACACAACAAACAACAGCACCACTCATTTTCAGCTGGCAAAGCCCTCCCAGAGCCTCCAGCTCCGTCTGACCTCTGCAGAAAGATGCAGCTCTGTTTGACGGGCAATTTTCACCGTCCCTCGGTTGACCACTAAAGATGGTTTCAGGGGAAAAACACTTCTGATAATGGATAATAAATAATATAAGGCAGGAAGGCAAATGCAGGGGTTTAAAAATAGCCAGTCAGTTTCCTTTCTCCTCTCTTGGGAACCCTCTGGGTCTGAAAAGCAAAACACTCAAAGCGGGGTCAGGAGCCCAAGTTCAGGATGTTTGCTCTACGTAGCTAACCCCAAGCACTCAGCCGTCAGGGGCAAGGCTCTTGAAAATCATGAGACTCAAAGCAAGTAACTTTTCACAGCTTCTTATTTGCCTCTAAGCACGCAGATAAAAGGGAACAAGCAGGATCTCACCCTCAGGTTCCCCTCTGGCACCCTTGAAGGTCTGGAAATTGTTGCAAAATGTGATTAATTGACAGGCACGTGACTTCAGGGATTTAAGAACACGATCGATGCTTGAGTGACTCATTAAAAAAATACACTGTCAGTGTGCACTTGGCAAACTCAGCAAGAAACTTTTCACAACACGCTGAGCTTTTTGATGTCGTCTGTAAATGTCCCATCGACTCTGGCAGGCTCAGGAATTGGGTGATGTGGGAAATCCATCAGTTTTTGTCTTTCCACCACTCTGAAATCAGCTCTTGGCTGGATAAATACAAACCCACACGGCCAACACTGGAGCAGCTCTGCTCCTCTGCCGCAGTCTCCAGCCTTTCCTGCGTGGTCAATAATGTGGAGAGGGTAACACAGAGAAGCTTTTGCAAACTTTAGGCCAGTTTTCTGGTTTGGGAATCAATCTGTGTCAATCTGTTATAGTCAGGACCTGCAGGACCTGCAGATTCAGACCTCAGTTAATAACTGGGCTCAGCCTGGTCCCCGAGTTGTCTCTTCCCAGCACAGGGTGTCTGAGCTTTCCCTCAGCTACATCCTGCAGCCCTCCTTTGCTTCCATCTCCCTGCTCTGCTGCTCAGTGGGGCTTCCCAGCCCATTTCCTACCGGGCAAAACTCACAGTGACCCAGTTCCCGTGCTCAGTGTTGCTGTGGGGTTTTTTTTTTCCATCAGGCAAGGCTGCCCACCCCAAAGCATGGCTCACAAACACTTCCACAGGAGCGGCTCCTGCCTGGAATCGGCTGCTGCAAACACCCCCGGTGCTCCTGCCACCACCCTGAGGGCACTGCCACCACCCCCAGGGCACCGCCACCACCCCCAGGGCACTGCCACCACCCCCAGGGCACCGCCACCACCCTGACAAACCCGTATTCTCTTTGAGCCTCAGTGAAATCACAGCAGGACCGACGCCAAGAGCTGCAAAGAGCTGATCTCATCAGCAGAGAAGGCAGGAATCGCCCTCACCACCCCTAACTGAGCCCCTCTGGAGCATCACACACCTCCAGCTTTCACTGCTGGACCAGCGAGGGACCCAAACCCGTAGCCTCTGAGGGGAACCGGGCTGCTTTATGTGGGAGTTGCAACATTATCGGGCCTCTGTCCCAAGCTCTGGCACCAGCTCACAAGGCGCGTCTGTGTCAGGCCCTGACATGGAGCCCTCAGCACTTCCTTCTATTGTGCAGCTGGGGAAGCCCTTTTGCTTGCTGTTTTTAAGGCCTTTTGGAGGAAAAGTGCTGGCTAGTTACAAGAATTACTAACCGAAGGTTTAGGCATTATGTGCTAGATCAAAACTTTTCGGGCATTTCGATTTTGATTGGAAAAGAGTTTCGTTTTCACTGCCCAAGCTCAGCTGAGAGGTTATTTTATAATAAATAATAATCATCATCCAAGAGTAAACAACCAGTACTATCTCTTCTACTTCAGGATGAGGGGGAAAGCTTGTGCAAGAAGGGAAAGCGATGTCACTGCTCCATTCGAACAATCTGTACAGAGATGTGAGACTGGGTCTCCCCCCAAATCTGGGGACCAACAGATCTCAGACCCTCACAGACCCAACTCTCACTCGCAGCGTGATCAGTGCCCTGATTTAACCACATTTTAGATGAGAGCCACCCACCACTTGCCACAGCCTGCAGCAGGCATGGATTTTAGGAGGTTCTCTGCTGAGTATTTCAGATCTGGGGCAGTTGGATCCCTCTGCCCCCAGATTTTGGGCCATCTTTGACAGATCAGGCACTGTGAACTCTTTGTGCTGGCAGGGAGCAAGGCTAGCTCGGGCTGTCCTGCCCTTTGTGCCCCTTCTGCCAGGGACAGCCACTCTCCAGCTGCAGCAGCCCCTGCTCCCCTCGGCCCAGCACGGGCAGCCACCGATCCGGAGCCGGGTTAATTCGGGAGCACAGCTCCCCTGCACACCAAGCATTAACACAGCCAGGCAAGCCCCTAATTACTGTCAGCTCCTAGCAGAGGAAGCACAGCAAATCCCCGGGCAATCAGGATCTAAAAGTCTCCATCCAGCTATTCTGTGTTTCATTTCCTGCAGCCCCTGTGCACAGCTGGGCTACGGCATCTCCTGCCGAGGCTGCTGGCTCCTGAAGCTCAGCAATTATTCCACAAGCCTTGGAGACTCAAGAGCCTGCAGGAATATTTCTCTTCCATCCTATTCCTTCCACCACCCCCTTGGCCATAGAAGAATCACTGATTTTTTTTTGGGGGGGGGGGAGTTTTTTAGATTCCAACAGGTTTGGGATCTTAAAGGTCATCTCATTGAAAAGGGTTGAAAGGGACCTTAAAGGTTGTCTCATTCCACCCCCTGCCATGGGCAGGGACACCTTCCACTGTCCCAGGTTGCTCCAAGCCCTGTCCAGCCTAGCCTGGAATGCTTCCAGGGATCCAGGGGCAGCCACAGCTTCCCAAGAAAACCCGTGCCAGGGCCTCACCACCCTCACAGGGAACTTTTCTTCTACATATCTAATCTAAATCCACTCTCCTTCATTTTAAAGCCATTGCCCTTTATCCTGTCACCCCAGACCCTTGTCTAAAGTCCCTCTCCCCTCTTGAAGCCACTTTCTGCACTGGGATGCTAAGGTTGCCCCAGAACCTTCTTTTCTCCAGGCAATTTATCCAGTATTTGAGAAGCTTCCATTAGGGCAGCAAGCAACAGTACAAACCTCTGTTTTCCAAACTTTCTGACCTCTAAAAGCTCATCAGAACAAGGCCAACGTGAGGTGGGGGGAGACCAAGCCACATCCTCAGAAAGATGTGACCACAGCACACTTGGGGCTGGCACCTGGATTCCTTCGCAGCAAAGAAGAAAATACTCCGAAAAATAAGAGGCAAGGCACAGCCGTTAATATCCAAATGCGCCCAGAAAGCTGAAGACAGCAGGGCCCAAGGGGTGAAAAGCACCAAGAGACCTCAGAGCGTTTTGCGGGGCGCTGCTGGGACGGGGATGCAGGGACCAGAGCAGCTCAGCGCTGGCTGTTTCAGGAGGATCGCAAGACACACAGCAAGTTTAGTTCGGGACCATCCCCAGCCCTGCAAGGAGCTGCAGCTGCAGCTCCTGGTGGCAGCTTTTCCCTTTCTCCTGGTGGCAGCTTTTCCCTTTCTCCACGTGGCTCTCCTCCCCGGAGTGCAGAGTTCAGCAGGCATTAGGCTGCTGCAGCCTGACACACCGCAGACACACCAGAGCTCCTCTGCTAAGGGCCATTATTTCTTGAGCTGTTTGTCTTTAAAGGCCTCTTTTATCTCCCTATCACCTTTCTGCCAACGTTTCAGTCAGCTCTTGTAACGAATACCACCTAAGGTGCTCGAAACCAAAAGAAAAAAACAGGAAAAACATTTCTCCCTGTTGCTTAGCAATCAGTGTGTGGCGAGTTCAAGCCTCCCAGGTGCTCCGTTATTGTAATTTCCATCCTTGCTTGCTTGGCTTCTCTGCAGAACAGCCAGGGAAGGGAAAACCACTGGTGGAAAAGAGGGGAAAGGTTATGGAGCCACAAAAATTTGCAGGGAAAAGTTGGGAATAGGTGTAGCCCCTGAAGATAAGGGAAACTCATTTTTGAAATCAAGCTGTTCCTTCTCATCTGCCAGAAAAATCAAGTGAAATAGTGAGATTTCATTTTACACTGGAAACACACATCCACCACCTGGGTGGATACAGAACAGAGCGAAGCGCTGGCTCTGCTCACCTTTCAAAAACACATCCAAGGGCAGGCAGCGCAATTTTCCACCCACAACCACCAGCCAGAATGACACGTTCAGCTGAATCGCGTAAAAGGAGAGCCCCAGAAACGAGAGGCTCTGGCAACCGATCCATGGAGAAATCCCAGCGGACGCCAGAGAAACTTTGCTTGGCAGAGCAGCTCTGCCTCCTCCTCAGCCCCTCTCGCAGCCCGGGCTCCAGCCCTGCTCCCACCTGTGCCCTCCCGGGTGGGCTGTGCTGCCGCAGGGACAGGCACGCCCGCCTCACCTGTGCCAACACACCCACGGGCAATTCGGGCTGGCCTGAGCATCCCACGCTCCAGCCAGGACGGCGGGAGGGCAGCTTCACCCCGGCTTTACCCCCACAGGCTCTCCCGGGCTAGGCAAGGCCAGGAGAGGCTGTCCCTGCCCTCCGCACGTGCAGGGTGTCACCGAGCACTGGGGACGTGCTCTGACCCCACACTGCTCGCTCTCCCTGGGGACAGCGGTGCAGGCTGGCGTCTGTGCCACCACCCCAGCACGCTCAGACTCAGCTCCCTGAACCTGAGCAGCACCAATCATTGCCCTGCCGCTGGCAGGACGTGCCTGCACACACGCAGGGGAAGGGAATGATGCCACGCAGCTGCTGAGAAGTCCAAGAGAAAAGTGATGCCGTAGCACGGGCACAGGGAAGAAGCACACGGAGTTGGTACCTTGCACAAGATTAAATGATATCCAAAGGCTGGCTTAAAAATGGAGCCAAGCAGGTTGCAAGGTGCTGAGCTGATCTGAAGAGATGCAGGTAGGGAAGTAAAACAGAATTGCACAAAGTTATCCCAGTATAGGAATAAGGTGGAACAGATTTAAATGCCAAATCATGGGAATAAACAAAGGAACAGCAAAGTGTTCCCCACCCAATGTTAATAATACCAATAAATAACTAAGATTACTGAAAATAAGAAACCCAGTTAAAAGGAACAAAGCCCCTTAAGAGGGGATATGAAAAGGATGTTCCAACAATGGTCCTGTATCTCCTTTGACTGCACAAACGTCAGGGAAAGCATAAACCAAAACCCAGACATGTCAGGACGCGGCAGGAAAGCTGACTTGATCTGAAGTGAGGAGTGAGGCCTTGGAGCCAGGCTCCAGCAGAGTGAAGAGCTGATGTGACTGAAAGCAAGCAGCCAAGAGAGGAGCCGGAGGGCCCAGAACAGCGCCAGGGATGAGGGAGAGGAGCTGCAGGAGGAGCAGCGGCAGGAGAGACGTCCGGCAGCTGGACCAGCCGCCAGCGCGCCCCGCTGCTGACACTGCGCGGCCCCTGCCAAATCATCTGGGCCAAATTCGCCACGGGCTGGGCAGGGACGCAGCGAGTGGATATGAAAACATTCTGCTGTAACAGCCTGAGCACACACTTACTGGTGTTGGCCACGTGAGTGCCACGGAAAGGGGCTGGCAAGAGCTGGAAAGGGAAAGTTTCACTGCCCAGCCCTGAGCCGGCTATTGCAGAGACGAAACAAACAGTGACATGGCTGAAAAGTCAATTAAGAATTGGAAAAGTCTCTCAGTACTCCCAGGTATTGTTAGGCGCTCAGAAAAAGGATGTTTAAAAAAAATTATTTTCCCTTTGGTAATTACCACTTTGAAAGGTTTCCGCTCCGCATTGTTTCAGCAGGGGAAGTTATTCCAGGGCCTCTCTCCATGGCCAGCAGAAGCCTTTTTGTTGTGGGGGATTTGGCATGGAGGAGCAGTGTTGTCCCAAACAATACTGTAAGCCAGTGGCCGAGGGCCAGTGTCTGTCCCTCAGCTACAGTGACAGAAATATCAACAAACTCATCAAGTGCCACCAAGTCACACCACGGCTGAGTCCGGCCACAGTGCTGCTGACCCTCCCAACTTTTTTACTTTCGAGTCCGTGATTTATGTTGTTTTTCCTTCAAGCCTTGGCTCTGGGAATCACATTGAGTGCCAAAAGAACTTCAGGTTTTATTAAAATAAAAGGTTATCCCATGAGCACTGAAACTACTTGTGTTGCTTCCTATGGTTTTGTATCTCGAGACTGTTTTTGGTGCCTAAAAATGTACGAACCGAGAATAAAAATGTTTTTGCCGGTAAGTGTCGGTAAGAAGCATCTCCCACGTGGATTTGCTGGTGTCTAATAATACATGAACTCATGCTACAGATGTTTTGGGGCATTTACAAGATTCTTTCCCTCCTCTCAACCATCTCATTTCATCATAGACTTAATTATCTGCGAGCCCTCAGCCAGATCTGCGCGACGCAGGTCAGCGGGTTCAGAAGTCATCTGGGGAGAGAGGGCACAGGCAGAGGGACACCGTGACAGCATTAGCCTGCTTTTGGTAGGAAATTAGATTTTCAGCTCTTTCTGGCTCCCCTAACTGCAGGGAACACAGCGAGGAAATGCGATCCCAGCTCTTGCAGGAGGGTCAGGGAGCAGGCGGCGAGCGGAACAAGCTGCTCCCCGAGGGTCTCACCCAGACCTTCCGCAGCAGCGGGGCCCTGAGGAGCTCCTCCGCTCTTTGCCTCCTGTGGCACAGGGTCCATGGCCCGATCCATCCCTTCCTGAGCCGCCAGCACCATCGCAGGGCGACTTTTTTGACCTCAGCAGTGAAGATCAGACCCGTACGGATGGTTCAGTACCCAATGCCACTTGTGCCACGCACGGCTGGAGCAGCGTCAGGCTTTCCATGACACGTGGGCACGTAACACGGTGGCACAGACGGTGCCACCCAGCCGGGGCATGCACTGAGTCATCTCTCACACCAGCCAAACCCCCGGGGAGCTTCCCTTTCCCCCTCCTCGCCCCAGCCCCGGCTCAGAGTCACCTCTTACAAAGCTCCTTCCCGGGGCGGGTGTGCCAGGGCACAGCTGGCACTCGAGGGGCCCCGGGAATGGAAGGGTGTCCCAGGTCTCAGGTGGGCTCTGGTGCCGTTCCGTGGCCAGCTGGACTGTCAGCAGCAGCCAGCTCATCGATTGACCCCAAAGGGCCAGTTCCCCCCAGGGGCTGGGGGTGCAGAGGCGTTGGGAAAAGGCGGAGCTGCGCCCACTTAACTTGCCCGTCTCCTCCCCTGTGCTTCCCGCATCCCTCTCCGCCAAACAGAAAGGGAAATCCGGGATTTTCAGCTGCTTTTGATTCCCTCTCGCTCTGCACACAGCAGGGTGGGGAGGGATTAGTCTCCATTTCCTGCCTCCAGACAGCTCCAGGGCTGCCCAGGCGGGATCCCCCTGGTCAGGGGCTCCCCGACCCACGACCACGACACTGCCAGACCCCACAGGGCTGGAACAGCTCCTCCATCCTGCTTCCCCTGCCCTCAGCTCTTCCCCCCAGAGCCCCCAGAAGTGCCTCCCGGCTGCTCTGCTCGGTCAGCCCAGGCTCTGGCTCCACAAACCACATTGCCCCTCCTTTCTCGCTGGGTTGCAGTTTCTAACTCGCCCTCAGTTTCCAGTATGGGAAGGAGAAGTGCTGAGGAGGGCACTGTGATGAAAGAAAAACCCCCTGACTCCCAGAGCAATGCACACGGGAGCCCAAAGGGAGAAGGGTGAGCAGAAAGGGGTTATTAAGGGAGATTTTTGGGTGCTGCTTTCCTGGCAGGCAGGAGAGGAAGCCCCCTCGTCTTGGGTCAGCGCTGCATTTCCCTGTCACCAACATCACAGCTGGACACTACCCAGATCCTCACACCCAAACCAGCCTTGCCCTCCCGAACAGCTCCTCAGTATCTCCAGATGAAGGACCCGATACTCACAGCTGTCCGCTGGGAGCTCACAGCACCTGAATTACAAAAGCAGGATGGGATTGGGTATTTCCCACTCCTGGGCTGTCAAGAGGAAGCAAAAGCCCAGTGTGCTGCTGCCAAAAGCTGCTGCAGCCCCAGCACACCCAGGGATGACCCTGGCACAGGCCCAGAGAAGCCAGGAGAGGAGTGAGGACACAGGGCTCAGGAGATGCCTGCACAGAGATGACACAAGGAAATCAACAGATCACATTTTGGATGCAAACAACCTTTGAGGTTCTTCAACTCAGACCTTCAGCAGCATCTGCGTGGAGCTGGTGCCCCAAAGCCTGAGCTCAGAACCACAACACTGGGGTGCACCATGTGCTGCCCTCTCCGGACACCACGAGTGATGCCATGCACGTGACTCCGGGAGCTGCGAGTTAAAAATACCAAATATCACAAGTTCTGCCCCGGCTGAACCACCAGCCCTGCCTGTCCTGTTCCACCCTTGTCATATGATGGGGCAGGCAGGAGGATCTGGGGAGAAGCAGCTCCCGGGGCAGTGCAGCCAATCCTCCCAGCAGTGTTGATACCACAAAGCACTCCAGGTTCACGAAAAAGCCAACACCGAGCTGCACCTGCCTCTGCCCCCTCCCTGTAGTGTTTTACCTCCTCAGGAGCAATTGCACCGAAACCAAAGGTGCTCTCTGCATCTCAACAGCACTGAACAGCCAGCGGTGACCAAATGGAGCTGTCAGAGGACAGGGCTCCTGGCAGGAGCGTTTCTCAGCAGTATTTGAAGCTCCCATGGCTAAATCCAGCCCTATCTGGGTACAGCAGCGGTGCCTACCTGTGCTTGGCAACGCTTAGTGAAAGCAAGCTGCTCTCTCCCGCACAGGGACACCAGCGAGGGGCAGGGGATCCTCCAGAGCCGTGCGCTGGCTTTGGAGCAGGGCCGAGAGCCCCGAGGAGCAGCCCTGCAGCGGCTGGGTGCGACAGGAGGAGGTTTCAGCAGCAACCCGGGCCACAGGAGCACGGCTCGTGTCAGCAAGAGCGGTGCCACCGCCTCTGTGGTGGCAGCCACATCCGAGGCCAGGCCGGGCCCGGCTCAGGGCGCACTCAGCACTGCCGCTCTCAGCTCCCTCAGCCCCAGGGGTAATTAAACGGGGACACCTCGGATGGAGTCCCTGGAAGGGGGTGCCCGGGGTTACACCCCTGCTCTGCCGTTGTGTGAAGGGTTGTGAAGGGGGCAAACCCTCATTTCGCCTGTGTTTGCAGCTGGCACACTCCAAATCCGTGGCTGTGGTGATGGCAGCCTCATTCATCCCTGCCGCAGCCCGGCTGCAGCCCCGGGAATGGGAGGCTGAGCAGAGGAGGGCACGGAGCCACGGGCAGGCAACACCCACAGCCCCAGCTCAGCGCCTCCGCTTGGGGAGGGCAGGACAGCCAGGGGCAAACCCTCCCCGTGCCCTGGCAAAGCCCCAAAGCAGAGCACAGCCTGACCGTGCAGTGCCAAAGCAGCCAGCAAACTGGATTTGCCTTATTTGAGCACACGTGGGCAGCGCTGGCAGCGCTCAGGGCACACTCCTGCAACAGCTGCTCCTGCAGGCGCTGCCCTGAGCCCGAGGCACGCTGACAGATGACAGCAAATTGCACTGACGGGGCCCTTCCTGAGTCAAACTGGCAGGAGGCAGCTGCTCCGGGGCCGCTCTGCCGCCAGTCGGGGTGCCCAGCCCCGGGGGCAGGGATGGCAGCGCGGGGGCACCGGGCTGGGCAGCTGCCACGGCAGCGCCCCGAGCCGCCAGAAAGGCTCTGCCGATCCCGCGGGATCGTCGGGATGGAAACTGAGAGCAGAGAGCGAGGGAAAGCTGCAAGCGCAGGGAGGAGATCCCGTTTCACTGGGAAGGGGAAAGTGCAAGAGGCAGAGCCGGTGCCTCCGGGAGAACCTCATCTACGGAGGGAAAGATGCACCAGGAGCAAATTCGCACTTTGCCCTCAAGCTTCAGACAGAAGTTGGTGCTGAAGGATGGGGAGGATGAGCAAAGAAGCAGAGGAACGCTCTAGGAGGTCACCTTGAACATCACGTTCTTAGCTAGGGACAGGTTGTAACGCCCCCAAAATCGGAGGGTTTACCTTGACGTGCACCAGCTGAGGATGTGGCACAGGGTATTTTATCTCGTTTTCTCACAAGCACGGGGTATTTTATCTCATTTTCTCGCAAGCACAGACCCAGCCAGGCCACTTAGAAAAACTCATTGAAAATAGATCGACTGAACAATTACTGGAAACATCGTCTCCTTCTGCCTCGCAGACAATTAGCGCGGCTTTAATTGCACCAGTAACTCCGCCAGGGCAGCAGGAGCAAGTCCGGCCCCTGCAGTGAGCACACGGGAGGTGACCACCACAGACCCACTGGTGTGGCCTCGCGTGGGCAAGGCACGGACATTTGGCGAGCACCAGGCATCTCAAAAGCTGCAAACAGCGTGTCCCAGAGGTGACAGAGCTCAGGCAATAATGACAAGCCCCTGTCGAGCATGAGCCCCAGGACAGGCCGTACCCCAGGGAGCTGTGTCAGGTGCTGGCTGAGGCTCCAGGGGTCTGTGCTCTCATTCTACTTCAGCAGCTCTTCTCTGCATCAACACCATCCTGCTACCTGCTTATTTGTGGTGACCCTGCTATTACTGGCCTGGCACTCCCAGGGCTGTATTTCACATGTTTATTCCGAGTGGGAACACAGGCAGAGACGGAGACTCCAGATGTTTCAGCACCAGTGACCCAAAGAGCAGCGACTGGGGACCCTTTTCCCCATCCCTGTTAAACCAGGGTAAGGGCTCAGCCGTCACACCAACTCTCCCCTCTCTGAAGCCTGGCCCAGGGCTGGAAATAGGGACTGCCACCACCCCAAAAGCTCCTGGGACAGCATCAGCCAGAGGCACAGAGCAGAGTGTTCATGGCCTCTCGTGCTCACACGCGCACTGGTGGGGTTCGGATGGCTCTGGGGCAGAGCTTTGCTGCCCCCCCAGCACTGGGACGAGCAGCAGGGAGGCACAGGGCAGCAGAGGGGGTTGCACACAGCCCAGGGGGCTGCGGGGACACCCCACAGCACTGCATGGATTCAGAGCTGCACAAAAGGTGTGCGATGGGCTCAGCCCTCAGCCTTGCCAGGGCAATTCCCTGAAATCCCAAGACTTTGCTCCTAAATCTCTACCCTTTCAGATGAGAATTAAACCTGGGAGTCTTTTTCCATCGTTTCTCGTTATCTCCAAAAGGAACAATGCAATGATTTGCCTGAGGGAAAAGGAGAGTTTGGCCGAGAGCAGGGATGGAGGGATTTGTTGTTTTTGCCCGTAACTGTGGTCAGGAAATGGTCCTAGAGCTCATTCGCAGCTCCTCCCTCTCGAAAACATCTCCCATATGCATGCAGTGCAAAAGAAGCAGTCTTTGATAGAGACACGGCAGCCTGCGATTCACCACGGGCCCTTGGCAGCTATCGCTTCAGCCCGGCTTCAGCCTGGGATGGACACCAGCAGCAATTCCCTGGCCCTGTCGGACCCCCAGTTAAAGCCTCTCCAGCCCCGACAGCTTCACCCTGGGGCTGACACCGCCCTCAGCTCCCTGGCCCCGCCTGACTCCCAGTTAAAGCCTCTCCAGCCGCGATGGGGGAAGTAACACCCTTCCCACCCAGCCCCGCAAGGATTAATTGGCTATTTAATTTATGCCGCGCTCCAAGGTGATGCTGCTGCTGCCGACAGGAACCACGAAGCCGGAAATTAGTAGTTCATTACTGCTGGTCTGAAAGTGGTTTTTTTATGTGCCAGAGCTTCACCCAGGATGCCCGGGTTTCAGGCAGCTAAAACTCTTTAAAACTCCACCGAACGAGGTCTCAAACGCGGCAGGGAATAAGCCTGTGCTACAGCAAACCTGGGAACTTGATCATTTGTTCCCATCTCCAGCTCCTCTGAGCCTGGCTCTAAGGTCAAACCAAGCTTTTATCTTCTCCTGTATTTCAGTATGCCGAAGAAAAAACCCCATAATATTAGAGGAATAAATTAGCATGTGAAATGTAATTTAACTAATTAGCTCACTGGAGTGGAAAATATTTGCTAACCACTTTGAAGTCAGACCGACTGCACTTATTAGGACATCACAGAGGAGAAAGGAAGACGGCAAAGATGGGGAGACCGCCAGGACAGGCTGTGGAGGATGCAAGCGCCTGAGCGGGACCATGAGATTTCCCCCCGATTTCTTCTCAGCCCGCAGCGCTTCGCTCAGTGCCCAGCAGTGCTGGGAGCGCCCCCGGCTGCGCTGCTCTCCCCTGACCTGCCGGACGCTGCCCCAAGGCGGGGTTTTCCCATTTCCCCCCGTGTTTTCCCATTTCCCCCCGTGTTTTCCATCATGATACACCGCTGTGAGCGCCGCACGGCACCGGCCTGGCGTGCTGGGATGCCCCGGCGCGGGTGGAGCGAGGCAGCAGGAGGGAGGGATGCTCCGGGAGCGGGCAGCAGCATCCCAGCGCCCCGCCCCCTGGGCTCACGGCTCCCTCCCGGCCCCGCGGGCTCGCACCGGCACGGGGTGGATGTCACCAATTCAGCTGACAGCGAGCCACGAAGCTCCATCATGTCAGGGAACTGCCTGGGATGCCACGAAAAGCCGTTATGTCCCTTGCAACAGCCCGCTCATTGATTTCCCCACCTCCCAGGCATAAGAAACTGTTGCTTTTTTTATTAGCAAAGCTTTGGAAATTCCTCGCCGTCGCAGCAGAAGAGGCGGCCCGGGCAATTTTGCAACTGCTGTGGCTGAATTATGAAAGGGGGGGTTGACAACTCCACAGAACGCCATCAAGGGAGGCAGAAACGAGAGCCTCCTCTGCCTGACACAGAGCACCACACTGAGGGTGACCTGCGGGGGATGTTCCCCTTCCAGCTGGCCACCCACTGAACGTGGGCATGAGCACCCCCAGTGCCCCACTGCCAGCTGCTGAAACGCCCCCCAAAGCAGGCACAGTCCATTGCTGGGGCAGAGCAGTTTCCCTGAAAAACAGGAATATGAGATCTTGACCCAACAGAGTTGCTGCCCTGGGAGAAGAGACTTGAGCCAGAGGTTCATGTTTTTGTGGGGTGTCCCAACCTGGGCCTTCCCTTGCTCCTTTTTGAAGTCAAAGCTGTGCTGCCTGGGAATCCAGCCTGAAAAAGGTCAGTTGTGTGTTCAATGAATGGATCTGCAGCGGGAGCAAAGCCCATTTTTCAAGCCAGGCCTTCCCACAGGGATGGCCCAGATGTGACGGACAAGATCCTGCAGAAGAGCCCCAGGTAATGCAGCCCCTAAACTTTCCCCAACCTGCCTGTCTCATCTCCAAGAAGAAAGGAAATTAATGAGCCTGAAATAGAAACTAAAGCCCTGAAATAGAGGGGGAAATGCCAACACTGCTCCCTCCCCGCTGCCCACGCAGACCAGGAAGCGACGGCAGGAGATGAGCAGGGCCCTGCAGGTGGGTGTGAGACACCAAACCCTGCCTGGCTGGGGGAATATTTCAGCTCTGAAACAGGAGTTTCCTCATCACCCCACAGACAAAAACGCCACTCAGGATTTCCCTGCTGGCATTTCCCCACCAGTCTGTGTTCTGCAGCAGTTGCAGAGATGGGACCTGCTGTGCCCCCGCTTTCCAGGAAGGGAAATTGAGCCTCAGAGCAGGGGTACGTGAGCACGGAGAGGCAGAGACACTGAGACACAGAGCATGGAGACCCTGATCCACCTCCTGCTCACAGGGGCTGCCGGACAGTGCTCGCCCGTGGGGCTTTCATCCCACTCTGCCCAGTGCAGGGGAGGGCAGGGGTGAAAGCACCAGTGAGCCCAGAGCTGGGGGATGTCAGCACGGCTGGGAAATGTGAAAATGGGGGTGCTGGAGATCCCAGTGTGACCCCCCTGGCAGTTTGAGTTTCCACAGGGAAGCCCTGACCTCTCCCGTCCCTCACGGATGCCCCAGCCATGACCCGAAGTCTGGGGACACCCTGATTGTGCCAGTTACCAACCACTGCCTCACCATGACCCTGCCAGGACTGCTGTCACCCAGCAGCCTCCAGAGGGCTCGTAGGAATTGTTAAAAACCCACCCAACCAAATAATAATAAAAAAAAAAGCCCAGCACCAACATACTGCACAGCCCCCTCAAAAATTATTTCTTTTTTCTGCTAAAAAGCAGGAATACGATAAGCAAGAAGAAGTCCCTGAGTGAGCCAGGCCAGGGCATTCCCCGTGCCGGGTCCCAGCCGATGCCCAGCGCAGGGAGGGGAGCAGGGGAGCCTCCACCTGTGCCGGGCAAACCCTGAGGATCCCCCCGCGCTGCACCAGGGGCCGCAGGGCAGCCCAGCACCGGCTTGCACCGCTGAGCGGGAACGGAGACCGCCTTGCCCTCAGCCTGGAGAAATCTGCTGCTTGGGAATAGAGCTGAAGGAGAATGAAGCACCCAGGAGCTGCTTCTTCAGCCGCTTCATCCCCTGCTCCAGCCGCCTCCCACCGCCCGGCTGCCCTCCCTCCTTCCCAGGAATGCTGCAGGAGGCACCTGCGCTTTCAGAGCACGCTGCCCACCCCCGGCACACCCCAGCAGCTCCGCAGTGGTCCTCACAGGTATCCTCATTATCCTCATTAGTGCAGCAACGCTGTCGAGCCTGGCAAAGCCCCCCCCCCCNTGCAAGTCCCCCGTCCCCGCAGGGACGCTCAGGATGCAGGGCTGGGGCTGCCCACCCCTGCCGGGATCCAACACAGCGCCCTGCAGGAAAGTGCTCCCTTCTCCCAGGGAGCTGGGCTCGTTTTTGTGCTCTCCTTTCACCTCTTTGAACACGCAGATAATGCTGAAGAGAAGGTGACAGCGATTGTGACAGATCAGTTGATGGCCATGGAGAAAATCCAGATTTAAGGCTCCCGCAGTGACACTACACGCCCTGAGCACACACAGCAAGAGATGGGCTTTCCCTGCTCCAAAAAAATCAAAGCAAGTTTTGCCTCAAATATTAACAGCACCTGGATCACACCCAAACCCCCTACACAGGTGGGACACTGACTGCTCACCACCCAGCCACCCCAAAAAGCAGCGCCCCGGATTTTGGGTTCTCTGGTAGCTCCAGGGTCCCTCATGCACAGTCAGGCTCAGGGTGTATTTCGGCGAGGGGCAGAGTCAAGGCGGCAAGAGGAGCCCTCGGCAGGAATCCCCTGACCCACATTGGGAAAGCTCGGCCTCGATGCTGCAATTGACACCAGTTTTTGCATCGTGAAGCCAACCCTGCAGCTGCAACAGAGCGGGAGGGCAGCACCGAAGCCCACGGATGGTGGCACCGGGCAGGGCAACCCCGGTTTTCACACCCACTCCAGGGCAGCAGAGCCAGGAGAGGCGCAGCAATCACTCCGTTCTGCATCGAGCCACACCACGACTCTTATTCCATACAGAGAGGGCTTCCCCTCCCTCCCAAAGCCCTCCTTTGGTTTTGGTGCCCTGGATTTGGCAAGCGCCACGGGCTGCCTCCAGACACAGCACTTCAGAGAGGAAACGGTCACATCTGGAGGCGGTGCCAGCTCCTGGCACCGTCAACTTCGCCAGGAGTTCACCAGCCCCGGACGCTGCCGGGGTGGGGTCACAGCACCCCAGAGCCCCTCGCACGCCCGCCCTGGCCCCGAGGCGGCCCCGGGCTAGCCGCTCCCTCGCCCTTTACTTACATCGTCATCCTGCACGCTCAGGGGGATATCCAACATGCACATCTGCACGGGCTGCACCAGAGCCTTCTGCACGTTGAACAAAGGTTTTGCCTCCATCTTCCCGGGGATGGAGGGGCTGCTCATCCTCCTCCCTCTCCTCCGCCGCTCCCCTCCCAGGAGCAGCTCCAGCCCAGGCGGCGAAACCGAGCTGAGATCTCTCTCTCTCTTTCTCTCCCCCCCGTGCAATTTTGTCAGCGCATCTCGCCAACAGCCGCTGCTTCTGCCGCTCCTAGCAGGTCTGATTTCCTCCCTCGCGAATCAAAGAGCCGCCAGGAGCTGCACCGGGAGCTGGGCGTGCGCGCCTGTGAGCTGCGCGCCCGTGTGCGCGCCCCAGTGCGCGCCCGCCGCTCCCCCGCNCGGCCCTCGGGCAGCCCTCCCCGGCCCCCTGCCTGCCCCCAGCTTCTCCTTTCTCTCGGGGGAACCTCGCTGC
Source organism: Donacobius atricapilla (assembly GCA_013397315.1). NCBI lineage: Eukaryota > Metazoa > Chordata > Aves > Passeriformes > Mimidae > Donacobius > Donacobius atricapilla. Next base: position 51,317 of record WBMY01015925.1, read on the forward strand.
CGGCCCCGGCTGCCGCTCGGCGCCGCCGGGAGCTCCCCGGCCTCATCGACATGCGTGGCACTCGCCGAGCCCGCGCATTGTCTTGGAGACGCACAACAGGTCCTGCCTGCTGTTGGGTTGTGATTACGATCAAACCGCGTCTGCGGCACTCACAGCCTTTCCCTCTGGCTGTTGTGACAGGCGAACAGGCAGAGCTGGAAGGATGAGAGGGTGTGAAACAGAGGGAGCATGAATGGTCGGAGCCGGAGCCTCCCCCTTTCTTCCCGTCTCTTCTGCCATCCCAGTTTTCCATTGTCAGAGGCAGTTTCAGCTCTACGCCTTCCCGTACTCCAAGGACCACAGTGAGGCTTAAATAATTCACATCCACACAGTGCTCGGGAGCCTTGTGGCACTGAGGATGCAGCACGGCACTGAGAGACCACCAGGGCTGGTGGTCACTGCCTTTGTAGGACAACGCTGCGGGGCAGGTTTTGCCCAGGTGAGCATTCCCAGCTGCCCTTCCCACCAGAGAACCTGTGAATCCAAACTGGGGCTTTGCTAAAGGAAGCATGGCACAAAATGGGGTGGTTTGCTATGAGAGGCACCTTCCTACAGAATTCTCACCAACAGTAGCGGTGGGGTGGGAGTCTCAACAGGGAGCAGGTCGTGTTATCACCTGGAGACACAGATCAGATCACACGGATGTTCCTGCTCTCAAACAGGAGCCAAGCCCGTGAGGCACCACCTCACCCTCAACAGCTGCAGAGGCCAGGCTCAGGGACAGCCGTGACACCCAGGGTGTCCCTCCCCAGCGAGGGCGGCAGGACAGAAGCAGCTTGGTGGGTTCATCCATTCACACCCAACCAGGGCACACACTGGGGCCTGCCACGTACCCAGCAGAGGGACCAGGGTGAAATGCCAATGAAAATCCTCAAACCAGCAGGAGTTTATGTCCTTACAGCTGCCCTTCTTGACATAAATAGGATGAACGGACCCTGCTGCAGGCAGCCGCTTTTGGGTGGCTTTGTGGGTCCCACTTTGAGGAGTCTCTTGCAGGGCAAAGGTTGGGACAGTGCAGCCTTTTCCCGGCTTTCCCAAACGCGGCTCGCAGCACGCCCGGGCGCCGGAGCAGAGCCGAGGAGCCCCGCTGAGCCAGGCATTCCTGCGGCCTTAGGTAAGCCGGGCTTGGCCAGCCCCGCTCAGCGCCGAGCCAGCGCCGGGCTGACTCATCCGCGCAGGAGCCGGAGCCAAGACCCGGGGTCAGAGGGGTCTCACACACACACACGGACCCCCTGCGCCACCCGCAGCCCGAGCGGGGCCCCTCCCCAGCAGATGTGGGGCTGGAGCGGGGTCTGCATCATTCCTGGGGGAAATGCAAGGATGAGAAAAGCAGCCCTTACATGCTGCAGGAATGGGAGTTAATGGGCAAGCCTGGAACGAGACCAAATTGGGATAAACCCACCATAAATTAAGTTTTAACTAGTAATTAGGCAGATTTTTCATCCACCATATGGCTGAGATGAGCAGCAGCGAGGGCAAGGCAGCAGCACTGCAGCAGTCCCAGGAATGGATTTGCAGGGGAGGAAAGAGGGGAGATCACAGCTGGACAATCTAAAATTTCCAGGGCCATGCCCCAGCTGCTGACTGACAGAATTTTGGCAACTCTTTTCACGGCAGAGAGGCAGCGCCACAGCCCTGGAAACTCCCTGGCACAGGCAGTCCCTGTCCTGCTCCTTCGTGCTTCCTTGGTGACTCAACGCAAAGTGCATTCCCAGGGAGGGCTGCCCCACATTTCACCAGCACCAAACCCTGCCCTCAGCACAGGCAGGGCCCACAGCTCTGCTTCCAGGAAAGGTGATTCAAACCTCTGCTTCAGCCCCAGCTCAGGTTACTCACCTGCCTGCAATAACTGGTCAGCAGAGCTTGGCTTTCCAACAACAACTTTCCAGTAACAAGCTGGGCTTGGTCAGCTGAGATTGCAGCTTCCAAGCACCCTGAGAAGGACACAGATTTCACACTCAGGTGCCAGAGTCTGCAATGGCTACCATTCTCAGGAACTCATCGTCCTGTTCAGCAGCTAATTTGTGCCATGGGAATGGGACTCTCTGCAGAGGTGGTGTGGAGGTGTAGGAGTCACATCATCTGCTGCTTCCCTGGTTTCTGGGGCTCCCTTGGACTTCAAGGGCCAGGGACAGACTCAGACATTGTCACACACCTCTGACAGGGGCTCAGTGTGCTCTGCTGATCCCCAGAGCCCAGCAACCTCCCACCCAGCAGCCATAAAGATGCCAAAAGTGACAATTCTTCTGGAAAAGTCACAAACCACACAGGCAGGTTTGCAAAGGAAAGACAAACTCCAAGTGCAGAGTCCCAGGAGGGACACCAGGCAAAGCTGCAGCAGCAGAGGTTGGACAAAAGAAGAGATGCTCCAGAGAGCCAACAGGAATGGGACACAGGGGATCGATGGGACATGGGAGCTGCTGTGCTTGGAGCGCCTCGGTCCAAGGGAACCAGCCAGAGGTTGTGGGCTCCACACAGCCCCAGAGATGGTGAGGGACCTTCCCCTGCTCTGCTGGAGCCAGCTCATGCATGTCCACCCAGCAGTGTCCCAGGGAACAGAACTGTCCCTCAGCAGGACCCGGCAGAGTGGCTTCGAACCCTTTCCCACTGGCAGAGCTGCAGCAGAAACACAAAGCAAAGAATCCCCCGCCATCAAACCAGCGCAGACAGGATGATCCTACGCAGATGTTTAAATGACAGCTTCATCCTCCTGCTCCTCCAGTCTGGCTGACGTGAGTGGAAACTGTGCCACGATCCCAGATCTGCCGGCAACAGCAGCCGAGCACCGAAACCATCCCTGTGTGTGGAAAGCAGAGGAGCCATCCCCACTGGCACAGGACTGAGGTGCTGCTGGAGCCCCACTGCAGCGTGGGCCAGCCCTGCCATGGTGAAGGAGAAATCTCCTCCTGCTGTTGCCTCTGGAGGACAGGGAAGCCCCGGCACAGGCGCTGATGTTTCCCCGGTTCATCTGGCACTGGAGCTTTATTGTCGCAGCTCCAGCTGAGCAGATAAAGCCCATCATGAGACCTCAGTGCTTAGCAACCATTACTGGGAAAATACTGTTTTCCAGTAAGAGTCTTGGCAGGAACAGAGCAACTGCAGGGCAAGTTCGCTGCAATTCCTACGCTGGGTGCATCCTGCTCCCAACTGCGCTGCTGCAGCCCCAGGGAGAGGCTGGCTCCTGCACTGGGAAGTGCATCCATGCCTTAAGGTCCAAACAGCCTCTGTCACCTTGCAAAAACATCATTTTGAGCACCCCACGAATGAACCTCTGCACAGTTAAATGCAGATTTCAGGGACAAACTCGTGCACAGGAGGATCTTAGCACCCAGCATGGCTGCAGAGGTGTGGACATTTGGGATGCACCAAAAACCAGTGGCCAGCCTCTCCCATGACACCGGGCATTCCTGACACCCAGTGACTCACACGGGCCCACCTAAGGAAGAGTGACTCCAATGCTTGATGTCAAGCATCAAAGCCCTCCACAAAATGAAAGAAATTCCCCAGGAATTACAATGGCGAGTTTGTTTTTCAAAGGAAACTGCAACTCCATGCCCAAACATCACAGCATCCTGCGCCAGAGTGCGGTACTTGAGAGAAATGACACAAAACCTGCAGGTTTGTTTTCACTGTGAGAGGCTGGTGGAAAGGCAAAGGGGAAAGAAAGCAGCATGACAAGCAAATGACAAATGGAAAATCCCAACAGCTCTTCCCCTTCGACACTTCTCAGTAATAGAAAGAGGAAACTTGGTTTCAAAACCACAGAAATCCCAACTGAATGGCATTTCTTTGGAGAAATGTGGTGTTTGCAGAAAGCCTGTGGGTAGATTTAGAGACGCAGACATGGAGATGGAGCCTGGTGGGACTTCCAGGAGACCACGAGCAGGTAGGATACCTATTTCCCAGTGAAAATCAAAATCACCTTGACATCTAAGAGGGATTTCAAATGGGATATGCAGAAGCACCCACAACCTGTCGTGTCCCAGAGGAGCTGTGGGGATAAATCCCATTGATTTGAATCTGCACCCTTGTTGTGAGGCATTTATTTGGAGAAGTCACCGTCATTTCCTCAAAGTCACTCCTGAGAGCAGGCGCAGCCTGTGCTGCACCTCACGCCTCTGGAAAGCCTGTCTGGCATTCAGCATCCTGAATAAATTCCCATGCTCCCCAGAATAGATGCGTATGCAAAATTAATTCACAATCAAGCCCGTGCAAAGCGTGAGACGGCCTTTTAATAGGTGCAGAGCAGCAATTACCAGCGTGGAGTGAAAGCCAACAAGCATTAAGGAAGGGGTGGGGGGAAAACCAATTAGTTTCCTTGGGATTCCTCCACACACTTGCCACTTGAGGGATTTCCATTTTCGCGCTGCGCCGGGGGCTGAGCGCACCCCGGGAGCCAGCGTGTGCCCGTGGGGAGGGGGGCACATCCCCACGGCCTCCCCCGGAGGTCCCCGGGATGCAGCTGCGCCGGGCCGGTCTCCATGGAGACTGTCACCGCAGCAACGGGGACCTGCCATGCTCCTGGGGCCGGAGGGGATGCGCAGGGGGCCGGGAGCGCCGCTCCCAGCTGGGCGAGGGGACAGCGGGTACCCGCACGCCTCCTTTCTGCTTCCCAGCCCGCCTCCCTGCACCGGCGAGGGGAAAAGGGATCCTGCAGCCTCGGCCCTGGCTGAGGTGAGTGCCGGGGGAGCCGGGAACACCGAGCTGCCACGGTGGGCACGGCGCCGGGAGGGAGCCGTGCTCCGGGCTGCCATGGCAACAGCTGATGGATGGAGTTTCTCCCTTCCTGCGGAGGTGCGGACAGAGCTCGGGATGGGAAGAGCCCTGCAGCAGGCCCGGGTGCGCAGAGCTGCTCCAGGAGGGCATTCCTGCCCTTCCACCGCGGCACGGCCATTCCAGGAGCGCTCACACACGGGCTGCGGAAGGATCCCGTGTCCCTGGGCAGACGCCCACTCCCTCCTGCCCCCCGTTCCACGGGAGGGAAGGAGGAGGACAGGAGCACACAGCTCCGTGCAGCCCGTGGCTGCCCCCACCACCCCTACTTGGCTCACCCCGAAATGGTTTCCCAGCAGATTAAGCCCTTCCCGTGACACATCCGTGGTGTCCCCACCCCACCCAAACCACGCTGGGGAGAGCCAGGCGCGGCTCTCCTGCCGGGAAATCCCTGGCACTGGGCTCACACCGGTTTGGTGCCCGGATTGTGGGGCTGTCCCTACTCCTGCACGGCTGCCCGACCTCCCGGGCTGGGCACACACCTCAGCCTTCGGGCCTGGCACTGCAGGACGATGCCACAAACTGCCACATGCCCACCGCTGTCCCCTGCAGCTGCAAACCTAAGGAAAAGCCTCGTAATTTCCCCAAAGGCCTGCCTGGCAGGGGAGCCTGCAGCACAGGCAGCCCGGGGAGAAGAATGAGCTGCCAAACATCACATTCTGTCCCCTGCAGGGCCAGCTCTGGACACTGGGCACAGCACAGGTCACAGCAAGGCTCAGCTGTGCCCACACCAGCCCAGCAGCAGCACCAGGTGCTTCCCACTGCAAATACCTCTGCTGGAGAAGAGAAAGATGCCCGGGGGAACGGAGGGCCGAGAGTATTAGCAAGCCGTGACAATCTGCACCGTTACCAATCGCGATTTTTCCGCAGGGATTTATTCCAGCTGCCAGCAGGCCAGAGCAGCAGCCGTGTGTGGCAGGACCGGGCTGGCAGCAGGGCCAGGGCACCTCTCTGGGCACATGTCTGGCGGCAGTCAGGGCTGGTGCCCAGCACAGCACAGCCTGCAGCGTTCACCCGAGATGGGGCATCCTCTAATTCACCCACCTGGCCGAGCCCCCAGCGCTGGGCAGGGCTGTTCCCTTCAGCACATTTTCCAGGGCTTAGCTGGAGCTTAAACCAACCCAAGGGAGGAGGTTCCAGCCTCCCCAGCCCTGGAGCTTGCCCTCATCGTGCTGTTTAACACAGCCCCAGCTCCCCACGCCTGCTTTAACCCACATTACCCGTGGCCAAGAGGTTATCTGCGGATCCACACCGCAGCTCCCTGGCAGACGGCAAACCCCGGCCTGCAGAGATAAGACACACAGCTTTGGCAGCCTGCAGGTTTCCAGCCCCACACCCTGAGCCAAAGGCTCTCCCAATCCTCCTTCTTCGTGCCTGTTCTGCAGCCTGCAGGGAATAAAGAAGTCTGCACCACGTGCAGTCCCCTCCCTAACAGCCAAGGGGATGGGAAACACTTCTTGCACGGCCAGATTCCTGAAGCGGGGTGATTTTTTCTGGAAGTTTCCCTCAGGGCTGCCGTTCAGCTGCTGCCCACCCTCCCACTCTGACAGCAAAGGGCTCCAGTGGCTTTCTCAGCTGCAAGGGGAGCGGGTGCCCTGTGCAAAGAGGCACAGCCCTGGGGCAGACAGGGAGAGAGAGGCATTCCAGCCTGGAATCCCCTGCGGGAGGGCAGGGACAAGGCAGGGCGGCTCTGAGCACACCCCGAGGCTGTCAGCTCTGGTGGAGACAGCCCAAAGAGCACAGAGGCTCTTCCCTGACCTCCCTGGGCTTTTCCAGGCCTGGCCCCTGTGCAGTGCAGATGTGCAGCCCACCAGGGAGGGGCTGGGAGCCTGCTGCCTGTTGGGGACAGCAGTTGTGAGCTCCCTTTGCATTCCAGGGGTTCATGAGCCCATCCTGCCAGCCTGCTGTCTCCAGATGTTTGCTGGCAGCAGAGAGGAGGGCAAAGCCCCCCAGGCATTGCAGGGCAAAGCCCCCCAAGCCCCTGCTCTCAGCTTTCAGGCCAAGCCACCATTTTTGACAGGAGAAAGGGAAGACTCCTGGGTTCCACGCACCAGCCCAGCAGCAGACACAGGAGCTGGGAAACACGCAGCACTTTGGGCCAGCCAGCACCAGGGGGCTGCATCAGTGTCCTGAGTGGCTGTAGGGTGCCAGGCGCTGCTGCAGCCGGGATTCTGGCACCTGCTGAGACACACGGCACGAGTTGATTGAGAGCAGCCTCCGCATTTCAGAGAATCACAGGCTATCCCAGCCTGGGAGGAACCCCCAAGGATCATCAAATCAAACCCCCGGTCCAGCACAGACACCCCAACCACCCCACCCGGTGCCTGAGTGTTGTCCAAACACTCCTGGAGCTCTGGCAGTCTCAGGGCCCATTCCCTGGGGAGCCCAGCACTTCTGAGGGAAGAACTTTTCCTTAACACCCAACCTAACCCTCCCTGACACAGCCGCAGCCATTCCCTTGGGTGCTGTCACTGGTCACCAGAGCAGAGAGATCAGAGCTACCCCTGCACTGTCCCTCGTGAGGAAAGCATCGATGTCTCCCCCCCATCTCCTTTTCTCCAGCCAAAAAGCCAAGTAACCTCAGCCCCACTCATATGGCCCCACTAGACCCTTTACCACTTTCTCTGGACACTTTCCAATAGCTTTATATTCTTTTTTTCCCCTTACTTCCGTGGGGCCCCAGCAGCAGAGGGGGCAGCACGTCCCCCCTTGAGCAGCACCGCAGTCCTGGCCACACACCCACCCATGCAGCGGCTGTGCTGTAAATCGGATGAGGCTCATTCCCAGGGGCCCACCATTGATTTCCGTTGCCTGACGACAGGAAAGCTTTATAATCCTATTAACTAAACACCCCTTCAAGCCACACTGGGAAGAGTGCAAAGGGGACTTGTATAAGCAGTCACAGCCACCCCATGCAGCACCCAGCCCCAGTAAATGCTGGGCAAATGCCCCAAAAGCAGAGCTGTGACACCCACAGCGGCCAGGGAGGGGTGAGTGGTGGACAGCACAGGGAAAATTCGGATTCCACCACGAAACACAGGCTCTGGCTGCAGGTCACTGAGCCAGGAGACTTTGCACAGGGACAGGGTGCCCACACAGGCAAAATTCACAGCAGCTGGCCCCTGAAATACTGACAAGTGTAACTGCACCTGGTCCTACTTGTGGGTGTTTGACAGCAAAAGACACACAGCTAGGGCCAAAATATATAAACATTCCGTGGGAGAATGGGAATTTCCTTGCTGCTTTCTAAGGAGAAGGGATACATTTCATCCTATTTGTAAAACGTTTCAAGAGTGCAGCCCTCCCCCCGGTCAGCATCGACAGCCAGAGTGGGGGAAAAGCCATAACTCGAGCAAGCAGGGGATGTAAAATCCCCATTTCTGAGCCAGTCCCGGGGACCCAGAGCCATGCCGCGCTTCCATGAGAGCAGGAGAAGCCCTCGGGCTCCGCTGAGCTCTAGGGAAACGCAGTGAGCCGCAGGCAGGGACAGGACAGGGATGGGGGCAGCCGCATCTCCCTCCAGGTGCCGCATCAGGGGCTGCGCCAGCGCTCAGAACAGCGATGGGCATCGCTCTGGTGCCTCATCCGGCTGAAATCCCCGCGGGATCGCTGCCAGCGGCAGGTGGGGATATCCGCAGCCCGAGGAGAAGGGTGTGCGCTGCGGCAGCAGGGACACAAACGCCTTTCCAGCAGCAGAAACGCACCTTCCCCGGCCTGTGGCAGATTTATCAGCCATCCCTCCTTCCTCTGCCTTTGGTCATTCGCACAGCGCTGCAGAGCGCCGGGGCTGCTGCTTTCCCTGGTGGGTTATGGATGCAGAGGCACGGGATGGGCTCTGTGTCGGGGGACGCAGCACCCGCAGCAGCGCCACACACGCAGGGACAGCGCGGGAGGCTGGGCACGGTCTCCTGAACAACCCCGTCCTCCTTTCGGGCTTATCCCAGTGGGGCAAAAATCAGCTGCCCTCCACGAGCTCTGGGGAAGGAGAGAATCCAATCCAACACTGGACAGGGGCTCTGCCCCCCAAACCTCCCCCCAAGGCACAGGGCTTGCACCAGCCTCGTCATTTTGGTGGCCCCGAGGATGGCACAGCCACCAGAAGAGCCTTCCTGTCACCATGGAAATGCTGAACGGGAGGGCTTGAAGCCTGCTGGGACTTTGCAACCTCTGCCAAGAAAAACAGGGCCCTTGAAACATCCACAAGGCCTCGTTTGTAGGAGGGGAAGACTTGTGCTCCCTTTGGCCTGCTGGTCGTGGGGCAGAAAATGTGGGACTTCTCCCAGGGTAAAACCTCATGGGCTGAGATAAGGACAGCTTAATTACTGAAGTATGGTAATAATCATAATAATCATGATGATGATGATGATGATGATGAGAAAGAATGGGTGCCCAGCCCTGCTCTTCCAACCTCCACACAGGCAGAGCTCAACCCCATCCCTCAGCTGCTCCTGCCCTGGGCCGGCTGCCCTCTCCCAGTGCGCCCCCACAGACACCCCAGAGCTGGGGCAGCAGCACCTCTCTGTGTGCTTTTGCACACCTGCGGCACCATCACCACCGAGGGAAGGCTCCTCCATCCCCTCCCAGCCGATCCCACCGACGGCTCTGCCCCCGGGGCAGCCCAACCTCCTTGGAGAGGGGCTGAGAGCAGCCAAGGCTCCTTGTAACTCCGGGCCATGGCTGCCTTCCTGCTCCCCGTCATTGAGGACGTGCAGCAGGCCCAGGGTGTTCCTGCCTGCCCTGGACTCCCCACGCCACCCTGGCTGCCCCTGGTTGTTCTTCCCGGCGGGGGTGTCACATCCCCGGGGAGGCGAAGGGCTGAGTTCGTGCGGGGCACAGCCGAGAGGGCCAGGCAGGAAACGCTCGGTGGGAAATCCGCTGCGGGATGGAGCCAGAGGGGCCGAAAGAGCAGGGCAGGGCGGCTGCTGGAGGTTTCAAAGGGACCTCCTGGCTGTGCTGAGGGATGACCTCGACCTCCCCGTTCCGTGCTGAGGGCTCGCACGGAGCCGGCCGGGCTCCTCCAGCGCCTTGCAGGGTTTGCTTCCTGCCGCCAGCCCTCGTTTATGGCAGTGGGAAACAGAGCGGGACTGCACGGAATAGGAAAGATAAAAGGGGACAGCGGATGTCCCGAGAAAGCCCTGAGCCGGGCTGGGCTCGCAGGGGGTTCTCAGCCCACACGAGAGCAGGCTCACACGGCCCCATGCCGAATGCCGGGCACAGCGTCTCCCCCAGGCTGTGCCAGCAGCCGGCACATCCCCTCCAGGATGCCGGGAGTGCTCCAGGGATCCTTCCTAACAGCACTGGGCAGCCACAGCGATATCCGCACCTCCTCTTCTCCCTTCCTCTTCCAGACCCTGTGGGGCCCGGTCTGGGATGCCTTGACATGCCACATGTTCTGCCAATCCCAGAGCTCTGCCACCACATCTAGAGCTTCTGATTTTCTCCACATGCTACACAGGGCAGGACAGACCAAGGAAGGGCTTCTCCACCCTCTCTGGCCCATTGGGGCACCGCTGCACCCCTTCCTTCTCCCCAGCCCCTTCACCCCTTTCTCCCGTTTTTGGAGCCTCTCTCCAGGCAGGGTGGTGAAGGACACTGAATTCCAGCTACACCTCTTCCCGGGAGCGCGGGAGGTTCGGCAGCTCCGAGCACAGGAGCCCTCAGGGCCACAGCAAACCCGGGAGCCCCGAGGGTGCTGTAAATCCTTGCAGGGGCTGAACTCTCGCTGCACTGCAGGGCCTCGAGGGAGCGGAAACTCTGCGATCCCCCAGCACGGCAGCACCGAGCCGCCTCTGACGTCGGCTGCCGTCTCTAAACTTCGCCTCTGACCCGCGGCCAAGGCGCGCAGCGAGGGGGGAAATACCCGCGCAGGCAGCGAATACCCGCGGGGCCACCGCGCTGAGCCCCCCGGGCAGCCCAAAGGTCCCCAGGAAACCCAGGCACTTAAAAAGGCGAATCCTCAAGGAAAACAGATGCGTGAACCCGCAGGTCGAGCGGGCTGGGCTCGGGCGATCCCGTCGGGAAAAGCTCCCAACATCTGGAGCTCCGCCAGCGCATCCCGGGACGGGCGGGACGGGGCGGATTTTGTTTGGGAGAGCCCGAACTGCAGCTGCCACAGGCAGCCCCGGCCGCCAGGGCTGTGACAGGCCCTGGGCGGGTGGAGAACGCTCCCGAGGGACGGGACCGCGGCGCTGAGGATGCGGGAGAGCGGCGCGGGCACCTCTCGCTGCCGGCCCCCGGCCCTGCTGATAACCGAGTGCTGCGGGTGACACTGGGGACAAGCACAAAGGGGAGCGGGGGATCAGGGCGTTCTTTTTAAAGGGAGGACGCGGCGATTAACGCGGCCTTGCTGAGGGCTCCTACGGGCTTGGACCGGAGCTCCCCGATGGAGCTGGCTCATGGCACTCAAGGCAAGCGCGGCTCCTCCTGGGTGAGCAGTGCCCGAACCCCGAGCTCTGCTCGCCACAGCAGAGCCCGGTTTGGCGAGCTGGGCTTTCTCAGGGAGCCGGACGCTGGCCCCATCCCCGCTCCCATCACCGCTGACCCTTCGCAGCGCCGAGGAAGCGAACCCACGGCAATAACTCATAGGGGAAACAACAGTGCCATCTGCTGCACGGCCCCGCCGCGCTCGGGGCAGCCCGGGCCGGCCCACGCAGGGTCACACAGCCTGGCGGTGCCACCGGGCACAGCACATGCCCAGGCAGCACCGAGGCAGCGGCATCCCTGCAGAGGGAGGGCGGCCCCACAGCTGTCCTGACGGCCAGCCACAGCTGGATGGCCTCTGGTTCGCACAGAAAGCGCGGGAGAGCAGGATGGGAGGCAGAGCAGAGCGGAGAACGTCCTGCAGCCCATCTAGTGACTGCGCAGTGTGAAGGACATGGAGGAGGGAACAGGCTCACTCGGCAAAAGCAGGCAAAACCCCTCCTTCTCCATCAACACCCTGGAGCTGAGACCCATCTTCCACCCTCTCCACAGGCAAGGGGAGGGGGGAAGAGGGACGCAGATCCGAACACTCACCAAGACTTGGCGAGCTCCTTCACACCATGCTGAGCATCTCCTTAGGAGAGAAGTCCCAGATCCTGGCACTAGGATCCCCCCACCTGTGCTGTATCACCCCGATATCCCAGGGAAACTCCTGGTGGTGGGGACACCCGGGAGAGCAGCGTTGGCCTGAGGGAGCTGACAGCAGCTGCTCTGCCCCTCCAGGCTCAGCACCAGCGTGCAGATGCCAGTTCAGCAGCCCTGCCCCACGAGTGGTGGCAGCTTGGTGGCAGGTGAAGCAGTTTCCCCGCACACGCTGCCTGGAAAGCGCGCTGGCATCCTCGTCAGATGGGTTGCTATAGCAATGGGAGAGGTATCAGAAACAAAATCCATCTTGATGGACAGTGCAGATTGCTTTGAAGATCACCACCTGAGATCAGAAGCCCTGACTGCCCCGATCAGGTCCAGCAGTCAGGCACCATTTAGGGAGTGACAGAGTGAAAACACTACAAGGAGATGAAGAACACAACCCCAAAGATGCCCAGAATAACCGAAGTCCAGAAAAGGCTCTCATTTCTTCACTTCAAGAGTCATCTCTGAGCGAACTGGCTCAGAGATAACACTGCACTGAGCTAAGGGATGTCAGATCCATCATTACAACGTCCCAGAGATTTATTCTGGAGCCTGCGGCAGTCGCTGCATCCCCTGCTCATGTCTGATCAGCGCAGGCACAGAGTCAGGCGTGAGTGGGAGCTCCAAATGGAGCGGCTGAGCCACGCCGAGGAGGGACTCTGCCTCTCCCCACCTGCTGCCTCCAGCCCCTGCTGCCAGCTGGACCCTCGCTCGCTGTCACTTGTTGCCAGCTCGCCCCCCTGCCCCTGCAGAGCAACACCAGGAGTTAACTCCGAGCCACGGGAGCCGCTTCAGACGCTGGGAGCAGATGAAAGGAAAGACAAAACCAAACGCAGCTCCAGCCGCGCTCGCGCTCTCCGCGTCCTGCCCCCAGCCAGCCCAAGACTGCTCATCCACCATCTGCTCCCTTCTCCTGCCCAAACGGCCAGCAAGGGAGAGAGGGGATGAGTCTGCAGCTCCGGCAGCTTGGTTCAGGATGGAAGCCACCTTCTGACCCAGCTTAAGAGCAGGTTTCCATTTTAAAGGCTGAAATTCACCCTTGCACGTGAACCTTTCACATGTCAGGACACCTGGAACAACACACCTGCAGCACTTGGAGATAAAAAAAAAAAAAAAAATTCTCCTTGTTTGCTCAGCTTATTTACTTTGCAACACTCAGTTTTACCCGTTGTTTGTGTGGGTCTTTCCCTTAGCAACCGGGGAGAGGAACATTTACAAGGCATGAAAAATGTAACTGTACAGCCCTCAGAACTGGCAGGGTGCGGCTGCGGGTGCAGCTGGAAATTCCTCTTAAGTGGTAGCCACAAACAACGGGACCTCAATGAATTGCACCCCTTAAAAGGCAGAGTGGCTCATCCTCTTCGGCAGGCAGAAGCAGGACTTTAAACCTCTGCTCTCCACCCACACAGGCTTGGAACAAATATCTCTACATGCCTCAGTTTACCCATATAAAAATACCTATGAATAAATAAAAAAATATATATAATGAGGCAAGCATAAAAAAGTGACAGGAAGACGAAAGCTGAGACCTTAATGCAAAACATTCCGTAGGATGGCACATGCATTCCCCAGCCTGGGAGGCTGAGCTCTGGACATCGTTTTCTAGACAACCTTACACCTTTAGCTGTCAGGACCTCCCAGCAAGATCAACCTTCCTATTCCATAATGACAGAAAATTCTTGTTCTTGAGCCTAGGCAGGGTCAGGACCCGAAGTCCAGTATTTTGGTTGCCAATCCCCTTTTCCAAAGGGACATGCCACCATCCAGCACACACCGGCGTGGCACTGGGGCCTGCCTCCCACACGTGTCCCCAAGAGAGCTGATTCAGCTTTTGTTTATTGGGCTGGACCAAGGTGAACAGGGCCCAGACCAAAGAGACCCACAGGGCGCAGGAGGCAGCTCTGGAATGCACATTTTCCAGTCCAAAAATGGATCCCAGCCCACTTCTCTAGCACAGCATCAGCCCTTCCCTTTATTCATTCCTGGTCTCCAAGGAGCCATTGCTGCCCACTTACCTTCCCAGCGCCCCCACAAGGGCAGCAGCACAGCCCCCCCTTCCCAGGGATGGGATCAGCAGGGCAACATCAGAGGAGGAAGAAAGTCAAAAGTCAGAGGAGCATCAGGACCAAACCCAGAGTCATGTTCTGGTGCCAACCCCAAAATTTCATACCTCTGCCTCATCCTCCCCTACCCCAAAAGCGCCAGTGGGTTGGGGAGTGCAGAGCTTTAGGCCACCTCGGCTCGATTCAGCTTCTTTGGCCTCATAAACACACCAGGCAGAGCCAAGGGACCTGCCGATGCCACCTGGCCTGAGCGGGGCCAGGGGAGCTGGCCCCGGCTCGGCACAGCCCGCAGCAGCGCCAGCCTGCCGGCAGCATCGCAGCATCGCGGCGCCTTCAGCCCCCGTCCCAAACCGTGCCCCTTTCCTGCCCAAGCCTTCGGCTCCTCTCCTCCCAGCCGCATCAAGCATTATACAAACAGAAAGCAAAAAAAAAAAAAAAAAAAAAAAGGGAAAAACGTTGAAAAACAGTCTTCTCCCCACTCCCTCGGCAAAGCTGCTGCTTCTCCTCCGCTGAAGCCCCCGCTGCAGGGCAGGGGCCCGGGCTGCTGGCACGTACGGTGCCCCCGGCCCCAGCAGGCAGCGAGGGACGGACACCTGCAGCCACAGACCCCCGGCAAGCCCCGCAGAGCCCCCCGGCTCCGCGCAGCCATCAGTCACCGCCGCGGACACGCGTGGGCCGCCCTGAACCCGTCCAACCACGGTCCTGGAGGGGACCGAGCCCGGCAGCAGCGCAGCGGGCCGGGGGAATTCGGGGGGAGCAAAGCGGAGCGCGCCCCGCGCACTCACCTGGGTGTCGATCATCAT
>WBMY01015925.1:70542-91706 GCA_013397315.1 Donacobius atricapilla
TTTTTCTCCCTGAACTGTTCCCTTAGAAACAGCCCTTTCACCGCGCTCCTCCTCTCCCCGCTGTGCGCTGCCGCTCCCCGCAGCTCCTGTGGCCTCTCTCCTGCTCCCTGGGAGCCAGCAGGGACTGACGCGCTCAGCCCTTTGGCAGCAGGGGAGATGCTCTTGGTGGCAGCCCTGCTGTGACCAGGGAGGTGGCACAGGCTCTGACCTCACCCCAGGGAGCTGCCAGGCTCCCAACGCCTGGTTCAGCTCCTCGGCGCATCCAAGGAGAGAAAATGTTAACCCCAGCTGTAGGCTGAGCTCCCAGAGCTTTTCAGTATGGAATGAAATCACCCTGTTTGCTGGAAAGGCGTCGGCTCGTGCTGTCAGCTCCAGCAGCTTCTCGCCAATTTATTTCACAGGGCTTAGAAAAATTGGAAAGGGCTGAAGCAATGGAGAGGAACATGAACATCTCAAAACCAGATTTTCTGTGTTGGAAAAGATTACACAATCCACAGAGACATGTGACCCAGGGAAAAGGTTCAGAGCACATCTGTGATTGAAATAAACCCGAAGAAGTTCAGTCCGCTCTGAGCTGTGCCAGTTCTGTCTAAACTTGGGTCTCCAAAGCACAGGCTGGGATTTGGGAGATAACTGCTAGATGAGTTCACACTGTTTGTCCTGTCAGAGCAGGGCTCTTACTGGCAATGCCTGGCACCAGCTCTCTGCTGAGAAGGTCCAAGAAATCCTGCTGCACACCAGTCAGGAATAACGTGCTCTGAGTGCAAGTTTCCTCCTGATTCTGACAGAAGGTGTTAGTTTAAATCACAGTGCAGGAAAATTTATTGCGCAGCAATGTTCTCCTTTTTTAAAGTGAAAAGGTCTTTACCAAAACCCAAGGTCTTCTTCTCCACGGGAATGTCAAATACCACTTTGATCTTGTTAAGTTTCCAGCAGGTCTCAGGAAAACACTCAGGCCAAGGTAACTACAGCCATGCTTTGGGGAACTGGCCTTTTGGATGCTTTTTTTGTGTGCTACAGCCTCAAGCAGGATGTATTTACAAAGAGTGGGAATCCAGAAACCTTTTCAGTTTCACCTGCACATTGACTGTTGCTTCTGAAATGCATTTAGATTCTGTTCTCCAGAGGAACTATCCCACACGTTCCCTTCCCAGTTTGCTCCTACCAGGAACAAAAATCCGTGGTGGGGCACATTCTGCAGGAGCTAATTTTGGTAGGCTTGGTTGCGTGGAGATCTCTCTGCAGGGATCAGATGGTTAATTTCGGACCTCTTTGTAGTTCTTGTCCAAGGTGGAAAAACGTACGAGGCGGATTTCGGGGGGTTTTGGCTTCCTGTCATCCCATATATACTCTGGAGAAAGCAGCTTGGAGGGCTTGTGGGACAGGAAGTGCCTGTTGAGGTGACTCTCCTCCTGCCAGGCTGCCATGATCCCGTTGGCTTTGTCAGCCAGGATGGTCATGTGGCAGGTCTTGGTGAACTCATAGACTTTCTCGACCCGGCCCCCAAACACGGCTCCTCCGTAGTAGAAATCCCCTTCTCCCTCAGGGATGTAGGCAGCCGAGGAGCTCCTCCTCTCATAAGGGAACTGCTCTCGTGGGACGTCGAAGTAGCCAGGGTGGATGGCAGCCACCATGTCCCCCAGGGTCTCGGGGCCCCAGGGGTTGTGGAACACCATGTCGATGTCCAGGCAGAAGAGGTACTGCACCTCCCGATGGCTCACCTGCGTCACGGTAGGACACGAAATAGATTGATTATGTATTGTTGTCAGAAGAGAAAGAAGGCTTTATTTACAATCTTAATAGTTTCTTTTAGAACACGCTGTGTAAAAAGGGCTGTTATTGCTCCATGGCACTGACACTGCTCTCCATTGGTTCAGGAATAGGAAACAGCCCCTGGGACAGTTGTTCTGGCACAGGGAACACTGTTTGCTGAGCCTGTGCTGAGAAACGGAGAGAGATGTTTTGAAAAGAGAAAACTGTTGGCAGCTTTCCCTTGGGAAAGGAGCCGGCAATGGTCAGCGAGCTGAAATTCAGGCTGAGAAATGTGGAGCCCACGCACCTGGGCCACGTGGCGGTTGATGGCCTCCATCCTGCGCATGGAGATCTCCTGCCAGCTGGAGTACCTGGGGACGGGGACGGCGAGGAGCCTGCGGCCCGGGCGCAGCGGGGCGCGGGGCAGGCTGCGGGGGCTGTCCGTGAAGATGTAATAGTTCACCCGGTAGCCCCGCAGGAAGTGCCGCTCCGCCGACTCCAGGAAGCGCCGCACGAACCTCGTGTACCTGCGCAGACACAGCCCCTGGGGAGCACAGCGGGGACGAGCAGGGCCTCTCTGGCCACAGGGACGTTTTTGCGAGGGTGTGGAGTGACGGAGCGAAAGGGGAATGGCCTTCAGCTGAAGGAGGGCAGGGTTAGGTCAGATATGAGGAAGGGATTCTTCCCTGTCAGGGTGGGGAAGGCCCTGGCGTGGTTTGCGAGAGAAGCTGTGGCTGCCCCATCCCTGGAAGTGCTCAAGGACAGGTTGATGCAGCCTGGTCTAGTGGAAAGTGTCCCTGCCCATGCCAGGGGGTGGAAGGAGAGGAATTTTAGGGTCCCTTCCCACCCAAACCATTCTGGGATTCCAAGGGGAGGCGCGGTGGATTATGAAGGGCACGCTGGCAAGACAAGGGGTGAGGAGAGCTCACCGATTATCACTGCAAGGATCCACACACTGCACGTGCAACAGCTGTAGTGCAGGACGAGGAGTAAGTGCATTATCCCCATTTTGACCAGCTCTAACTCCCAAGCCACCTGCTAATTCTAAAATAATACTGCCCACACCTCAGGTGCCCCAAGTGTAGTCATCCCATGGGCTTGTGTGATTACAGACACACTACATGGGCACAAAACCCCCCTAGAAACGGGGACAAATTTCAGGGAAAGGAAGGCCAAAATCATCTTTCCAGAGAGGAAGGGCATCACCCCAAGACCTGTGTCCACTGAGTGCTCCCCTTACTTTCCAACAGCAAAGGCTGTCACCCCTATGGTGAGGTTCAGGGGTCTGTAGGCACTGTCCAGGATCTCGGGATCGAAGGTCCCTTCCCAGACAATGGGGGCCAGCCAGGGTGTGACTGTCAGCACATCCTGGCGCCTGAAGGGGGAAAAACACAGAAATGTTAATGAAATGTGACTGTTCCTGTTGGTTTCCAGGCCAGTAAGGCAGCTCGGAGAGTGTGTGAATCAGCATTAATTCGCCATGGAGGGTATTAGCCTCAGATATTTTCTCCCTGCACTCCTATTTGAGGTTACAGAGCATGGACATTTCAATTCCTGTGCTGAAATTAAGCACTTTAACACATCAGCAAAAACCTGGGGATCTGCTAAAATCTCATTTAAGGACTTTTCTGCTGAGGAGAGTTTAATGACCACTGAACTCTCAGAATGGGAAGCTGTGCCTATTTGCTATCAGCCTGATCCAGATTAAAACACAAGTAATAATAATATGAAAATTACTATAAAAATATACCCCATTGCTGTGCTATTAAAACACAGCTTGCAGCATGACAGCTTATTTTTCCAGTATTTATATATAGCTCCAACACATTCAGATATAATTTAAAATGCTGTATGGGAGCCAGCATTCAAACGTGTAACAAAGTTAGAGAAAAAAATCCTTAATCTCCTGTGAGGAAAGTGGAAATACTGAATATAAATGCAGCAGAGTCTGATTCTGCCCCATTACAGCTCTGCAATGCTGTTTCAATTTGCTGCTTTGTTTTCAGTGTTTCATTCTTACCTTTTTGATTTTAAGAGGAGATGGCATTTATGGTGGAATTCACCCCAGCCAGCTCACATTCGCTCCAGACCAGGAGCTGGAGCCCTCTGCTAACGAAATTTGTCACACACAGCCTGTGGCCACACCTGGGGGCTGCCAGGCTCCCACCTGACACAGTTCCAAGGCAAAACAGCACCAGAACCCAACGGGGGGAGCTGAGAGGAGCAGCCTGGTGCTTCAGGCAGCAGATCCAGTCAGATCCTCAACCCAGATCTAATACTTTCAGTCTGAGAGGATACAAGAATAACAGTTTGACTCCTTCCTACAGCAACGCATGTGATTGAAAGATGAAATTACACAGGAAGAAGAATTTGGGTTGGGGAAAATGTACAGACTGATCTGTTCTGTTTCTGGGTTGATAATCCTGTTTTATTGGAGAGGGAAGGAAACATGCATGTTCACTGCTCTAAGCTTTTTAAATTTCATTTTAAAGGGCTGTCCTGGGTTTCCCCATGAGTCAGGGTCATGGTCATCGTCTCAGTGCCAGTGAACTCCCACCAGAAGACACAGAGCATGAAAAGCTTCAAGATCCTCCCCCTCATTTAGCCCAGTATATACCAGCTGATTTAGCACAGAAATTTATTCCAGTATGGAAGAAATATTCAGGCTGAGCACATCCTGAATATGTGGAGGAAAAATATATATATGTGTGTGTGTGTGTACCAACAGGGTGTGTTTGTTAACATGCAAACGAATGTGGCTGTTGAAGGTGAACTGCTCCAGATAAAAGTCAGGTCGCAGGAGCAGGGCCAGAGGAGGCTGTGACAACCTGAGCTGCACAGAGAGTTTGTCCAAGCCACTTCTTAGTGCTGCTGTCCCAAACCTTCCCTTAAACCCCCTGCTTTGGCTGTGTCTGAGATCTGTCTGTTTGCTGAAACCACTGCTGAAGGTCACACAGAGCACCTGCTTTATTTTGCCCTGAAATGGGTTCAAAGCTCTCTCACAGCTGGTTCCAGAAGGTATTTCCCACTTACAGATATTACAGATCTCCTATCTCAAAAAGAGTTCCTGGCCACGACAAAGTGTGTGTGCGTGCTAATGTAATAACTAGGAATTAACAGTAAGTGTGTTAATAAGTGCACAGTAACCAAAGCCAAGCTTGGAGCAGCACAGGCAGCTGCTGACACACCCCTGTGGTTGGATTCTCATGGAACAAGGTCCTGCTCAGTGTGCCCCAGGACTCTGGAACTGTGAGTGCTGCAAAGTGCCCAAACCAAGCTCAGCAGAAACAAAGTTCAAACAAAGAAACTTACTTTGGCGCCAGCACTCTTGGCTGCTGATAAAATAATCTGTAAAAAGGAAGAAATATCCATTGAATAATACATGAATATGCCTGGAAGAGAGGAACAGCAGTTTAAAGGTCAGGGGATAAAAAGCCAGTACTTACTGGGGGAAAAGCTGGATTAGCTTCTCTTCTGTGTATTGGAGTTTCATGGAGCTGCATGATGGGGTGGGAAAAGAAAGGGATTGTTATGCTTTTCTTAAAATATCAACCAAGTTTGGCTTCAGGACCTGCTGCTGCGCTGACAGCTGTCCAAATCCAGCTGCAGCTGCTGTAGATACTTCCCTGCCTGGCCCAGGGTTAGGCATCACCTGCTCACACCTCCAGGGCTGCCAGGCAGGGGACAGCTTGGGGACAGAACACAACAGGGACAACAGTGCTGGCAGCAGTCCCAGTCTGTGGGGAAATCAGGGTTCAGGGGTCAAAATCCACGTGGGACTGTCAGCAATGGTCACGTCTGTGCTTCACACCCTGCAAAGCTGTTCCTGGTCACCTGAAGGGCTGAACTGCCTGAAATAATCACATTTCCAACAGCATTTAGAGAAACAAGCACCTGACCAGACACAATGGTTTGGAATGGGCTGGAATAATCAGAAATACCTTTATGAAACATAATTTTTTTTTTTCCTATTTGCATGGTTTGGTTTTGTTTTTACAAGAAGAGTAGGTCATGGGGAAAGGCATGGCTTGCCATGTCCCAGCTCTGGTGCCCCCTCTGGTTTAGGTGTCTGGGTCTGGTGAGTGGGTACTCAAAGCACAGTTGTGCCTGTGCAGGTGTGTGGTTACACCCTGATAAGGAACCTGCACGAACTTTTTAGTCCTGGGCTTCTGTGACCCACAACAAAAAAAGCCTCCCTCACCTGTGCAGGCGCAGAGCTGTCCTGCAGGGCAGGCAGGCCCAAACAGCATTGTTAGCTTTTTGTTTTAAGGGAGTGACTAATTACAGCTTCATAAATAAAGAACAAGCCACTTGTTAATCACGGTTTGTTGTCAGTGAAGAGCAGGACTGTACCAACAATCTCTGTTACTCATTAGACACAAAAACAAAATACTTACAAGATTTCAGGGCAAGGAAGGTAGTAGGGCAGGTAGTGCACTTTTCCACTGCCAGCTGTGGCCCTGTGAGAGCAAAGAAATGTTTTACGATAGGAAATATTGAAGGAAACCTTCCCACGATTTTCTTAGGTCACCTAAGGACCTGAGAAAGACTTTGAGAGGTAGCTCTGGCTAACTCCATGACCACTTTATTAATTAGCGTAGGATCTGCTGTGTTCACGTTTTAACACAATGTCCTGCTGCTGAGGCAAGATGCAGATACCCACAAGGTGAAAGTGCAGCAAATTGCAACATCATAAATATGGGATCGCTGATAATAATTTAACAATTAATATTTTAATACTTAACAGAAATGCCTTATCTCAGACTCCCTTCCAACAGTGTTCGAGTTTGCTCCAAGAATCTATAAGCCATATTCAGTCATCAGAATATTCAGTTACAAAATTCTCAGTGTTTGAAAGCAGTGACGTCTGATAGTTACAAAGCTGTCCCTGGTGACACTGGGGTGAGCTGGGACTGTTTGGAGGGACGGATAATCCCCTCTGTTAAGGCCTGAGTTGAAATGCAACTGGAATATTCTATACTTAAGCATTTGTTTGTGAGTCACTCCGGTGTTAGCAGCCTGAACTGGACTCAGTTGCTCTTTCTTCCTTTTTCCCTTAGGGCTTTCTCCCTCTACCAGTGCTCCTTTATCTATTACAAACTGCTGCTCTTTCTTACAGCTCAAAAGAAAGCTGTAAGGACCCCTCTTCCTTACAGGGGCTTCCCACAAAATACACAGCCTTTATTTTTGTGTTCTGTGAATTTTACCACAGGATCTACACAGGATGTTTTAGGTATGACCGAGCTGGCCAGCAAATGCTTACCAGAGAACTGCAGCAACAACACCCAGGCAGAGAAGAGATCCCACCAGCACTTTCCTGAAACTCATATCTTCCAGAGGAGAAGGAAGGGCGACTTCTGAATTCCAGCAGCTCTCACTCTGCAAAGAGCAAACATAAAGGGAAGAGGGCCGTAAGTACCTCACTCAGAGAGGAAATTGATAATTTCTTTAGAGGAGGATGAAGCCTCCTGGTAGTTTCTCATTCAGTTTTTCGGGAGTGATAGACATGGAAGGCATCAGACTGTAAGAGCCAGGGCGCTGATGTAAAATGTCTGAGCAAATTTCCCATTTCATGGAGCTTTAACCTGAGCTCTAGTGCATGGGGAGCCTTTCTGATTTGCTTTGGCTTTCGGTAGATTCCATGTTTCCATCTCAAGCACACCTTCGCGATTGAATTGGATCACCCACCCCAGCCCTATCAGAGAGCTAACGCAGTTATCACCGAGCTGATAAACTCCACCTTCCACAGCCCAGCAGCCTCAGAGGCACTCCCTGCAAAGGGGCCTGTAGGAAAGGTAAACTGAGGTGTGAGACCAGCAAAGCAACATTTCGCAATCCTAATGCACGTTGGGTAAAGATTAAGCCAAAGAAACCATTTCCTCTACAACAGCCATGAAAATCAACTTGCCGAAGCCCAGCGGTCTTACCTTAAAAGCTCAAATCAATCTCTTCTTCTGCTCACAGGGAAGCAAAGGTGCCCAGTGTGAACTTTGGTCCCTGTGACAAACACGAAATGCATTTGCACGGTGCTCCGGAGGAGCTACAAGCACATTGTCACTCTTTCTCAGTGAGGACAGGAGCAGGGAGCTGTGGATCAGGCTCCTGTGTTTTCATTTCCCTGCTGCTATTTCAGGACCCAGCCCATGCTCCCCTGCTGCCTCAGGTCCCAGCCCTCCACACCGAGTGCTCTTCCAGGCTGGCTGGGGGGCCAGAATAATTTCCAGTTACAGATTCCTACTTTCTATAACGTGACTGGAGCCTGCAGGGGAACAAACAAATAAAAAACAGACAGCAAAAGAAAAACCACAGACAGAAAGAAGCTGTTTATCAACGATTTATAAGGATGCATTTATAGCATTTAGCATTTATACTAAAGGGAGGAACTAGTACATGATGTTTTTTGGAGGGTGCAGAAGTAATCCCAGAAATCATTACTGGCCCTTGGTAAGGCATAGGACAATGCCAATGGAACTGAACAGGCAGGAATGATTTTCCTGCTTTAATTTCTTTGGAACAAGACAAGGGGCAAAAAGTTCTCTAATTTGCTTTACCGTGTCACACAGAAATCCTCTCTGGTGCTTCTCCCTCACTTTGCTTTGAGGCAATCTAATTAGCTTTCACCAGGAAGCATCACAAAATCCTACTTAAAAACAATGACTAACTAGATATATAGACACATATATATGTATGTGTGTGCATCTATATAAATATATATGTCTTAAGGCCTTCCACCACTTAAAGCCTTCACAGATTCATGCTGAGCAGTTCTGGATTCTTGCCTAAAAATGCTGCAGATCCACAAACACAGAAAGATGTACAAACAGCCTTCCCCCTCTAGCAGTTATTCTGTGTTTTGACCAGTTTTATCTCATTCCTGTGCTAGTTGTGTCATGCGAGCTGCTATGCTGACGCCAGGATTTGGCAGTGCCACGTTTCTTACCTTGTGCTTGATGCTTCCAGCACATGCAAAGCAGGCAAATGTGCAGAGGGGGATTTCAAACAGTTGTTTTTCAGCCATTCTTTAAGAGATGGCTGCACACAGAGCAGGTAGGAAAGCACTTCTCATCAGCAGCGTTCCAAATTTCCAACCAGGATCTCACTTGCTGCGGTTCAGGTCTGGGCAGTCTCCCATTCCATACCTGAAGGCTCTGATGTTTCCTTCCCTCTTCTCTTCTGTGACCTCCTTCAATCTTTCTTTGTAATTATCTAACTTCAAGGTCTGGGATTATTTCTGTCAGTTCTGACTGGACTCTCTCTAATCAGCCCATTCTCGTGAAATTGGTGTCAAAACAACCCAAATTCTCCTGCTGAGCCCTCAGCAGTACGAAGTAAAGCTGGATTGCCCCCCAAAACTGAAAAGCTGTCACAGTTCATACATCCCACAGGACGTTTGCCTGCTTTGCAAGACCACAGCCCTGGGATGACGTTCAGCCTGTGGCCAAATGCAATCCACGTGTCCTCTGTGGAACCTCTCCCAGCCAGGTCTGAGGTGTATAAACCCTTGTACTTGACTTCATGAAAACAAACTCAATTTTCCGGCTATTTGTTTTTCTAAAACATCAAGCCCTGACTGAATCCTGTCTTCCCTGGGGCTTGCAGCCCCTCCCAGCTCGATGCCACTTTCCAATTGCATAAATATCCTCTCAACCTTTCCACCCAAGCATAAAGGAACACACAATCAGTCCCACTTTGCACAGTCTCCCGGGGGATCCCCATTTTCTGCGCCTGACCCCCGCTCTTATCTTCATGGCATACAGAGACTGATAGCACAGAATTTGAGTGATGGGGAAGGAAAGAGGATCAAGAACAAAGAAAAGAAAGGGGACTAATAGTTATCCTCAAATTGGACAGTAAAATTAACACAGATTAAAAAAAGCTGTGGGTGTTTGGTTATTTTAGTGCAGTTTCAGCCGTTGTAATGGGCACAGAGTACTTCCATGTGTCTTTTACAGAGTAAACATCTAATCCCTCAGGAAGAGAAATACACATATTTTGAAATATCACATCATTAGGAGCACAGCTGATGCATTCACCCCTTATTTTCTGTGGTACAAACCTGCCAGAGCACTGGAGCCCGCTGAGATAGAAACGTCTTTTGCATCTAAAACCATCTCACTGAGATTTACCTCAACCGATTTACAGTTTGCCATGAATACAAAGAAAAATGAAATAGATGTGGTTGCAGCTGATGGAAGAATCTCCAACCAAATAGAAATCACAGCTAAAGCATTTTTAATAGTTACTCAGGTTCCTTGAATTTGTTCTGAGGGTTTTTTAAAAAGGGATATGGCTCAAAGTAGCTCTGTTAGTCCCAGATGAACTTGTTTGACCTCCCAGAACAAAGCACTGCTTTATCTTCCAGCCCAATGCTTGGAAAGCATTCTGGACAGCTGATAAATACCTCACTTGTAGACCATTCCACGGAAAATATTCATTGCAGAGCAACTATTTCAGACTTCCAAACGTGCATTTCCGATTTCTACAACTGCAGTGGCAAGCTGTGAGTGCAGGGCGTGAAGAGAGAGAAAATATCCACGGGGAGAGCTCCCTCTGTGCCCGAGGATTGGTTTCCTTGCTGGACTCCAGCGTGGCACAGGCTGCCTCTGTCTCCTGCGACACAAATGTCACACCTGAGGCTTGGCCACGAGCTTCGGGTGGCTCCTGGCTCTGCAGTCTCCGCTCGCAGCTGCACCGCGGAGTTCCCTGGGCTCTGGCAGGGCTCCAGCTGGGCAGCACGGCACAGCACAGCCTGCATTCCCCTCAGCACATTCATCAGCTTTTCTGGTGAGGCAAAAAAGAGCTTCTTCCAAAACGCCAGCTCGAGAGAATCGAGAATTCTACTGGACTCAACCTGTAACGTCTCTGAGCTCAGTACAAATGATCAGTTCCCATCAGCCAAGATCAGGGGGGTGTCAGCAAGGTTTGACTGATCTCAGGGGCAGAGCCGCTTTATTTTCTGGATGGATTGTTCCCCCCAATCTTTCCCAGGCTGGATTGCCAGCAGCCAAGCCATACTTTGCCTCCTGAGATGGGCAAACAGCTGCTCAAGTTTCCATCTGTATTTCTGCATAAAGAACAATAAAGGACAAAATTGGTAATGACCAAATTTAATTTTGCACCGAGGAACTGCACAGAGAAGAAACCCTTGCAGGCACCTGTGGTTCCAGAATTTATTTTTTTTGCCTCATTTTTTTACTACTGCCTAGGACAGACTTGGAGCCAATCCTTCTACCATCACCATCACTCAGTGTGTCCTATGAATGATCCAAAAAGATCAGTTAGCTCCACAATAAATCCATGCATGTGTGTGTTTCTGTATTGACCTAATGCTGAGAAAACATAACTTACAAGATAAATGAACAGCACTGCCTAAAATTGAAGACGATTTCCAGTTTTCTTGTGGTGGGGAGGATAAATGCATCCAAGATGTACTCTCCTTTCTGAAGGTACCATCCCAGTTCCTATTACGTAAAGTTTTTACAATATCTGCAGTATCTCTGTGTTGAGATGAATCCCATGTTTGGTGTTTTTGCCTTTTTGTTTCCTCTTCCCCATTCCCAGGGGATGCAAAAACACTGTGCTGCCCATCAGAGGAAGTGACAGCAACTGACACCTCCCTTTTAGAAAAAGAATAATTCCAATTAGACATCAGCCAGAAGGTGTTTCTTTAGGATAGAAAACTTTATTAACAGACATACAACTGGTTTTTTTTTCAGTCTGATGAGGCTGGGAAGCTGTGGCAGTGCCTGCCTCACAGCCTGGGACAGTGACAGACACCCCACCCTGGAACCCCAAAGCCAGGACCAGCTGCCTCGCGCTCACTTGAACCCAGCTTTTTTCAAGTCCTCTGGCAGAACTCGGCCCTTCTTCCGGGCCCTGGCTTTCTTCTTCTCTATCCTCTCCTTCTTCTTCTTCTGGATGTTCTTCTGGCGCTTGTCCTGCCGCTGCTGCATCTTTTCCACCACCCTCACGGTCCGTTCCTCCCACTGCTTCTTGCGCTGGGCTTTCCGCTTCTCCTTGCGCTTCAGGGCCTCCTTCAGGCGCTCCTCATCGTCACGGATCTTCACCCCTTCCGCCTTATAGAGAGCATTTGTCCATTTTATCTTGGTCTCCAGCTCCTGTGCCTTCTTCTCGTCCTTCTCCTTGAGCTCCTCCAGTTTACTCTTCCTGGTCTCCAGCCTGCTCAGCAGCTGCTTGTAGTTCTTGCCTGTCAGAGGAGTGATATTGCCTTTCACCGCTTTCCTCTTCTCTTTCTTCTTCTGGATCTTGTTCAACTCATTCTCTTCATGAACTTCAACCCTGTTGAAGACAACCTCAGCTTCGCTCTCCTCCTTTTTGTTTTCTGGCTCTGCTGGTACTTCCTCAGTTTCCTTCTTCTCCATTTTTGCCTTCATCTTCAACTCCTTTCGCCGGCGTTTCTTCCTCTCCCTCTCATACTTCCTTCGCTGCCTCTTCTCCAGGACTGCAGGGGTTAACTCTTTGGCATTATCCTAAGGAGAAGGATGGACACGAGTGAGAGGCCTTCAAGGGTTAAAGCAGAATTAAATGTGGGTTGTTGCCAAGTTCCTGATTTCCAGCTCCTCCTAAGAAGCACCACCTGTGATGTGAAGCTGTGACTCAGCTGCTAGACACTGAACACAGTAACATTTCAAACCCTTTGCTTTCCCTCAACAGCCTGTAGCTGTTCCCTTTCAGGCTCTCACTATTTTGCTTTTTCCCAAGGCATGCTCTCTTTGAAGCTGACCCCATCTTTTCCCACAGAGTTTTGCACAGAACACACACAGGTCACTGGCAATACCTCCAGGCAATTCCTTATGAGAGGGAATCAGCTCAGACCCTGAGCCTGTGAGATCCTGTCCCCACGTGCCTATGAGGGGAGGCTGGGGAGAATTTCAAGTGCATAAACACACATACGGATACACATCCAGAGACCCCATACCTGTCCCGAAGCCTTTTTGATCTTCTCATGGAGTCTCTGACGCAACAGACTGATTGCAGAAACAGAAGGGGAACTCAGTTCACTTTTACTTCCTGAAAATGAGAGGGAGAAAATAAAAATACTTAAAAAGCGGCACCAGCTAAACAGTAGCACTTTCTCTGGCTATGGGAAAAACTCTGGGAACTCTTTAGATGCTGTGAATAGAACGGAAAATCCAAACAAACCCAGAGTTTCTATTTCACTGGTTTCTTTAGAATTTCCCCTTTTATCATTCAACACTGCCAGCAGTGGCCTGGCATGCCTGGGGCTGCCTGGCAAGCCAAAGACAAGTACCAAGCTTGTGGAACAGAGAGGCTCCGGACATCTTTTCTCTGTGATCTGGCTTTTCATTGTCATAAAGGAAAGCTGAGCTGGCAGGACAGGGATTGCATCCACGTGTAATTCCCAAAGTGCCATGCACAAAACCTCAGCAGTTCAGTTAAACACCGTTTCCAGAGAGCCACCCAGTGGTGATGGCACAAATTCCTGTCCATGGGTAAAAGCTGCTGGGGCACATGAAATAAGCAAAGATGTTCTCAATTCAGGCTTTCCAAATTAAACTTGTGTGAAGCAAGTGAAAAGCTGCCAGCTCAGCCCAGGTCACTTTAATCAGACCACGGCAAAGCCGGAATTCTTACCTGTAGCCAAACTGTCCTTTCGGTTCTGTGTACCACCCTGTGGAGATGGTTTGCTGGCTTGAGGGGCTGCTTTCTGTCCTGGAGAGGGTTTACTGGTGTTAGACACCACCTGCTTGTCTGAGGGAGCATTCTTCTCAGTTTGCTTCTTGGGCTTCTTTTTCTTCTGTTTCTTGACCTGTCTGCCAGCATCCTCGGGCTGCCCTGGCTTAGACACTAGAAGGCAAAACCAAATTACACAAGAGAGGACAATGCTACATTCACACTCATTCAGTTATTACTGAACGCTAAAGTTCCAGCATCCCAACGGCATATTTATCCTTGAAAAATTATACATTTTAGGACTCATTTAAATAGACCAAACATCCTCACACACTCCATAAAATCCCAGCTCTCCACACCCATCACCACAGTGAATGAAGACCATTGATTTCCAGGGTTCCCAGTACAACGGGCGCAACGCGTTCGGGAGCCACGTGTTTCAGCAGATTGTTTTTTTTGTGATAAACCGGCACAATCCCGGGTCTAGCACCCCGTGGGGGCTCGGCTGTCGCGCCCAGCCTCCCACAAACCGGCCGGAGAGGACAGAGCAGAAGCGATAGAGCTCCAGTACCAAATTTCCTCTTGCGCGACTCGGCGGCGCGCTGCACGCCGGCCCTCCGGGCCAAGCCCTGCAGGTAGGAGTCCTGGGCGGCCAGGCTGGCCATGGCCTCTCCGGGGTGCCGGAGGGGCAATGCCGTGCCCGGGGCAGCGTGGGGGCCGCGCCGTGCCGCTGCGGAGCCCCGCAGGAAGTGATGATGGATGCGGCGCGCCGGCCGGGAAGTGATGGATGGAGAGCGGCGGCCGGGAAGTGACGGCAGCGCCGGGCGCACGGAGGGACCGGAGCCGTCCCTCAGCCGCAGCAGGGGCGCTCGGGGCTCTCCCGAGGGGCTGAGACCCCCCCTTCCTTCCAGACACCTCCCCGGTTCGCCTCCGCCGCGGTTCCCAAACGTTTCTTTGCCTCCCTTTATCGGAGGACAAACCCGAGCTTCTCCCTGTCGGCAGAGCGCGGGCGAGGTTCGTGATGGTTTCTGCAGCCCCCCGTGCGGGAAGGGCTGCGGGGAGCGGGGTTTTCTGCACAACGCTCATCCCCTACTCGCATGTGCACGCTCCTAGCGCCACGCTTTCACAAAGCCTCGCGGCTGAAAACACACGCCGTAAAATTTAGACAAAACAGTCGGTTTTATTAAATCACCTAGTTACAAAAATAAATGGAATGGAAGGAAAGGAAATCAAAAAATGATAGCAAAATTCACATCCTAAGAAATGAGACATTACAGCAGAAAGCTGGGGAAGCTCAGCTCAGGTGTTGGAATGCACTGGTGGCTCTGTGGTGCCCGTGGCACCGAGCTGTGGTGGCAGTGTTCAGTTCAGTGGCATCCCCCCTTCAGCTGCACAGCTCCAGCCAAGGCAGAGCCACCACAAAAGGAAAGGACAGAAGATGTGCTGAGCTGCTGAACAGCTGCAGACTGAGCACCAAATGTGTTTCTTTGGAAGGAAAATGAGAGTAACCAAGTATCCCTCATTGCTCTCAAGATTTTTTCATTAGACAACACTAAAAGCCAACATAAACTGTGGCTCCATGTTAGCCCAAACCATATTAACAAGAATTTCTGTGCCAACACTGAGGAAGGAATCGACTGACTGAAGCATGACACTGCTTCTCTTTGTGGCTTTGAGCAAGTGCTGTCATCGATCCCTCACTCTGATCCCTGTCTGCCTGTTCCTCTTCCAAGGGGGGAACACTGCTCTTCCATAAGGGTCTCCTGGGATCCTCCTTCCAAATCAAGAGTTCAAGTTTGTAAAGCATTTTGACAGTGAAGAATGATGTGTAAAAATCCTGTAAGACTCTTTACAGTAGACCAGAGGTTGTCAGATGCCATCCTGAGAGAGCTTTAAAGCAGACAGAATGTCAATAACCCTGGGAAGCAGAGTAAAAACACCAACACACTCACTGCCCCCACATTTGGCTCAAGTTTATCCCAAAGAAATTTAACTCCCAACACTTACATGGAAACAAACTGGACTTCTAGAGAACTCTACACGTAACTATCACATTAAAGCAAACCTGACTCTAATTTGTTATAATGAGATTCACTTTGTGTCTACGTATCTCTATCTCTTAAGGGACAGGAATACTCCTGGCAAGGTCCTGGCGTGGAGGAAGCACTGCAGCCATGCAGGGAGCAGACCTCTGCCAGCACAGCTCCAGTGCCTCCTCCTGACAGCAGGAGCGGCTTGCTCAGCACAGCAGGAGGAAGACTTCCAGCAGCGCGGTGCCACAGCGGTGCCATCCCTGGATGAACCATGGCAGGGCCATCCCCGGATGAACCACACCAGGGCCAGCCCCGGATGAATCAAGGCAGGGCCATCCCTGGATGAACCACGGCAGGGCCATCCCCGGATGAACCACGGCAGGGCCATCCCCAGATGAACTGTGCCAGGGCCATCCCCGGATGAACCACGGCAGGGCCAGCCCCGGATGAATCAAGGCAGGGCCATCCCCGAATGAATGATGCCAGGGCCAGCCCCAGATGAACCATGCCGGGGTCACCCCTGGATGAGCTGTGGCAGGGCCAGCCCCAGATGAATCGTACCAGGGCCAGCCCCGGATGAATTGCAGCAGGGCCATCCCCGGATGAATTGCAGCAGGGCCAGCCCCAAATGAACCATGCTGGGGCCATCCCCGAATGAATGATGCCAGGGCCAGCCCCAGATGAACGGCACCAGGGCCATCCCCGGCTGAGCCGTGCCCGGCAGCAGCGGATCCTCTTCAGGAGTGCTCGGCGGCGCCCGCCCCGTGCCCGTTCACGTGGGGGTGCGACGGGGTGGAACTCTGCGAGGTGGCAACGCTCGGCTCAGCTGTGGCAGCTGCCAGAGGCATCGACAGGCTCTCGGGGGACAGCGAGGCAAAGTCTTGTCTCCAGTAGGCTTCGCACAGTGGGAGATCATTGCTGTCACACAGACTGTAGCTTTCCAGAACAAACAACCCCAGTGAGGAGAGAGCAGGTGTGGTCACAGAGGGGAGGGATGGAAAGGGTGGAGGGAGCAAGACAGAAGCAAAGTGTTAAGAAAATGGCAAAATAAATGCTGGATGTAAGGTCTGTGTTCATGAAATCATCCTAAATCGTGTGACATTGGCATTCCCTAAGACACCCCCGCTAAGGGCTGGTCCTAAAACCTCTTGGGCCTGGTGAGGATTGGGGCAATTTCAGAGACAGAATTGTGGCTACAAAATGAAACAAGAGGCTCAATTCTAATCCAGACCCTCCAAGCCTCTGAAAAGATGTGAGCTGAAGTCCTGGCACCCCCAAATATACACTGATGAGTGAGACATGGACCTTACCCAGTTATTTTACTTGCAATTAGACTGCAACCTATGTAGGGAAAAAAAATAGAAATCCTGCTCTAAATTTTCCTTTAGCAAATAAACTGCCACAATTTTTTTGGGGCCTGTCCCTGTCACAATAAAGAAGAACCCTATTTGCACCCCTGCCCTTTCAAAAAAGTGCTCCACAGGTTTGGGTCTTCCATTGAAGCTTCATTAGAAAGTACTGACAGCTCCTGCCTTTTCCCAAAGAGCCTGAGCAAACAGTGCTTCTTTTAGAAGCAGCTGGCTGGATTCCAACACTGGATGAACCAGCAGTATGGGAAAATAAGGTTTTCAAACTGGCTGATTCCTGCCCATACTCTTGAGGAAAACATAATGTGGAAGGGCTAAAACTAAAAAGAAACATGGAAGGAACTGGAACAAAACCAACACAAATCCCAAAGAGAAGAAGGAGCTGCACACACAAGAGACACCCAGGACAAAGTGAGTGCTGGAGCAGAAAGCAGCTTGCGTTCAGAGAAAAACAAACCCAATGGGTCAAGTGATTTTGTTGTTGCAGCTTTATTTACATTTGTAATGTGTGGACTGATGCTCAGGGAAATATTTTAAGTATAGAAATATGAGACAGTTCATATTGCACAAACATGAAACGTGAGATTTAACCCCACACTCAAGACAGCTCCTGTGATCTCAGAGGAGGGAGCAATGGAACACAAATGCAGGTCTGGGGGTTAGGATGAGAGAAGGCAAGCTGGACTTGCAGTTACCACTTTGGGGAACAAGCACACAAAGCACTAGGTGCAAGCTGAGCTTTTTTCTGGCAGCATCACCCAGCTGGCTTTGCAGAAGTGAGAAGGATGGATGCAGGTTTTATACCTGGGGTTCTGTAAAATCCCTTGGAAGATCAGCCCCCAACACAGTGGAGCTGGGTTCAGTTAACCATCGGGACTGAACCAGAACTACAACTCCTGTTCTGTCACAGACCTCAGGCTATGATTTCCCAGGAGAACCCGACCACAGCATCCACACATCAGGGCAGGGGAGTTGCTAACCACGTTTCAGCTGTGTCAGAAGCAGGACTGCTTCTCCTGCTGTCCCCGTTAGAACAGCTCCAGAGTCTAAGCTCCACCTCTCAGCTAACACTCCTCAAAAGTCAGGTCAGTGAGCAGCTCTGCACAGCCCAGGAGCAGTGGCCAGCCTGCTGCCGTGTCCTGGGAGGGCTCCTCAGGGCATGGAAGGGGCTGCACTGCTCCCCCGAGGCACCCAGCCAGTCTGAGTGCAGAGGGACAGCTCTACAAAAATACTGGATCACAGGGCAGGAAAGCAAAGACTCCTTCAGGAGAATCTTCTCGGGGTTAGTTTCAAACACCTGCTTTTGGGGCTCGCCAAAAGCCCCGTGTGCACATAAAAAGCCTGGCAAACACCTAACCCAGCAACTGAAGAGGCATTCCCAGGACAGCACGGAACTCCTCTTTGGGGGCAAACAGGCTGTTGTGTTAGCCACAGCCACTGAAACATGGCTGTGACATAACAAACCCTTTCCCCTGCATTAGACAATAAGATTTCATTAAAAATATTGTAGTATTCTAATTATAAAAGGACTTTGAATAAATCAGTGTTTCTGTATTTACACAGACACAGTTTCTTTGGCGCAGAAAAAGACAGGAAAGAGCACAGGGAGGGAGGAAGAGCTAAAAGCAAACGACCAAGTGCTACATGATAACAAAGTGAGAGATAACAGCTCTGCAGAGTTGCCAGGTTTCCTCGCCTCATGACCCATAAAAAAGAGCAGGAAGAGAAATCCATCCGATGTACAGCAACATTTGTGCTCCCATGTTAGTTCTGCCAGCAAGGGTTGCTTTCTGTGGCACCAGGGGCCAGGCAGGGGAACAGACCATGCCAGCATGGCCAAAAGTGAGAGTGAGCAGCACACAGTGGTGGCAGCCTGGGGACAGGGGGAGGGAAGCACGCCTGCCACACGTGGGGCACTCTCATCCCACACCACATCCCTTTGGAGAAGCTCACTGCTATGTCATGGACCTATCAGCACCTGCACAGGAGCTTGGGTTTGTCATCATCACAACCTCCTCAAAAAACGGAATAAAGCTTGAAAAACAACTCTAAACTTTTACTGCTAAGCTGTGTCATATTATTATCTTTTTACTCTTAAAATACATATATTACTCGTAAACAATGGCCTTACTTTAAAAGATATTGAGCAATTTAGTTGACTTAGCTGGGGTTATAGGCATTCAGCATTCTTAGAAAAAAAGGAAAAGGCAAACATAGAAAACCTGGTCAGTAAAATTTTAAGTAAGATCTTTTAAAGTAAAATGTTTGTTTAAAAGTCCTAGAATTATTGCACTGACTTCACTTAACTTGGAAAGTGCAGCCAAAATAACCAGGTTTGCATTTGTTTTCTCCTGCTTTCATTTACTGCATTATTAACTAGAAGTGCTAGAGTGCATGACAAAAAAAAATAAAGTGTCTGAATTCTTTAAAGTCTGTTTGCTAAATAAGAGGCTTTAAAAAATACTAAAAATCCCACAAACATATTAGTAATAAGTCATTCCTTAAAAAATCCTATCACAATACTTCATAATTCAATGAAACTGAGCAAGTCTTTTTGCTCCTTGCAAACGTTGACCCCCAGCAGGAGTGGAGGCAGCTAGGGGCAGCAGACTGTGAAGGAAAAGGCACAATGTGTGACCAGGTCACTTGTGAAAGGGCTCACCACGAAGGTGAGGTGACATCAGGGCCCAGCTCAGCAAGCTGGTCTCTGTAGGGAGAGAGCCAGACGCTCCTTCAGAGGGATTTCCCCCAAGGAAATTCATCTTCTTTTCTAATGATTACAACAGAAGCCTAAGGAAATCACCTATCAAACCTGGGATGCTGTGAACACCTCTTTCACCAGGACATTTACACCCTGCAGGGGCTCTACAAGGAAAAGGCAGTTGCTTTAGTTGCAGAAAAAGAGTTTGACCTAATTAAAAGTAGGACTGAAATTTTTTGGGAACATTCTCAACACCTACACTCTAAGGGCTATTTGATAGTCTGGACTAACTACCCCACAAAGGCCTGCAGTTGTAAGGCAGAGTCCACTGCCCTATTTGTACCTGGAAGAGTAATATTCTTCTTCTAGCTCGTACAGGTCAATGGAGATCTCATCCCGCAGTGCAATCAGCTTCTTGTCACACTCCTCCTGCAGGCTCCTCAGCTGCTGGTTGCGCTGGTTGATGGCCTCATTCACAGAGGGGAAATCATTGAGGATCAAGAACTGCTTCAGGTCAGACACAAGTTTCATCAGGGACTCGCCAGCTCGGACCTTGCGGCAGCGAGAAAAATCACACATCAGATCAGGGCTTTGCTCCAGTTTCAGGATCTCTCAGGCTGCTCCTTCAGCCCAAACTCTGGGTAAAAACTCCCACAATACATGAGGATTCTGACCCAGCCTTCCCTAGCCACCCCAAGCATGAAGTTACTCTCCTTGGGAGAGTAACTTCAGCAGTCCTTGGGAGTGTTATAAAGATGGAAAAATGAACCCAACAGCCCCTGCAGGATGTGCTGCCCACAGGTCTGAACAGTACAGTGCTACTCACAATATTTGCAGCTCTGACATGCATCTCGTAGTTATCTTGTTCACCCTGGGTTGCTCGAGAGACTTGAGTTTCATCCTCGATCTAAAGAAAAAAGTACATAAATCCACCTCTGCATATTTAAAGTTCAAAGAGACAATTACTATAAGGTATATATGTGAATATACAAGTGGATATGTGTGTAAATTTCCTGAATATGCGAAATGAGAGCACACATTATACATGTGAAATTCACATCTGTATGTGAATTACAGTTCAATTCACACAGTGTCCAAGGCCAGGCTGGACAGGGCTCGGAGCAACCTGGTCTGGTGGAAGGTGTCCCTGCCATGGTGGAACAAGATGATCCTTAAGGTCCCTTTAAAGCCTTTAACATGCTGGGATTCTATGAACGGTCCTCCCCTCTCGGCTCACGGGCTTTGCTCTCCCCTCACAGCCCCTCTTTCCTCGCCTGCCCCCGCCCTTCTCCGCTTAGCAGCCGGGGTGCTCCCGCGGGCGGGGGGCCGGCCCGCTCATGCCCACCTTGGCCGTCTTGATGATCTCGGTGAAGTTATCCATGATGGACTTGACATCGTCCTTGAGGCGCTTGTTGTAGGACTGCAGCAGGGTCTCCTTGCTCTGCGGCAGCACCCGGCCCTGCGCCATGGCCGCCCCTCCCTGCCGCGCCCCCCGGGCCCGCCCGCGCTCTCGCGAGACTTCGCGCGCCGTAGATGTGATATCTCCCGGCATGCCCCGCCCCGCCTTTCTCCCCCGCGCCCCCCGGGCCCGCCCGCGCTCTCGCGAGACTTCGCGCGCCGTAGATATCTCCCGGCATGCCCCGCCCCGCCTTTCTC
>WBMY01015925.1:91733-116985 GCA_013397315.1 Donacobius atricapilla
TGATGGCGGCGGCGCGGCCGGCTGGCACCATCCGCCGCCATCTGGGGCCGCCCGCCGTCATCCGCCGCCGCTCATGGGCAGCGGCAGCGCCGCGAGGGTGCTCCGTGCCCGATTTGCGGTGATGGGGGAAGGCCGCGTATGGGCCCGCCGGGCCGGGCCGGGAAGCTGCGGCTGCTGCCGGCTCGGGCTGCCCGGCCAGGCCGCAGGGCGGTCCCGGGGTAGGTCGGGTCCCGGGGGTCGGTAACGCGCCGTGGGGGTACCTCGGCTGCTCTCGGGGAGCGCCAGGCCGGGCAAAGCCGTCATCACGCTGGCTTTAATAATTTTCCCTCTCGGGGTGCTTTATCAACTTTATAAAGCGAAGGATTTACTCTCTCTGGGAGAGCATGGGAGGCCGCCAGGCTGGTGAAATGCCTAGGAAAATGATTCCGTTTCCAGGGTGGGCTGGTAACTTTTCCAAGCACGCGTGTTTTGGAGGCAAAAGAAGGCAGAATGTGTTTCTTGCTTGCAGCCGAAAGGAAAGAAGGCCAAGGGCAAGAAGGTGGCACCGGCCCCTGCTGTAGTCAAGAAGCAGGAGGCCAAGAAGGTTGTCAATCCCCTCTTTGAGAAGAGGCCCAAGAATTTTGGCATTGGTGAGTAAGTGGATATTTGGGATCGTTGTTCCTGTGGTTGTTCCTTGTTCAACGAACAGATGTCTAAGTTATAAACATTAAAAACCGCTGTAGACTTTGTGCAGTACAAGGCGCAGATGATGTGAAAGAATATTTGCTATCTGAGTGGTCGTGCTGACACCTCACCACCAAGATCACTGATGCTCCTGTGCCATTCCCGTGCTGCTGCACTGGATTTGGGGCAGCCCTGAGCTAAAGGCTGTGTTTTTTTTAGGACAGGATATCCAGCCCAAGCGTGACCTCACCCGGTTTGTGAAATGGCCACGCTACATTCGGCTGCAGCGCCAGAGGTCCATCCTCTACAAACGCCTGAAGGTGCCTCCTGCCATCAACCAGTTCACCCAGGCCCTGGACCGCCAGACAGGTGAGGGTGTGCCCCACAAGGTTCTCTTGGCTTGGGTTCTAAACAGGATGTGCCTCAGAAAAAGGGAAAGGAACCAAAATAAACCTTAACAAAGCTGCTGTGTCTGTGGAAGTGTTATAGGGAGGCTTAAAGAGCGACCAGGGTGGTGTCAAAATCAGTTCACTGGCTTAATCTTGGATTGCTGCTGTGTACCCTGAAAAGGGATTTAGGAAATACCAAAGCTCTGTTTACTGACCCAAGCCTTGCATTAAATCTTAACCGTGATTCCATTCTTCCAGCGTGATGTAGAACTCCCCAGAGTGGTGTCAACAGGTTTCTTGAGACATGTGTGGGAGCGCAGGTTTTGGGAGAAAACCAACAGGCTGGCACTGAAGGAAGAAGGGATTTAGGGGTCTTCTGTGAATGAGTCTATGCAAAAAACTTGGACCATTATAGAATAATTTCCTCTTCATAGCTGCTCCTTGCTTTAAGAGAGCCAGTGCACCACCTCTAACCATAATTGCTGGCATTTTCTCATCCAGACAGGCAAGGAGCTCTCAGGGTGCTCAGGTAGGGCCTCTCAGGGTGCTCTTCTCTTGGACTGTGCAGATGATGATCACTTTTTGCTGTGAAAAAAAAAACTGTGATGACAA
This sequence comes from Donacobius atricapilla, assembly GCA_013397315.1. Taxonomy (NCBI): domain Eukaryota; kingdom Metazoa; phylum Chordata; class Aves; order Passeriformes; family Mimidae; genus Donacobius; species Donacobius atricapilla. The sequence goes on from WBMY01015925.1 coordinate 93,398, forward strand.
CCACCAAGATCGCTGATGCACTGCAGTATTTTTAAAAAACAATGCTTGGATTTTCAGGTCATGCAACTAATTAGTAGGTGTTCTCTTCCAGCCACGCAGCTTCTGAAGCTGGCACACAAATACAGGCCTGAAAGTAAGCAAGAGAAGAAGCAGAGGCTACTGGCTCGTGCTGAGCAGAAAGCTGCAGGAAAGGGAGATGCTCCAACCAAGCGGCCACCGGTCCTTCGAGCAGGTAACTTTGTTCCTGAGATGATGGAGTATGGGAGTGTGGCACTTTTGTGAGAGAGAAAACTGATGGAAGACTTGGTTCTTCCAACTAGACGGCCTTGGACAAGCTATGGCAATGATGTTATGAATTTCTTCACCTGAGCTCAAAGTGAAGATTAAAATAGACGAGCTTTTTAACCCTGAGCTTTAGCAAATTGTCCATGAAATGTCTTTGTGCCACTGATGTGAAAAGTTTTTGTAACTTCCATAGTGATGCTGTACTGTGGAATCAGAGTTGGCTTGCAAGAAAGCTCTGGAAATGGACTGAGAGGAATGGAGGCTTATCTAGAACTTGTTTTTCAGGTATCAATACTGTCACAACTCTGGTGGAGAACAAGAAAGCTCAGCTTGTCGTTATTGCCCACGATATAGATCCCATTGAGGTTAGTGTGTTACAGGCTACCTGTGTAACTTGGGCTGGGGTGGTTTTAAGGCAAAAATGGATTTTAGGAAAAGATGCATGAAAGAGAATGCATGAAAAAATACACATTAGCCAGAACTGGGGTGCTTATGCATGTTTGTGGTTGTCCTGGTTGGACAGTGGGGCTGGGCCCTTGCAATGATGTTTGGAATTTCTTCACCTGAACTAGCAGTGAAGAGCAAAACGAGCTTTTTAACACTGAGCAACGGCCACAGCGCGGGCTGACAGCCGGCACGCAGGGATGCTCTCCCTCAGTGCCTCAGCACTCCCTTCCCTTGCAGCTGGTGGTTTTCCTGCCAGCCCTGTGCCGCAAGATGGGGGTTCCCTACTGCATCATCAAGGGCAAAGCCAGGCTGGGCAGACTGGTCCACAGGAAGACCTGCACCTCCGTGGCCTTCACCCAGGTTAACCCGTAAGTGTTCTGGGAGCTCACTTGATTCTCCTGTGGAGAAAGCAAACTGCCCTAAGCACAGGCTCTAGCAAACTGGACTCTCGGAAGCAGTAAAATTAAAATACTATCTCAGTAGTGTCTGATAAAAATGTCTATCAGATCCTGATGGTGCAGATTATTTTGGTTTACCAGAAGGGTGGTTACTTAAAAATCTGAGCAGTGCAGATTCTGAGTGTTAGCCCTTTGCAAGTGATGCTTTTGCTTAACCTGAAAAATGGGGTTGCCACTAGATGCTCTCAAAATCTATGGCAGAATATTTGTGGGAAAAGCTGAATTGAGGCTTTAAAGGAGCTGAAACTGTCATCAACAGGGAGGATAAGGGAGCCCTTGCGAAGCTGGTGGAGGCTGTCAAGACCAACTACAATGACAGATATGATGAGGTAAGATTCTCTGTGCTGCTGGCCTTGTCTTCATACACTGTTAACATTCCCAGAAGGGAAAAATGGGACGTAGTGACATCAGTTTATATTTGGGTGTGTTATACCTAGTGTATCCAGATTCTTTACCTGAGGATGGGGTAAAACATGAAAGCTGTCACCAGGTTAGAAGTAAACAGCAACCCTAGGGCAAGGATTGTGGAGAGGGCCACAGCTTCTGCGACCTGAACTCCGTATCCCAAATCCAGGAGTTACAGGATGCCTGAATCCAACATCCCTCATTGAGAAAGATTTTAAGCTTTTCTCTTTGCTGCCCCAAAATGTAGTGCAGTGCTTGAAATGTTTAGGACTTTCTAGTTGAGGGAGCTCTTCCCCTTGTGCAGACTAGAGTGACACAGCAGAGCTGGAGTGAGTCTCTGACCTCTTCTCCCTTCCTTGCAGATCCGTCGTCACTGGGGCGGGAACGTGCTGGGTCCAAAATCGGTGGCTCGCATTGCCAAGCTGGAAAAAGCCAAGGCTAAAGAACTGGCTACAAAGCTGGGCTGAGGATGTACTGCATTGCACCCTGTTCTCTGTACATAATAAAATACCCCAGCTGTTTCAGTGGCCTCTGTTCATGGGAGTGTTCTAGGCAGGGAGTTGCACAGTGGCACTGCTGTACTTCTGTGCTTTCCATCCAGTGACAAATAGTGCTGGGCAGGAACAGCTGCACAGAGCTGCGTATTACTTAACTTGGAATAACTTTTCTCAATTACTAGGCCTGTGTAGTAACTCCTCTCTCTTCAAAACACAGCCCAGCAGGTCAGCTGCACATGCTCTGGGCTCTTAAAGCTGACCAGGCTGGGCTAGTTTTGTCTTTAAACCTGGCTTGGTTTTGCAAATCTAAACTGGAAATAGCTCGATTTCTCCTTAGGACTGGGTTACAGTATGGGTTACACAGTGTTACAGCCTTCCACACGTGCAGTGCCTCTTGCAGTGAAGGCAGGCTGAGGGAGGAGGAATCAAGACTTCCGTGGTTCTGTTCTTTGCTGAGTGCTCACTCGGGCTGGGGCCACTGTGGGGAGGCTACCAAGGCTCCAGCTATGGGAGCTGCTTGTTTTTGCCAGCCCTCATCCTCTTGCAGAGCCACAGCTAGACCTGAGTGTCCACAGTAACCTCTAATTCAGGTTTGCTGCTGTTCCATGTAAGATGCATGATGCAAGTCATGAGGCAAAGACCTATGTCGGCCTTTATTTATTCTGTTGCAACTGCTGTGAGCGCTTCCTGACTTCAGGAAGGACTACTTGCTGCAAATCGGCTGATTGACAAAGTCCTCTGGATTTGTCTTAAGGAAAATGCAGATGTTAAAATGTAGTTTACAACCAGCCAGGACAGAAAAATGTATTCTTGTGATTACTACTGAAGTTCAGTGCTCCCAAGCTGCAGCCAAATCACACTGGAGGGAGCTCCGTTTGCAAGGATTACCTGAAGTCAGTTTGCAGCTTGATAACATGTTTGCTGAAACTGCTCTGGAATTCCAGGTAGGCCTGATGAGGCTCCCGTTATCCACAAGAGTCTGCTCTTCACTGTAGCACAAAGACTTTCTTCCTTCCCCTCACCGGGGTAGCTTCTGTATAAATTTCTTGTACCACAAGAAGGAAGTTGCAGCACACAAGCCGTACCTGTGGGAGAATATCACGCGTTGGCACCTTTCCAGGGGGAACTGTCCCTACCACAGCTGCACTAACCAAGTCAAACCCACAGCGCGAGCTGTTGAGGTTCAGACTGGGCTTTAGCGGCTCAGGAGCTGCTGCAGGCGCTCCAGAGCAGGCGCGGCAGGTCCCTTACCAGGTGAGGATGTACTGCATGTGCTCGTTGCGCAGGCTCACCCTGGTCTGGCCCCCGATGGGCCCCCCCGGGACCGTGCTTCCTGTGGGGACAACACAGCTCTTCAGTGCTTGGTCTGCACTGCGTGCAAGGGGGGAAGAAGGTGATTAATCCGGTGGATGGATACCCTGCTGTCCATCGGGCAGTGCTGATCCCAAGTTCATAGAATCCCAGAATGGGATGGATGGGACCTTAAAGCTCACCTCATTCTTCCCTCTGCCCTGGGCAGGGACAGCTTCCTCTAGCCCAGCTTGCTCCAAGCCCCATCCCTCCTGGCCTTGGGCACTTCCAGGGATCCAGGGGCAGCCCCAGCTGCTCTGGGCACCCTGTGCCAGGGCCTCACCACCATCACAGGGAAGAATTCCTTCCCAATATCCCATCTAGCCCTGCCCTGTGGCAGTTTGAAACCACTCCCCTTGTCCTATCTTTGATGCTCCTGACAAAAGTCCTTCTCCAGCTCTCATGTAGTTTCCCTGTCACCTTCAAAACAGTGGGCTGGCAAAGCACAGGAAGGGAACTGAGGGGAAAGGGAGGGAGAGGGATGTAAACTGGACACGGGACTGGGTTCCTCTGTGACTTACTGAAGTCTGCATCGATGAAGATGGGCTCAGCTCCGGTCACCCTGGCCATGGCCTCCAGGTCCCGGTAGTGCCAGCGGTTTTGTTCAATGTTATTTTCAGGCACGAAGGGTTTCCTTTTTTCTGTTAATCTCACCACCCCTGTGAGATCAATCTCATCTTCGATCTGAGGAGAAGTGCAGAAAGAAAAAAGGAATGTTTCGAGATTGATTTCATATTCTGACACATCAGGTGCTGCCAGGAAAATGTGGCACTTGGAGGGTCTGAACATAAATGGTTGTTCTCTGCCGTGGGCAGTGCTATAACACAACAGGGAAAAAGCAGACCAAGAACAGCTCCTTGTTTGCAAAACACGTTATTTACTTAATAAAAAGGTGGGAAACAAAGGTTTGTTGTCTCTGAAAAGTGCAATGACTAATTAAATCACCTCCCGTGATGCTAGACATAGCTCCTGCCTCTCTGGATTAGTGAGTGGTGCCTCTGGGTAACCAAGGGGCACAAATAACACCTCCCCTCCCCTGCATGCCCCTTACCTGTCCCTTCAGCCTGGTCTCTGGTTTCAGTTTCTTCTTGGGCACAAATCCTCGGTTGACTAAAATCGTGACCCTAGAGTTACAGAAAGAAGTACTGCTCAGGAGTGAAATGGTATTTATTCCTGCTGCTGCCTAGAACTAAAGACCAAAGAAGCAACCCACGTGTTTGCTGCCAGTTTTGCTGTCACCTGAATGCACATTATAAAGGAATTTAAATACAATTTTAAATCGAGCCTCAGTGATGTCACAGACTGAGAGATGCCTTTTAAGGCAGGGAGTGATTGATAAAAAGCCAACCAGCAGAACTCAGCTTCTCCAAGGAGCAGTGCGTGCTCCCGTGGAGCAGGACTCCCCTGAACTCACCCCAGCTCTGTGCAGTAGAAGGGGGTGACGACGTTGGCCCCGTTCTCCGGGTGGGATGTGATCCTCCCGGCTTCCCGGGCCTCCCGCTCGGGGTCCAGCAGGGAGCGGGGCAGGATGTAGAGCTCCTTGGAGTGGTCAAAACGCCCTCGGACCCTCACAGGTCTGTACTCCAGCTCCTTCAGTTCCATGGGGCTGCATGGGACAAGAGGAAAACTAAATCATGGCTGTGCTAGGCAAATCCAGCCGGGAGATTTTATTGCAGGATTCTCCTTTTTACCTAACAGTTCACTCTGGATGCAGCCTGTTGGCAAACAGAGGCAGAAGACAAACAGCTTGTGGAATATGGTTTACTATATTTCAGCTGTCTAGGAGAATCAAATAGAAATGATCAGGAGCATCCAGGGATAAATTCTTTGCCGTATCCCAACCCAGGTATCACAGAGCAGGTAGACTCACTGCCTGTGCATCCAGCCAAGGGAAGCACTTCTTTCCCATCCCAGACCATGAAATCCAACAACGGAGCCCTTGTGACAGTTGTAACCTTAAAAATCTCTCTCACAACTGCTCCACACATGGGCCAGGGCCTGCTGTTGCTCCAAGACTCACTGTTGTAGTAACAATTCCTTTGGGACACTGCACAGACACCCAAGTCCTCTTTCCCCAGCGGGATTAAAAATGCTATGAATTACATCCCACATTCTCCTGAACAGAGATTCATCCTTCCCCATGCATTTCGAGTATCTCATAGGAGAGAACTGACTTATCCTTTTACTAAAAATAAAAAAAAATCATCAAGATCTCTTTCTAATTTGCTGGTACATCCCAATTTCCATTGCATCCCTTCATTTTCATGCAGGTCAGTTCAGCACAAGCTCATTAGTGCACGGTCCAAATCTAATATTCCCAGTCAGTGCTCTGTAGACAACAAACCCTCCCTGTTTCCATACTCTAGTGTCAGAGGGATGGGATCTGCTGTGATTCTTGATGCCAGCTGTGCAATCAAATCTAATTTCCACTTGCGCCGCTGAACCTGGAAGTAAACAAACACAAAAGTCACTCCTTAGAGCAGAACAGAGCACTGTAACAACCCCAGCAGGCCTTAAAATCTTGGTTGTAACTTTCTTATCAGACCTGGCCTAAATCAGGGTAATCAGAGATGTGAAAATAGAGGCTACTGAATTTAATTTGAGGAAATATTTGTACTTAAATGGAAGTGTAAAAATTCCTTTAAAGACATACAAGTGGACACTTGGAAAACAGAAATGTGAAGTAACAGCAAAACTTTAACCTGCCTGTTGTCTGAACTAGGTCAAACAAATGGAAAAACCTGACAGTCCTCAAGTGCTCATTTTTCGAAAAAATGAAATATTTATTTGTACCTGCCATGTGCCGAGACCAAATGTGGTCAGAGGAACGAGGAGAAGGCCCCATTTCAGCAAGGTATCCTCTCCAGATGTGTCAGCAGCTGCTGTAGAACTTCGTGGTCTGCAGAACCTCAAACAAACATCTACAGAAAACCAGAACAGGATTCAGAGAAGAGAAATATTACATCTTGGTGCTAGGGTGAAACAGGGCAGAAACCCAGACAAATATTTTCTTACCTTTAGTCTTTTGAACCAGATCAGAACCTCCTTTAGTTAGGGGATAACCAAAAAATGTTCTTCTGATCAAGCACTGTGATGCCTACACCGAGTAGGAAAGATCCTTTGCAATGTCACTGCTTTATAAAACTTGTATTTAGGTGATATCAGTGAACTTGATGATTGTGTGAAATACTGTTTATCCATTGATTTAAGTCTCAAATGAGCAACTGCCTGTGAAACACTATGGGTTAGGTTATAATTTAAATGAAATCAGATAAAATTTCCGTTATGGAGCTGCCTGTAGCACAGCTGTGAATTCCATCCATGCTATCAGCAAACACACACCAGCTTAATCTATTCCTGACAGAAACAAGGGCCTACGGGGGACAGGATGAAGGGATGGGATGAGGGTGAAGGAATAGGATGAAGAGATAGGATAAGGGACTGGATCATGATGAGGGAACTGGATCAAGGGACAGGAGAGGGAACTGGATCAGGGGACAGGATCAGGGAAGTGAATCAGGGAACTGGATCAGGGGACAGGATCAGGGAAGTGAATCAGGGGACAGGATGAGGGGACAGGATCGAGGAACTGAATCAGGGGACTGGATGAGGGGACAGGATGAGGGGACAGGATCGAGGAACTGAATCAGGGGACTGGATNCGAGGCCGAGCGGCTCTTCCTGAGGGAGCACCCGCTGCTCAGCCCCGCGGGGCCGGGCAAGGTGCGGCCGTGTGAGGGCTGCGAGGGCTGGGGGGCACCCCGAGGGTCCTGAGGGGCTGGGGCCGCCTCGCTGAGGGTCCGCGAAGGGGCCGGGGCCGCGCGGTACCCGATGGGCTCCTGGCCCGAGGGGTTTGTGCAGCGCTGGAAGAGCGGGGAGCAGAGCGCTGGGCTGTGCTGCCCTCGCCAGCCCTGGGATGGATGCGGGAAGGGTGGTTAGCCATTGAAGGGGCTGCCCAGGGAGGCGGTGGAGTCCCCGTGCCTGGGGAACGACTGGACGTGGCACTCAGTGCCNCAGAAACAAGGGCCTACGGGGGACAGGATGAAGGGATGGGATGAGGGTGAAGGAATAGGATGAAGAGATAGGATAAGGGACTGGATCATGATGAGGGAACTGGATCAAGGGACAGGAGAGGGAACTGGATCAGGGGACAGGATCAGGGAAGTGAATCAGGGAACTGGATCAGGGGACAGGATCAGGGAAGTGAATCAGGGGACAGGATGAGGGGACAGGATCGAGGAACTGAATCAGGGGACTGGATGAGGGGACAGGATGAGGGGACAGGATCGAGGAACTGAATCAGGGGACTGGATCAGGGGACAGAATCAGGGAAGTGAATCAGGGGACAGGATGAGGAGACAGGATCTGGATGAGGGAACTGGATCAAGGGGCAGGAGAGGGGACTGGAACAGGGAAGTGAATCAGGGGCCAAGATGAGGGGACAGGATGAGGGAACTAAATCAGGGGTCAGGATGGGGGGACAGGATGAGGGAACTGGATGTGTGCACAGGATGAGGGGACAGGATGAGCGCACAGGATGAGGGGAGGGGATCGAAGGGCAGGATCAGCGGCTTACCCGTCCCGGCCCCGCTGCCCCGAGCCTCCCCGGGNCTGCCCAGGGAGGCGGTGGAGTCCCCGTGCCTGGGGAACGACTGGACGTGGCACTCAGTGCCGTGGGCATCGCGCACAGGTTGGGCTCGATGATCTCGGAGGTTCTTTCCAACCGAACTGATTCTGAGATTCAGTGGGCTAAGCCCCTGGGTTTCCTGACCATTAATGGTTTTTTTTTCAGGTGAGGTGCAGGCTGACAGGACATGAGCTGCCCTGTCGCCTGTCAGAACTGCAGGCTTACACCAGCGGCAAGAAGTACCAGCGGCTCATAAAGGCAGCCAGAGAGTTCGACTATGGCACGTTTGAGCCCCACATAGTGCCCAGCACAAAGAATTTGTACGTATTCTCCCTCCCGTGTGTCGTGCTTTATACTTTGTTCAATTGCAGACATAAAGTGGTTGGGCTTTACAAAGTTCTTAGATCGTTATGGATTTGGGGAGACTGGGAAAGGCTTTATGAAGTATTTGTCAACTTTGAGCAACTCGCAGTGCTTGTTAAGTGAAAAGTTCTTAAGTCATTGCTCACTTTAACTCTTTCTGTGACTGTCAGACACCAGCTGTTCTGCAAGCTCACCCTCAGACACATCAACAAGCTTCCAGAGCACGTCCTGCGTCACGTCCAAGGGAAGCGCTACCAGAAGGCCCTGAAAGCCTGTAAGTAGCTTTTCTGAAGCTGTACCGGGCAGCATTTCTTTCCTGAGCTGTTGAGATTCCAGTGTATCTCTCTGAAGTGAGTGGGACAGCTTTGATTAAATTGACACAGTATGTTATTATGTGTCCTCCTCAGCTAGGAAGGAAGGTCTCACATACAGGAAGCAATTGGCTTTAAGCTAACATCCTTCCTGAAGAGGATCAGCTCTAAAACTCCCCCAGGGAGTGTGATTCAGGCGTCCAGCACAATCTATGTTAACATCTTCCCTGGTCCATAGTATTGCTATAGATCACGTGGATCATGCTGTACTTTTGAGGTGCATTTCCTACAAGCTTCAGCTGGGAATGGCAGGACTCAGGGGCTGCGCAGCTGATCAGTCCTGCCTGACTCTCACTCTTAGATGAGGAATGCCAGAGGGAAGGAGTGGAGTATGTCCCTGCCTGCCTGAGACAGAAGAAGCAGCGGGCACAGCATGCTGATGGCCAAACCAACGGGAGCAGGCAGCCTCACAGGAAAGAGGAGTTCTGGGAGCCGAAGTCCAGTGAGGAGGATGGAGAGGAGACAGATGACAGCATGAGTGACCTGTACCCACGTGAGTGAGAACCTTGGGGTCCTCCACATCCTCATGGGACTTGGGTGGTTCATTGTCTCCTGGGTTCTTTACACCGCTGCCTGATGCTGATGTGCCAGACACTCCTGACTTCATCCAGCTGGGAGTCCTTGGGTTTTGGAAAATCTTACTACCACCATATAAATAGTTAATGCTAAGTAATAACGGGTTGAATCGTGGAAGGTGTGAGGGAAGGGATACAAGATCCACTTTTGGGATTTGCTGTTTCAGGGATCTCCACTTTCCTTGTTTCTCAGCAAGGCCTTGACAGAAGGTGGTCAGGCCATTCTGCTTAGGTCTGGAGGTGGAACTCCATCTTGCTGCAGGAGCAGGGGTGTAACACATGGCACCAGCTGTGCTGAAGCTCCCAGAATGGGAATACAAAAAGTGCCAAGGCACGTTTCCAATAAAACACCAGAACGTTTATTTCCCAAGTATTTCAGTACTGACACATGTATGCCTGCTGACTGGAAGCAGCTTTAGAGCAAAGTTAGCCGAGGCAGAGGGAACTGATTTTGAGATGAATCTTTTGTAGCTGCGCTCTTCCCAGAAAAAAACCCGTCAGCTCCACAGACCACAAAGGGCAGCGATGACTTCGTGACGGACAGCGAGGAGGACGGGGCCAAGCAGAATGGAGAGCACGGGGCAAGGAGGGACGGCAGCACAGCAGCTGGCAAGAGAGGAAAGGTGGGAGTCACCCCAGTGCCTGCAGCAGCAGGGCTGTGGAGCTGGGATCCCATCCCGTAGGTGTTCCCGCTATTCCTGTCTGGGAACCAGCAGAAGGTGCAAAGCTGTTCAGAATAGATCTTTCCCTGTGTGCCAGCCTTGCATCCCGAGGTGTGAATTCCTGCCAGGCAATATTTATCCTGGCTGGGGTAGTGAGGGGTGTTCTGCGTGTGCAAACAGCTCATCTTGGGTGGGATCCTGCCCCCTACACCATTTTAGAAGGAAACCTGATGCGTGTCCTGTAGGTTCTGTAATTGTTCTCCAAATACACCAAAAAATTAAACTCTTTTGCAGTCACAGAGTCCCTCTAGACCATTTTTCTCCCATTTCTGAGGGACTGCCTTACTTTGTAAATTTGTCAAACTAGAAAGTTAGGGCTGGATAAAGTTTGGATTCATTGCTGCAGGGAGCCTGTCAGTTTGTACCTAATGAAACCATCAGAAGGGGCTGCTGAGCTGCAGGATCCTGGCTCTGTGAGCAGACTTGAGCTCATTGTGCCTGTTGAAGGAGATGACACTCAGTTTCTGTTTAAGATGTCTCAGGCAAGGCTTGATCTGCATGCTGGAAATAAGCTGATTAACTTTTTTTTCTCTACAGAAACAGACAGGCCCTTTAAAGAAGAAATTCAAGAGCCACCATCGAAAACCCAAAAACTTCAAGAAAGCAACCAATGGGAAATAAAGTCTATGATAAATACCTGGCCTGGAGCCTGTTGTGTAACAATTCCAGTGGGAGCACAGGAATAAGTGTCTGCCCATTCCAGTTAACTGATACAGGTGTGGAGGGGAATAGTGGGGTGGAATTAAGTTGCATTCCAAGAGCTTCAAGCCAGCCCCACACCAAGGGAAGGATGCCTGCTGCAGTCAAGACCAGACAGCTCAGTTTTTTACAGAAAGCTGGTTTTTGTTAGGCAGGAAAGCACAGCAGCTCAGAGGTGGAGCACCACCAGCCACACACGCCAAGTGGATACAAAGATGCCATTGTTTTATTTTGATTGTTTTCAAAAATCAAAACATTTTCAAACACAACTAAGGTACAAAATACAGCATAAAATGAGAATTTATACTTATTTCTTTTTTTTTTCCACATAGAAAGCAAAAATATATTCAGAATGAATTCCAGAACACTTTGCAGAGCCAATTGGTAGCTGACATCCTGCTTGTGAGAGCTTCTCAGCCATGGGGAGAGGTCACTGGATTTCTGGGAGATGCACAAGTACAGCAGTGTATGTAGGAAACCAGAATCTTCTGCATCAGGACTCACAGTTAATAAGTCTGCATGTTGTGCTGCCTGGAAGTATCTGATAATGCCCTCCACTTAACTGTGCCCCTGGAATACTGAAGCTTTCCTGCTTGCAGGGGACAGCAACAGCTCCAGCTCCTTTTCTAGGGTCTTTTGTTGGAAAGGGGACTCGATTTTCACAGAGGAAACTGGTCAGTATTTCAGACCACTCTGTCATCCAGCTCCTTAGACAGGACACAAGGAAGCTGAGAAAGACAAGGGGCTACCTGCAGGAGTAGTTTCTGTCATTTATAAATACTATCAACATCAACAGCAGTTCAGGTATCTGACAGTGGCTGCCTTGATCAGTCTAGAACCATTTTAAGACCTGCAGCAAAACAGTGAAAAGCTGCTGTGCTGCAGATCTGTGACTGAAAGGACCAGTTTGTTTAGCCAGGAGGAATCAGGCACATGGAACACTTGAGGGGAAGACTTCTCTTGCAAAACTTCCTTGGAAGAATGCCATCAGTGACCTGACGTTAATGCTGAATTCCCTTCCCATCAATCTGGAAATGGGGGTTGCACTAGATGACCTCCAGAGGTCCCTTCCAACCCTGACTATTCTGGGATAGCATCTGGCTTCCTCCAGCAGCTGCACACTTGCCCTTACAGAGGCTATTATCCCCCTAAGATGATGAAATGACTGGTTTAACTTTCAACAGTGCTCTTTTATTTTTCCCTACTTCTTTCAGCCCAGATTTCTCTCCTAAAAAGCAACTGTTTACCTGAACTATCCAGGTGAGCGTGCTTCTCAGGAGACCCTGGGGAACAGCTCCCACTGGAGATGTTCAGCTGAATTCCTCCTTGAACAAAGAACTGAGCATCTCTTCCTCAGGGCAGGCAACAGAGCAAGCAATCAGTGTAATGCAAGGAAGTTGGTAGGGCTCGTGCTGTCTAGAACTCCTCCACGATCTAGTGAAACAGGTTCACACCTAGTTGACTAAGAGAGGACAAAACACCTCCCCCTGAGCAGCACTAAGCATGGTCATGGCACAGAGGAGCCAAACAGGGCCTTCCTCTCCTCACCCTCCCGAGTTCCTCCCGGGGAAGGGTCCATCCCCGGCTGCTTCTCCACTGCCCAGGCTGTGCCACATTCCTCAGCAATAACCGTTTGCAGAGTTGGGAACGGGGGCCACTTCCACATCTGCACCCTGCACAGCTCAGGGTGGTCTGAGGAGGCAGAGGAGGGGCTGTCCTGGAGAGCCCAGCAGCCCTCTTCAGTCAGCTGGGACTTTTACAGCCAAGAGACTGACAGAAGTGAATCTAAGAAGCAAAGACTACAGATTAGGAGATTGCTCTCATCTGGCAAGTACTGAGTGCACAGAAAAGGGGAGTTTCTGTAATTCTCAAGACATTTTCGCCAATAACCTGCAATTCAAATATGAATTTGGGGCATATATGGAAGGAAGCTGGTTAATAGCAGAAAGGAGCTTTTATTATGGAACCCGCAGCACAACTTGGCTCCCTTCTTGGGAATTCAGGAGGGGCAACTTTTGGGGAAAGAATGTAGAATAAGGAATTCTTTTGGCACAGAATTTTCACAGAATCTAACGTTCTGTCTCCAGGATTATCTCCCCCACTTCCTTTAAATCTGATTAGCAATACAGGATTCATGATTAACAATACAGGATTCCTCCTTGTTCCCCTCAAGGGCAGAACTGGGAGGTGTTAGAAAATCCTCTCCCTTTTCTAACCCAAAAGGGTGTACAACTACTTCCATGGTTTTCTTTTTGCTTTCTGTTCAGGAGCAGGAAAGACCCTTCCCTGTTAAACAAAAGGGAATTACAGGCCTCTGAGCAGCAAAATAACAGTGATTTTCTGGCTTTTGATGCTGCTTTCCACCTTGATAAGCAGTGCTATAACCAGCAATGGAACTCCTTATGCACAAGACAGTTTTGGTAAGGGCAAGAAAAGGGATCCACTTTTTTAGTTATAGCTACAACCCAACACCACACTGAATGATCCAGCTGTATCTGCTCACCTTTCTGCAAATTTTAAGACATTGCTGACATTCCAGACAGCAACTGTTCTACTGCAATTCACTGAAGCATCAGCAAAATGCAGGTTCCTTGGGTTAGTTCCAAATCTAGGAAGTTAGAATAAGCCTAGGCAACATTCCTTGAAGAAACAGGATTTTATCTATTGTATTACTGGTGCCACAGTAAATCAAATTCAAAACATCTGTGCCTTTTATAGGAAGGGGGCATGTACGTGTAAAATGCTGGCAGTTTTTGTTGAATCCATAGAGAATCAGTTCTGGACTTAGTACAGTATGTCCAAAGAAGTGTTGCTATTCCTGTTACCACTCTTTTTTCTTCTCATCCATGGAGACTCCGCCGGGACCCAGTGCAACCACGAGGAGAAGCCCTCCAATGACAGACATGGTCTGGAAGAAATCGTATCTGAGGAAGTCGTGCATGGGCTTGTAGGCTGGGACGGTCCAGAAGGCATTGAAGTAGATGTTGATGCCAAACAGCCAGATGACCAGAGTCAAGGCAGCCAGCTTAGTCTTGAAGCCAATTGCCACCAAGATAATCAGGGCTGTGCCCACAATGTTCTGTAGAATCTGCAAGGAAAAAAGCCATGAAAAAAAAACACGTACTAACACAGTTCTTAGATACACCAACATCAGAGCAGAGCTTGGGTAAGTTCAGTTGTCATGGCACAGATAACCTAGCAACTTTTTCTAAAGTATTAATTTTACTTATAGATGTCAATAAGCATTGAGCAGATCCTGCGGCCCGTCTGGGCACTGGTGCTACATTCTAATTGCTCAGCTCATACTTTCATGCTGGGATACTTACATAAAAGAAGTTCATATCAAAGTGTAGCAGTGTCATGAACATGAGGACGAGCAGCACACGCCCCCCCAGCTGCATGTACTGCTTTGGGGAGCTCTCCCTCATGGTGGGGACACCAGCAAACATGCTCTTCCCCTCCGAGCGAGACTCAGCCAGAAGCAGCAGCAAGCCTCCCCCAAGGGCAAGGTTCCTACACAAATGGGGGAAAAAGGGAAAAAAAAAAAAGTAGTTTAGTACAGCTTGCGCTGATCTGTATCTGTGAAGTGTTATCTGACAATTTCAGTAAGGATCTACGCGAGAGTGAGGAGTGGCTGGCTCTGCACCGTGGGATGTGTTGGTCTGTGTTAGACTTCCCAGCCCCAGCAGCACTGAGCACACCAGGGTGCTGTGGGAACACAGCCTGCCAGGGAAGTCCAGCACCCACCACTCAGGCACAGTTGCTTCAGTGGCTGTTACAACACGGATTTAGTTGTGGTAAAGTTATTCTGTACCTCAGGTTTAGCCATATATGCCAAAGTAGTTCAGAGGTTGCTTTGAGGAAACAGAGCAGCAGCGCTGCTGAAAAGTTACACATTGACAGGGCTGTAGTGGGCCCAGAGTGTGGCTCTTGTGCTGGCCTCCCCTCGGAGGGCTGGAAAGGCAACAGCCAGCCATCTCTCAGGGCCTGACAGGAAGGCTCGTGTTTATAATCTTGTCTTCTCCTTAGGGAAGGTGTTAAGAGGTTTAAAACCCCAGGAACCACTTCAGTGACCGCATGCTGTAGCTTTCTCAGAAAATGGCTTCAGTCATGCAGGAGCAGAGCTGCTGTTTTAGCCATTTAGGAAATAAAAGCAACTCTAATCAAGTGTAGCCCGTTGGTTGAGCTCTCAGCCAGGTTAGCAGCAGAAGCATTTGAATCCTAGTGGGTTAGGATTAGTCTTTCCCTTCCTGAGCCTGCTGTCTACAGTTTAACACAGACTCTCCTGATTTTTCAAGAGCTGTCATTTCTTCTTTAACATAAATGCATCACTTGTAAAATCTTTCTAGTAAATACTATGTACAAATGTCATTTCCTCTGCCATGAAGTGTCAGTTTTCATTCTGTTTCCTTAAAAAACTTCCAGAAGCAGGCATACCTCATCAAGAACTTCAGGTCCCATAGAATGCTGTATGCAATAGTCTAGGCAAAGAATAAAACAGGTTAAAACACCATATAAATGACACTGAAGTTCTGAATTTCTGCTACAATCTCAGGTCTGTTATCAGCCATAGGAGAATTTGATTATAAATACAATATAGTAAAGAAAAGAAGGTAATTACATCAGTATGCTCCAGCGAGTCTGTACAGGGAAGGGAAGCCAGAGTGTGATTTGTGCTTTAAGCCCCCCCAAATTCCCTGGTTTTGTAGGGGAAGGATGTTACTAGCTGGGATCCTTTGTGATGGGAACACAGCTGAAGGCCAAAGCAACTGCAAGTTCCACATTTGGCCCATTAACTGACATCCAGGTAAATTGCCAGTTACTTCTGCTAAATTGGTCAAGGTCAGGTATTGAATGAATGTCTCCAAGCTGACTAATTGCAATTACATCTATCTCAGGCACATCAGGAGAACAGAAGCAGCAAAATAGTTCAATGCCATCAAGGACTGGCACTAAGCCAGGATGGAGAAAAATTCCAGAGTTGCAAGTTATATTTAAACATGCTGGGAGTACTGGGGCTAAGAGAGATTTGAAAGGTACAGTTTAGAAGGGATGAAGATTTAAAGCCTCCTACCTGTAATGCTATAATTCCAAACAGTCCAAAGCAGGCATATTGCACAAAGTTCCTACTCAGCACCAGGATACAGCCACCTGAGTTGGGGAAAACGAGCACAGTTACACTTGGAAAAGCTCCTGCAGGAATCCTAACTTGGATTTTCCTTTTTCTTTCATGAGATAACTGTTAGGGCCATCATGCTGTATTCCTTGAAAGGATAAAACCCAAAACCTTTCTCCAGCCTTCCATCAGAAAGCACCAACAGCCTTAGTCACTTTGACGTGAGGACTGGCAACTGCATTAAATTAAGGTGACCCTCTACACAAAATAGTGAGGGCAAAAATCTAAATCCAGACACAAGATAAGGAACTGGCAATCAGGAACAGTAAATCAGGAACATAATATAAACAGAAGAGGATTTTTCCTCTCTCCATTTCTGGCAGCCTGAGCCCACCCAGCACACACACAGAAGTGCACTCCTTCTGGGATTATTTTGATTCCTGGGCTTTGGAAAAATTTCTGACACAAACACCTCAGGCTTAAATGCACCCTCTGCAGGCTAAGAATCTGCCTTGGAGGTGAATGCCCATAAAAAGAGAAGGCTGAGAAAGTCTCAGCATTGCCCCGTTTAAGAGAACAGGAGTATTTAATTTAGAGAACTCTGGGTGTGGTTTGTATTTATGGATGCATGTACAGAACAGAAACCAGATTGTCCTGATGGATTCTTGGCATCTGTGACTCAGAGGCAGTGTGTCACAAGAAACTCTGTTTCCAGGAGAGACCGAAGCAGGTCAATTCAGAGTTCTTTTCATTCAGCCCATGTAGTACTATCAGTTCTGAGCTGTCAGGGGCTATTAGGAAATCAGTGAGGCATCCCACGCTGCCGGGATTCACAGGGCTGCAGCCACGCTGGAGTGCTCTGCCTGCCCCTGCACAGCCCCAGAGGCACTTACTCAGCTGCCCGAAGAGGTTTAGGAACACGAAGATGGAGGCCAGGAAGTAGCCACAGTTCCACGTGCCGTCGATGTAGTCCCTCTGTTCACTCCACTGGAACCACATGCGGATGCCATCCTCCAGGAAGGTGCTGATCAGGCACAGCCGGGCCACGTGCGGCAGGTACTGCTTGGTCACCCTCAGGAACTGCACGGGCACACAGGGCGTTAGCAGGGAGGGCAGGGACAGGGAAAACACAGCCCTGCTCTCGGCAGGCTGAGGTCAGCAGCTCTCATGCACTCAGGGTCACCAACATCCAGACAGAAACCGCGACTTGGATTCAGTGTCATGATTCTTCACGCACTGGGAGCAGCAGCGGAAAACTGCTGTCACTCTCCACTGGACTAGGACTTGGAAAAGAGCAGAATCCAGCAGCACATTTCTGTGTAACAAGAACTGTGCTCTGATGGAGTACTCGCTAATGAAGGCTGACCTTGGTTTTAGTTTCTCTATCTCAGGGTTTCATGTTACAGCTCAAATATCAGATAGCCCGGAGCTGAAAGGGCAATCCTGCTCCCATCCCTGTGCTCAGGCACTCACCACCCTGGAACAACCCCGATTCAGGGAGCCAGGCTGACAGAAGACAAGTTCCGTACAAATTAAAAAGCATTAACAAATTTTTTGCCAAGCTCATTCCCTCCAACAGCTCATGCAAACATAGCCCATGTACTCAGCAGCAGCAGATCTCAGCTCTACACAACCACTGCGTGGAACTGCACCCTCTACCCTCTAGGCAGGTTTTTACTTCCATTAAAAAGAGCATCCTCTGCAGAAAGGAATCAGACGTTTATAGCCACAGTTCATTGCAGTGGCTAAAAGGAAATGATTATCATCATGCAACAGATGCTGAGCTTTAGTTTTTGGGACTGGAAGAGGTATTTGGGCCCCCTTCATCTTGCAGGCTCCTGGATCATTTTGCTCTGCTATTACAGTAATTAAAGGAACAAATGCAAAATTGCCAAACCGAGTCTAGAGGGTTGTGTTCTGTAGGGCTGTGGGGTGCAAAGGAAAGCTTTCTGCCTCGGGGTTAGGACAAGTGTTTAACTGGCGACCCATTTTCTAGGCAGCACTGGTAATTACTTAATTGAGATTTCCACCAGGAAGGAGACAAAAGCCATTTCTGATAGTTTATTCCGGCCAGCAGCTATCAGTCAATACTAAAGGCTAGTATTGGCTAGCAAATGACAAGCCTAGCTCACTGTGCGACTATAGATTATCACTAGAAAAGAATCAGCAAACATCCTTAATAGTCAATTAAATAGTTAATATTGGAACAAACTGCACTGTTGTACAGTCTGTATCCAGAGTCTAAGGGTCAAAATTCACCTTAATCAAGTGCATTTTAAGTGCAGCTGTACTCTGCCTCCAGGCTGCCACTTCAGGCTTTTTTAAGCCATGTCAACAGTTGGATGAATGAGTCAGAAGAGAATTTCTGATCTTTGTCACTCACTGAATGAGACACACATCTTGGTTTACAGCTTTCCTCCCTCCCGGATTTCATTGTGAGGTCGAGGAAACTTGCTGAGGAGTACTAAGAATAAAGTTCTTACAAACCAGAAGTCGTTTGTAAGATACAAAACAAGCAACTTTGGTCTAGAAAGAAATGAAAGAAGACAAGTGCTGGGAATCTGTAAGGAAGGGATGAAAACAGTGCTGTGGAAAGGCTGAAAAAAGCAACAGAGAGAAGAGAGTATCTTCCTCCAGGCCTCATCTTTGCTGTTTTGAAGTGGGAGCTGATCTCATTTCCCCCTTCCTTGGAACCACGAACAGCGCAGGTGAAGGATCCAGGAAGACACTGAACATTCACCTGTTCTCTTGGCATACAGAGGGAATTTAACAGTGGCCATTAAACACGAGTGCAAACATCCAATGGGCTCCAGACAAGTCAGAGGCTGCAGCTTACAGCAGCTCCAGTGCTAAGCAACCTCACAGCACACACATCATCCCTGGGCACCCACAGCTCCTGCAGCTGCACTCAAACTAAACCCCCTGTACACAGCAAGCTCAAGTGAGCTTCAGAAACAGCCACTGGGAACAAAAACCCAGGCCAAAGGAACCAGGAGATCCAGAGAGAAAGGAAGAGAATGACTACACCACGACTACAGGAAGAGAATGTAGCAGTTATCAAGTGATTTCACACAGGATATGGGTGTAAATCACTGGAATAATTTAACTAAAGATGGAATAAATGACAAGAAACACGAGAGCTCCAGCAGTGGGGCTCAGTGAATAGCATCAGTCACCCTGGGTTTGGCCCTGCACAGCACCAGCACTGTGTGGCTCAAAAGCTGCACCCTGAGCCCACTTCCTTTAAGATTCACAGATAAAGTGGCACACATGGGAAAAGTGGTGGCTGCAGTTTGATGTCTGCAGCTAAGAAAAGGGACCTGAAACACAGCCTGCACTGAGCACAACACATCCCAATCCAAACTGCTGGCACTGATGGAGGTGGCAGCATTAAACTCACGACATCAAATAACTGCAGGGCTTTTCCTGCTCTGGGCTTTGCATCAACTGCTCTCCACAAGTCCTGTCTCCTTGGAAGAGGTGAAACATCATGAGAAAAGACAAGAAAATGCTAAATACAACTATTTTAAAGAAGAACAGCTGGTTCTGTGTCAGCAGCCAAGTCACTGACATATGCCAGAGGGGCTTTGTGCTGCCACTTCCCCCTCTAATGGGATTAGAAAGGCAAAGATAGATTTAAATGCTCCTTTAAGTTTAACAACCAAAGATGTACAAGAAGATCCAGGGATGCCTTAATCAAAGCTCTGCTCAACCCCCCATTTTTCTAAAGGAGGACTGAAACTTTCAAACCCATAAAGGCCTGACCAAAAGAGAGGCAATAAAGCGATTCATTTTGATCCCAACTCCAACAGTTTCAGATTTGCTTTAAGTCCACTCTATTTTGATAAAAGTATATATACCGTGGTACAATTACAGGAATTTAAGTCCAATACATGGACATGAGTTGGCAATTTTTGCAGGTGTGTTCTGTCCAAGCACAAAGCCTTTTCCTGTGTATTCTGGGATCAGGGAAGTTCTGATCATGGTGAGGAACAGCACACTGCACATCTATACAGAAACCCTCCTGAGCTGCACAGCACTATTAGTCTAGAGCTTCTGATAAGGCATATCCCAAATATCTAGAATGCTTTTAAGGGATTGCTTAGCTCTGGCAGAACAAATTCCTCCAGCAGCCTGAGACACCATGGATCTTTCCTGGAAGAGGATGCTCAATCCAATGGCACAGAGAAAAATCACTTTCTTTCACCAGCTTGGATACATTTACGCAAAGAGATCCCACCCCAAAACCATAGGGACAGCAAAACCCATCACATTCATTAGCCCAATGCCTACAAAGTACTGTAAAAACTGGGAACAGTTTCCCATTTATTTCCAAAGGCAGGAAGAGGGCTCTGACCCGCTAGAGCATTGCCAGCAATATTAATCAGGTTTTTAATTGCAGGAAGATTTCTCAACGCTTTCCCTTCCGAAGTGTGCTTTATACCAATTCCCTTTTCCAAAAGGCTATTTATTAATGAAACCTTTAAAATGGTACTTTTAGCATTTTATTATCATTCTTCATGGGAAAAATTTTCCCCAGCCTAACCAGAGCAGGCTGCTTGGCTTATAACGATAAACAATCAGTGCACTGCCATGACAAAATCCTAGAGAACACTTCCAAAATCAGGGTTTTTTTTCATCTAACTGACAAAGTTCAGACTAACAATGAAACGTTTTCTTCTCCCTTCCGTTTTCTGAAAAATAGGATATCGAGGACAAGAAATAATGGGTTCAAACTGAAAGAGGGGAAACATAACCTAGAAATTAGGGAGAAATTCCCCCCTGTGAGGGTGGGGAGGCCCTGGCACTGGGTGCCCAGAGGAGCTGTGGCTGCTCCATCCCTGGAAGTGTCCAAGGCCAGGTTGGACAGGGCTTGGAGCTACCTGGGAGAGTGGAAAGTCCCTGCTCATGGCAGGGGCTGGAAAAAGATGGGCTTTAAGGTCCCTTCCAACCCAATGGCTCTGTGATTCCATATCAGAATTACCTGGACAACGTACATCAGCATTTATCTTGGAGAATTAAATGAACTCCCCCTTGCAGCCCTCTCACTGCTGTGCAATGACTCAATAGTCTTCTCTCATTTTTGGTCACAAATCTCTTTTTTTGAACAGCAAAAATACCAAGCACCCACATTCCTAAGGATTTCTTCCTAAAGATTATTACAGACACTAGGAAAGTTGCCTGAGATCTGCTCCCTCTTAGGAAGGGATTACAAAGGAGAGACAATCCTAAACACTCCCTGCAAGCACCAGATACATGTATTTTCAATACTTGGTGGCTGCACTGTAGGGGTTGCCAAGTAATATTTTAACAAAAATCACTAAAAATCGGCTTAACTTCCAAGTATGGAAATTACTGAATAACACTGGGCTGGTGTTACAGTGTCCCCTCCACTGCAATTCCTGACAGCTCAGAGCAGCCTCTTACCAGCAATCTCACCCCCAGTACTGCTCCTCACTCGACTTAAACATGGAGATAACTGAACCAAGTGAAAAAAAAAATATTCTTCGATTTTTTCTCCTGCCAGTTCAGCTCCCAGTTCAATAACAAATGTGCTGGTGAGAGACAAAAGGGGAATGTAGCCTTGGGAGAAGTAGGACAAGCCCTTTCACTGACAACTGGCTGTCTGGCAAGCTCAGCTGCCTGTAAGACAGTGCACTAGTTCACCTCTGGATTAAGAGCCACTTACTACTGCTGAGTATCTTGGCATCTAGGGCATAATTTGCTAATTCAAAGGGAAATTACAGCATCTGAGAAAAGCTAAGCTTTACTGTTTGAATTTAAGGAACAGATTATTCTTGCTTTTGTAAGAGACATTCAGGATTTCCTGATAAGCCATGGAATTAGCTCTAACATTCTCCCACGGGGGTTTTATGCTACAGAAATTAAGACTCATTATGTGCTGAGCACTAGTACAGAGTGGAAAAAGCAAGAACATCACCGAGAATGCATTCAGCTCCCAGAACAGCCATTGTCCAGCCTCCACCAGGGGAGTTTCAACACAATTTCAGTCCAAACTTTCCAAGTGCTTTTTCAAATCCCAGATGAACTAACAGCTTCTGTAATGCCAAGTGTTAACTCCACAATAATACCAAAGGTTAGTGTTCAGTAAGTCACTCCTGACTGGAGTGACACTGAGCTTTAGCAGCACAGACAGCACTGAAAGGTTCTGAGCAAGCTACCAGGCAGAATTACCACAGGAGTTATCAGAACACCATAAAAATTCTTTTGCAATCTGATGGTAAGAGCAGCAAAACTCTAAATTCTGCAGCTTAAGGCAAGACTCATCTTTAAACAGGATGTGGCCAAGCACAAGTAAATTTGTGCCATTTAAAACTCACTTCAGGAGGAGGCAAAGTACATTTAAGCTGGACAAAAGAGCTTTCAGCAGAGTGAAAAAAGGGGTGTTAAGGACATCTAGAAATAACCCCACAGGAATAAATAAAGAGGTGTTATAAAAAGATGAGGACAAGCATTGCAAATTTCAGCAAGTAATGTGAACACTGCAGTGATGGTTTACTTTCTCCTCTAAAAGGAGTAAGAAGACAAGGTAAATAGAATGGCAAAAATAATTCAGATATCCTTTAAACCGAGAACTCCACACACCACAAGAAGCTCTGTCCCTAAATCGAGTCTTCCTTCTTCCATCCGGGGCTGGGGAGGAAGTGCAGAACAGGTTTTCCCAGTGAAATCAGTGAAAGACACAGAGGCAGCACAGCCCCCTCAGAGCTGTGACGTGTTATCGTGCACCACACAACTCACACTAAATCACAGCGGTTGTAGAACCAGGCAGAATCAGATTTTCCAGTCAATTTGCTGAATATGATTACTTGCTGCCTCTTATTGTCGATTAGATGAATCACCGTGACTGTGAAGATCTTTGCAACACCATCCCCAGCACAGCAACTACTTACACTCAAAATATTCCTGTTGTCAGACATTGTAAGAGCTCACAAACTTCTATTTAACAGAGAAATCACTCGGGCCTCCACTGAAATAAACGTAAGAAGGTTTACAAGACAACATCAGCTTGTTTGCTTTCCTTTTGCCCCAGTCCTGAGCACAGCACCACGGTGCTGACCAACCTTTGCCACTTTGGGCTTCCAGACATGGGTCAGGGTTTCATGAAATCACAGGATGGTTTGGGTTGGAAAGACCCTAAAGCTCATCTTGTTCCAACCCCCTGCCATGGGCAGGGACACCTTCCACTGTCCCAGGTTGCTCCAAGCCCCATCCAACCTGGCCTTGAACTCTTCCAGGGATCCAGGGGCAGCCACGGCTTCTCTGGGCACCCTGTGCCAGGGCCTCCCACCCTCACAGGGAGGAATTTCTCCCTGATATCCCAACTAACCCTGCCAGCTCACACTGCTCCCCCACACCCCTCTGTGCCCCCTTCACCAGCCGGGACGGCTCCTGCTCTCCTTCCACTTAATCCCTCCCGAGAGAAGCCGTGTCCCCAAGGAGAACTCGCTGTACGAGAGGCGCAGGGGCGGCCGCTGGGCCTGCGGCGGTGGGAGCCGGGCCCGGGGCCCCCTCAGGGGAAGCTTGCAGGAAAGATGGGAACACACTACTTCCAGAAGCAGGCAGTGAAAAGGCAAGGTAGAATGGCTACAAACCGAAAGAGGGGAAACTTAGGTTGGATATCGGGAAGAAATTCCTTCCTGTGAGGGTGGG
>WBMY01015925.1:117166-133910 GCA_013397315.1 Donacobius atricapilla
CGCTCCCTTGCTCAATAACCCCACCCCCCCCCCACCCCGCCACAGCGCGGCCCCGAGGCGGCAGCGACCCCGCCGCCATCCCGGCCTGCCTCAGCCGGGCCCCTCAGCGTGGCCCCGGCGCACAAAGCCCGCCGCGCGGGCGCGGGGTGCGGGAGGANACATGGCCCTGAGGAGGGGTCTGTGAGCAGGGCAGGGGCTGTGGCTACCTT
Organism: Donacobius atricapilla; assembly: GCA_013397315.1. Taxonomy (NCBI): domain Eukaryota; kingdom Metazoa; phylum Chordata; class Aves; order Passeriformes; family Mimidae; genus Donacobius; species Donacobius atricapilla. The sequence continues at coordinate 117,376 of WBMY01015925.1, forward strand.
TGGGGACACGGTTTAAGCGGCTCTGAGCGGGTTAAGTGGTGCTGGAGGGGTTTATGAGGGGTACATGGCGCCGGGGAATGGTGTGGGTACCCCTGGGAGCAGCACACAACCAAAGGAGCGGGGTGTTGAGTGGCCCTGGGGGGGTTCGGTGGTCCTGGAAGGGGTGTGGATGGTCCTGGGGGTGTTTTCAGCACGGGGAATGTCCTGAAGAGGAGGGAAGGTTTGTGGTCCCTGTCAGGAGCTGGGGTTAAGCCGCGGGTGTCCCTAGTCCTGCCTTGGGGAGCTGCAGGTGCTCCTTGTGTGGAAGGTTTCTGTGGAAAAGTGAATGGAAGGGGGTTTTATTTTGCCTCAGTTGTTCTGGCCCGGCTGAGCAGGTGCTCTGGGTGTGTCCCGTGCCCTGTGTGGAAGGTTTCTGTGGAAAAGTGAATGGAAGGGGGTTTTATTTTGCCTCAGTTGTTCTGCCCCGGCTGAGCAGGTGCTCTGGGTGTGTCCTGTGCCCCGCAGGTGCTGGAGCAGCTCCAGCCCGGGGCACTGGGCACAGTGCTGGCAGCTCAGCTGAAAACGGACGAGGGTGCCCAGAAGAAATACGCAATAAAGCAGGTGAGCAGGTGGTTGCTATGAAAACAAGAGTCTGGCATGTTTGTTATCTCCATGATAGCAGCAAGAGACCCATGCTGGGCAGCTCAGCGCTGGCTAAGAGTGGCTTGCTCGTTACTGTGCTGCTTTTCGGGAAAATGGGAGGTTCAGATCAGTTTACTGGAATGTTGAGGCTCATGTGGGGAAAGGGCAGCAGCCCAGCTAGGTGCCCTCAGTGTTCTCACCTCAGCTCAATGCTGCCCTGACAGTGCAGAAGCACTGTCTGTCACACATGCATTTCCAGCTCTGTTTTGCCCATCTCCTGACACCATAACTGCCACAAACATTAGATTTGACCTATCATTGAACGTTTATGTCATTTGCAGCCCAGTCACCTCGGTGAGAGTGTTCTGGCTTGAAGTTCCCGAGTGTTTGTGCCACAGTCTCATCCCTGTCTTTTGTTTGGTGCAGGTTGAATGCATTGACCAACACCAAGCAAATGTGGCCTTGAAGGAGGTATTGGTGCAGCCTTTTCTTTACTACTTCATTTACAAAGACCAAAGTCTTGGTAGAAACAAGTCTTTTATCTACAAGGATTAGCTGAGTAAATAATAAGTAAATAATCAGGTAGGACTATTTGTAGGTTGTGCTCTCTGCCCTCTGATTGGGCTCAGGCCAGGGTTTTGTGTGAATTGTTCTTATTTTTGGATATGTAAATTCAAATGGACAGCTCTTCTCAGAGGATAGTTCTCTCTCAGACTTTTTACTTGTTTTGTGAAGCCAACAGACAAAACTCATCCTTTTGGCTTTTAAGCTGAAGGAGAACCTTGGTCTGTTTGTAGTTTATTATTAATAACTCGATATCTAGATAACAAATTTCATGATATGCTGATTTCTCAGAGCTGGACTTTTTAATGTGAATTATTTTCTCTCTTTGTTGTACTTTTTTTTTTTTTGATGCAAACTTGCTACAATGCCTTGAGTTTGAAGCATCAGAAATACTCTTAAAATACCAAAAATCCTTTCAATAAAATATGTGGAATAGCACATGATGGATGAGTTTCCCAGTGCCCAGTATGCACAGCATCTGGAGTTGGAAAAGAAGGAGAATAAATGCCTTTGCAGATGTTTAATCCTGGTCAGAAAGGTGACCTCTTTCTGTATCAAATATGGCATTACCAGTAAAACTTGATCCAGTTTTTCTGTTGAAATAAAGATTGAAATACATCTATTAAAATAAATGCAGTTGTGCCATCTGGGAGAGTGGCTCTTTTTAGTTTTTCTGTTGTGCCTGCACAGCCACAAACACAACTACAGGAGAGTAACCTGAATTCTTTTTATCTTCCACATAATCAGCGAATTTGCTGAAGTGCTTAGGATTTGTTCGAGCCCTGCACGGAAACCACCTTCTAGGAGATAAAAATCTCTCATGCCATTATATTTGCTGCGGTTCAAGCTTACGTGGAGGTTACAGGAAATAATGGCTGCACTTGAACAATCAACTTTATATTCTAAGAAATATTTTCAGGTTTGGATGTTAGGAACCGAAGAAGGGGGTGGTTCACACATCATCTCCCTGTGGATCAGTTTATATCTTTGAATCTCACAGGGCTGTTGCAGCACTGAGTAGAGTCTGGGTGAAATATTTTCCTCCTTTCCACATTTGTGTATGCAAATATTTAATAGAGCAGGCACTTTGGAAGAGTTTGATCAGAAATGTGACATGAACAAGTGAGGAACTGGCTTTGGGTGTTATTTAAGGTCCTGTTGAAGGGAAGGACTGTGTAGCTATAGAAAGCTGTCCCTAATCTTTTTTATTCTGTGCAGGCCATGGATTTGCTAAAACTCCGCCATTCTAACATCTGCACTTACAAGGAGTTGTTTGTGACTTGGAATAACGAGGTGAGGCTGGAACAGGACTGGTGGTGTGTGCTTTATGCTCTAGGCACATGAACATGTTCACAGAGATGCTGAAAAAGGGGTTTTGATTTGAAACAAGCCTGATTTTTTTTTTTTTGGCTCCTGAATACACACACCAAAAAGCTGGGAATATCCATGGATTGGAGTCCATCACAGGGCAGACTCCCAGGTTCTGATGGGAATTAGTGGGCAATTCTGATTTTCATGCCTGCATGGAAACCCTTCTATAGGGGACCATAAGGAGCTGAAAGCCCTGACTTATTAATTTGCAGATTTTCTTCAATGCTTGGACAGAATCTTTGATGATTTTATGGATATATACTTGATTGGAATCATCCTATAGAACTTCGGATATGATGCTTGATAGTGGTGGTTTGTTTTATTTGCTAAAACATTTGCATTTTTAATGAAAGAAATTAAATATTGTCTCTTCCGTGAGAGAATAATCATCCCAGAGCCCTTTTGTACTGCAAACATCACACCCACCAGTTTGGTTTTGTCTTTCTTACCTGCAAACAATGCAGCAGTTTTGGTGCAATGTTTTATTGCAGGTCTCATCTCTGCTCCTCTGCTTGGTGATGCAGCACTCAGGCCAAGGAGATCTTTCAGCTCTAATCAAGGAAAAGAGGCAGAAGTCAGAAAAGATAACAGACATGGTAAAAAGTACAGAAGAGGCACCTGTTTGAACTGAGAGACTTGTTGCTTTTATGGTATTCCTTCTTTCTAAAAATCCTCCCTCAAGCCTTCAAAGCACAGGAGGGTGGTTTTGGAAACTCACTTCTGAAAGATATTTGAAAGTTGCTCTGTTTTGTGTTATGCTTTCATGTCTTTTTCCCTCCACAGGTGGTTCAGAAGTTCCTGGGACAGATGGTGGATGCTTTGTTTTACATACACAAACAAAATATTTGGCACAGGTGAGCAGAAATCTCTTTGTCCGATAGGCCCTTGTTCTTTGCAGTGTTGGTTCAGCACAGTGCTCAGAGATAGGGAATTTTACTCTTCCAAAAGGAGAATTAGGGGGTAGGAATTCCAGACTTTACATTAGTTTTACTTGACTTCCAAAATTACCTATTTCCTGAATTTTGTCTGGAATACTCATTTGATCGAGATATTATCTCTTGTTTTTTGTCCTTTTTTAAAATATTTTAAAAATTGTTCATCTCTCTAAATGCTTATATTTTGGTGGCTATGATGGACAAAGTTTGTGTATCTGAATAAGAGACAGCCCTTGCATTCCATGCTCAGATCAATTTGTGTCCCAAGCACAAATTTTAAAGCATTTAGAGAAGAAAATAATTGTATTATGCTTGATTATCACCCATATATTAAAATAGAAAAACCAAAACAAACACAGACAAAAAATGCCCAAACCAATTCCCCCCTTCCCCAAAAACCCACTACAAAAACCAACCCAACCCTTCTGAGGGCTAAAGATGCAGGGAATTTGTAATTATGTGTCATTAGACTCTAATTTCACAGGCTGACAGAAAATATTTGTGTTGCAGAAATCTCAAGCCATCAAACATCCTCGTGACTGGTGAAGGATCCTTCATGCTGAGCGACTTCAGTACTGAAACACTTATGAAAGATGAGCTGAAATGGAAAATTAGAGTGGAAGAAGGTATATATTTGTTTTTTTTTTCTTTCCTATTGTATTTTTAAATGATTTCAGTTGTGGTGGATAATTTTAGACCTCAGAGAAAAATTAGAGAAGAGGGGAAAGTTCTCTTCCCTCTCCTTTCTCTGCATTAAACTATTTGTCTCCTAAAGAGGATTTCCATTGGCAGTTGTCTGCCGCATTCATTGTGCTCACAAGGGAAAAATGTAGATGTGTGTGTGAGTTTCTGCAATCAATACAGCTGGAATCCCTTTTAGCTTTGTCCTCAGGAACATCTTAGAAAAATGTTCATTAGTTACAGTGTGTTTTGTAGTTTTTGGAAGCACAGTGTCAGCAATGTCACCACACGATTCCTGTTCCTCCAGAAAGCAAGTCTTGGATGGCTCCGGAAACATTTGGATTTTCTTTCACTGAGAAATCTGACATCTGGTCTCTGGGCTGTGTCCTCCTTGACATGATGAGCTGCTTTGTTCTGAACGTGTGTATGAGTGATTTTTTAGGGGGTTAAGGGGTGCTGGGCCCATCAGGGTATCTCTGAGGGTGTGAGAGCTCTCTGACTCTGTGCTCTTCCCAGGCAGAAGAGAGAAATTCCTTACTGCAGGATATCAGAGGGGACAGCAGCTGCCTGGAGGGAGTCCTGCCCCTGATGCAGGATGGAGAAAGCAGCTATTTGCCTTTCTGTCCAGTTTTACTGATGATGCTACAGATTGAGCCCAGCATGAGGCCCACAGCAAGGTGAGTTCTGGCTGCCCTCCCTTGATTTACTTGGTCCTAAATCCCTCCTGCCTCCACAAATTTGGAATGTTAACTGTTGGAAAGGGTTGAGTTAACATTGCTTACCCTCCTGCCTCAACAAATGGAGTTATTAAAGACTTGATGATCATTCAGAGTGGACACTGAGATGCATAGGTGTCCCTTTTTGCAGTTATATTATAAATTCATGTTATGCACAATTTTATGAGCCTGAACTTGTCACCTAAGCGTGGCTTGTGCAATATGAGCTCTTTCTTGAGCTGTTTCGAAGTAAATTGTTTAAATTCTGTCAAAAATAATCTAGTCTAGAAGTAATACTAGATTTTTTTATATCAAAATGAAACCATGCCTGTAGACTTTTTCTTTTCTAACTTACCAGTTGTAACTCACTGGTGCTGCTTTTGTCTCTTGAAATTCCAGGGATCTGGTCACTGTTCCATTTATTAGGAAATGCCTGATTTTAGCCGGTGACACCTCAATAAAACTGAAGAAGTCTCTGTCTCCCACAACAACAGATCTGCTCTTTCAGGGAGGAGTTGAAAGTGTTCTAGGTAAAAAGGAGAATAAGATTTATGTAAAGGTGATTTTCATAGGAAATAGACTCTTCTACTCAGGATGTATTCTACTTGGAAATATATTCTTGGGCATTCAGTTTACCTGAAATAAAATGGATTACTCTTTGGAACCAGGATAACTATGCAGCTTCTTCTAAAGTTTTTCTCTTTTCTCAGCCATTCCTACTGCAAAAGTTAAACAGGGTCAGAGGTCATCCCTCAGAAAATTTGGGAGCTCCACTTATTTTGTTTGCGTTGTAACATCTTTGCTAATTCATGCCACAAAGGCTCTGCTCCATTATTTTCCTTCTAAGGGAGGAAGATATTACTTTAATCTGAAAAGTCTCTTGGAATAAAGCATGTAAAGCTCCTATCCCTGCTCTGATTTAATATTCCAACAGGTCCCCACAAATGTATATATAAATGCCAAACACACTGTGAATTATTACGCTTTGTAATATTGAAATGTTTAATGAGTTGAGGGGGAAAGTTTTTCTCTTTTCAACAATCCCAAATTTCATTATTTTCATTTGTATGGATTCACATCTTGCACAAACAGACAATGTGAGTGCTGTGTGTGTTTGTGTGGAATGGTTGGAAGAATTTCCTTGGTTTCTCAGAATTCATGCGGGCTTGCTGGGATATTGAAGAAGTCCAGGCTAAGGGCATTCAGCACCTTGCCAGCTTCGTCAAGGAGAAAAGTGGTAAGGCATTATTTGATCAATTTATTTACTTATTCTGCTCCTTCCTTACATTTTGAGATAATAGGAAGGGGAAAACATTTGAATGTCTATAAATGAGAAAGAAATTGCTCTCTTTCTCCAGACCAGGAGCTGATGGGATTGTGTTAATACTTGTTCTGTGCATGCTGTTGTTATCCAGCAAAGCCCCTCTGCTAGTTAAGAAAAATGGGCACTGGGGAAAAAACCCCTGTGATATTTGAATTGGCAACAAACTGACATCTGAGGAAGGTAATTTCCACCAGTCCTTGGGGGTAATTCCTGGGGCTGCAAGGCTGTCAGAGCAAAAGGAAGTTACCCACGGCTAATTCTTGTCTGTCTGGTAAAGCTGGGAGGGTGAAAGCTGTGTATTTTCTCCCAGAAACTGCACATTTTTCAAAAGAAGCTTTCAGATCGAGGTTAAGAATTCAAAGCACTGTGTTAAATCAGTTATAAAATGCTCTGTCCTCTGGCAGCATTTTAATGCTGGCATTGGCTTATGATGTTAAAACTCAGGGGTTATTCTTAGCTTTAATTGATGCTGGATTAACACAGGTTAAATCAATTCACTCTGTTTTGTTCTCTTTGATTCAAGAACCTTTTCTCAAAAAATTTCTTTCCCCACAGCATTCCCCTGTCTGCTAGGATGCACAGAAGTCATCACTCTTGCCATGAAGACTCACATAGATTCTCTGGCTTTACAAGTAGAAGGCTGCACTTTATTGCTTGAAATTCTTAGTCAAGGTACAATTTTAAGACTTCCTCCTTCTGCTGGGTCTTGTGAAGATTACTGAACCCATCATCTGCTCCATTAACAATTTTAGGGGATGAATTTAAAGAACTAAAGGAAGTCAAGTAGCTTTCTGAATTCTCATGGCCTTCCTTCAGGACTGGATTACAGGAGTTCTGTGTTAAGAGCTAATTTTAAATGTAGGTGCTGATCTTGTCCAACCACATTTGTTTTCATGTTGTGTAGAGTGTCACTAGGGGGCATAAATAAAACTCTTACTGTTTTGGTGTTTAAATTTTAAACCATAAAAGTGGTTTTGGGTCTCTTGTGTGGTCCCTGCTGTCACTTTCATGGAAATTTACCCCCAAACCACCTCATGATATGAGCTTAAAAATACTTAGAATTGAGTTTCAGGAAATGAAAGTTTAAAGTAACTTTTTGCTGTGAAGAAATGCTGCGAATTGAATGTTTTGCTATGCTGAATGCAGGGCGGGGGGGTTCAGATCTCATTCAAAACCACTGAAATTTCTATTCCAATGTTTGTGGTGACAGCTCTGGAACAGGGGGTGATGATGGCCCTGGATGAGAGTGTGGCCAGCTGCCTGTTACACACAGTGAGAAAACATTCTGAGAATGAAGAGTTCCTTTCAATGCTCTGCACGTTATTGATGATGGCTTCAGCCAGTGGTGGGTCACCTTGCTTGTTCTTTGGGGAATCTTAATTTATTTTGACTTTTTGAAACAAATCCAAGTTACAATGCAGAACTTGTGACTTCACTGAAAGGTGTGTATTAATTATTCATTTAATTAACATAATAATATAACGATATTAATGAAATATATTAAATAATTTAATATAATTATAATTATTTATTTAATAGTGGTAAGATTGACCAGATATTGATAACACCCCTGAAAGTTTACGAGACAGTGCTGAGGCTTCAGGGATTTACAGGAGCACTGTAATAGATACAATTCTGTATTTCCTCTTGGATTGGAAACAAGTACAAACTCTGCAAGTAGTAGTTCTTGAGAAAATGAGGGCATAGACCTGAATTCTATTTTGGACTGTGACATGATGAATTGAAACTATTCTCCCTAACTTCTCTACTTTGTTTTCTTTTCTTCTGAACTTGTAATTGCTAAATATTTATAGTATTTTTAGTTTTTTTCAGTGCCAGTTCAACAGTTATCAAAGACTGTTTTTAGAAATGATTACAGTAGGATTTAGCAGCAAAGAGGATATCTTCAAAAACGTTATTACAGAGTCAAATCTAAGACCAAACTATTTTTATCCAGTGTTTCCTAATTCTGAAGCTTTGTGTAGATCGTTAAAGTGGAAACAGGTGAAAATTTGTGATTTACACCCTCTCAAGTTCCTTTCCTGCTCTGTGAATTCCAAGTCTGTGAGGAAAAAGGATCCATTTGAAAGGATCCCCTGTGTTAAGTGCATCTTGTTAAAGAATTCGGTCTGTTCTCTCGCTTCCTTTTGTCCAGCTGATGGGCTCATGTTACCGGTCTGTTATCTCAGTTCAGACACGGTTAGTGCTGCCCCTTTCGAGGCCAGCGAGTGGGACAAAAATACCAGATTCTATAGAATTTCTGTGGTTTTCAGAAGTAGCTGCGGAGAACCTAAGGGAAGCTGGAATCATTCCAGACCTTCTGTCAATTTTAAGACGTTTTCTTCATAATGCCGAGATGTGCTTCTCTTGCTGCGCCGTTCTCTGGAGCCTGGCTGTGAGTGGTGAGTAGAACACAGAGAGCATTGTGCCTGCACTCATGTGACTGAAGGGCAGCAGGTATCGAGCCCAGTCGAGTTCAGACATTCCTGTCTCTGGGATTGGATTTTCTCCCATTCCTGTTCCAGGGAGCTGGAATGAGATGATCTTTAAGATTCCTTCCAACCCAAACCAATCTGATTTTGTGATTCTGGAGAGTTGTTTCCACAGCACTGCTCCAATCACTTTGTGATCCAGAGTTAAATGAGATAAAAATAAAAAAAATAATGCAGAGGTTTTTAGCAACCCTTATGTGATAAGGTGTCAAATTGGAGCTGTTCAGGCCAAGATGTGACCTGATTTTCTATTTACTGATTTGTTTCTGTGATGTGTTCCTGTGGAGGTGTGTGGTGTTCTGATCATCCTGGAAGGCTGAAAGCACAGACTGTGCACAGTTGCACTCGGTGTGTTTTATTCCCTCTGTGCAGCAAATTACTGTTGGATTTATAGGACAGCTGAATTTCCATCCTGCAGCCCAGATTCTGTCAAAACTGTGGCTATTTCTGGAGGTTTCTTGCTGTGATCCCTATGCATAATTTAAATGACAAAGAACACTAGTTCCTGCAGAAGTTCAGCTTTCTCCAATAAACAGAATTATTTATTAGCCCTGTGGCACTTGGTTTGGTTCTGTACATTTTAGAGTCCTTCCCTCTGCTGCCCTCCAGACTAAAACAATATTGCATTATTCCAGTGCCAACACCCATTAAGGTTTCACTGATATAATTTGACATACAGTGATATCACTACTCCATTAAATAACTCTGCCTGGTGTATTTCCTTTCTGTTAAGGTAATTCAGAGAATAATGCAGACCAAGCAGTGCTGGAAAGTGCTGTCCCTGTCACCTCTGCAGTGCTTCAGGAGCACCTCCAGAATGGAGTTGTTGCTGAGTCTGCCTGCTCGGCTCTGTGGGCACTGGCACTCCAAGGTGTGTGTTCCCATCTCTGTCACGGCAGGACACGAAATAGATTGACTCCATGGAGCTGTCAGAAGAGAGAGAAGGCTTTATTTACAATCCCAACAGTTTCTTTTAGAACACGCTGTGTAAAAAGGTCTCTTATTGCTCCATGGCACTGACACTGCTCTCCATTGGTTCAGGAATAGGAAACAACCCCTGGGACAGTTGTTCTGGCAAAGGGAACGCTGTTCACTGAGCCTGTGCTGAGAAACGGAGAGAGATGTTTTGAAAAGAGAAACTGTTGGCAGCTTTCCCTTGGGAAAGGAGCCAGCAATGGTTAGCAAGCTGGAATTCAGGCTCAGAAATATTGAGCCCACAGCATCTCGCTGGCCCTTGGGCATGGCAAAGGCTGGCATGTCTGTGTGGCAGTGCTGACCCTGCACTCCAGGCTGCTTGGCTGGAGCAGGCTCTGCAGATGGCAGCAGAGTCAGGAACTTGCAGCCTCTCTTGGCTGTTCTTCCCTGCACTCATTCTGTGACTCCCTAATGAAGCCATTTTTGATGAGCTGCAGCAATTAAATCACCAGATACTGCTGCTGGGGACTCCACTGGTGGGCAGCTGATTTGCTTGGTTGCTTTGGAACAGTATTTCACGTTAAAAAATAACCTCTTTCATTATCATTTGCACTAAGGAACCCATCCTTGCCTTGCCTACTCTGCCTTATTTCTTCCTCCTGCAAGAACATTGTCACATTGACCTACTGCCTGCCCTTGTGCCACCATTCCACTGGGAAAAGCTGAGCAAAACACCCTCAGCAATCTCATTTCTATTCCCCATCAGCCGGATAAGTGGAGTATTCAGGACTCTTTATTCTTTTGGCCTGGAAGATATTGGAATTTGGGGCTTTTGTGTGTGTTTTGTTTATTTTCTTTAAAGGTTGCTTAACTGACAGTGACTATGAGCCCACAGCAGCACTTTTGCTGGATGCACTCAGGATGAACCCTGAAAGAGCAGTGCTGGTGAGGAATGGCTGCCTGGCATTAGCCAGCCTTGTGAGGCTCTCAGGTAACATTCAGCAGCTCTGCTTTTATTAATTACCAATCAGCTCCATCAACATAAAAGCAATCATTAGCATCACTTCTGCCCTGCATGACAGTGTCAGCTGCACATCTTCTCATTGTTCCCAAATATGCTTCAGAATAGTTTTTAGGAAGACTAAAAAATAATGGGCACAACTTCTTGAGAAGGTGAGGTGTGCCAGCTGGTGAGGGGATGGGAAGCAGATCCTGCAGCTACAGTGTGCCCAGCAGGGTTTGTGTTCCCTGCAGAAACTGCAGCTCTGGCAATTCTGCTGGACCCAAAAGGCAGTGGAGTAGAGCTGATCCAAGAAGAATATCACCTCCACCTCGATGAGCCAGGCGTGGCAGAGGCTCTGTGCCTGCTGGTGAACGAGATGGTTCAGTATGGTGAGATGGCTGCTGCTGTCACTTTGGAGTCTCCTCCTCCTCTCCCCCAAACCCCAAAATCAGTAAAACCACAACAGCAGCTCTCAGGGGCATGTTAGCTGCTCTCAGGAAGGACTGACTCGGTGTCTGAGGAAGTCCCAATTCATCCTCCTGAGAATTCACTCCTTGTTCCAAACAAATACCACTCTGATGGTAAAACATTTCAACTTTATCTAATTTTCCCTCCTCCTCTGTCCTCTCCCCATGCTCCTTTAGCTCCTGTTCCCTTGCAGTTGTGCTATAACCATAAACTTTCTTTTCATTTGTACTGCAGATGAGGTTATGCTGGATATGAGGTCCCAGAAAATGGAAAAGCTGCTGTCTGAAATAAAACTCCAGTTTCCATTTAGCACGGTATGGAGAAGTCTCTGTGATAATAAAGTATATTAGTATATTATTTCTGGTGAGGGATTTGATCATAGTGCAGAAATCTGGAGAATTAGCTGCACCTGGAGTAAAGAGTGAGTTTGTAAGGATAGTTCTAACTACTGGGAATAAGTGGTTGAAAGTTATTTTTCTTCTTATTGTTGTTGATGCTGAAATTTTAAAGACTTATGTTCTGGTCTGTTGCAACATTACATTAATTTACTACAGTCCTCATGCTAAACCAGGCTAAAGTTTACAGGAATAAAGCCTTAAGTACATTACATCCAATTTATTTTTGGTTTGGAAGTGGCATCGTTAACAAACAAAAAAAAAAAACAACACAAACTTTGTGACAGTTTGTGGGAAGACTTAACTTACATTAAATTTCACCAAGTAGTCACACTGAAAAAAATCAAAAAACAGCAGGGTTATCAGAGCTATTTAATGTGTTACACTAATATTTCTTTTGCAATGGCTCGCTGGCAGGAAATCAATAATTAGGTTTGTTTATCAAGCCAGTAAAACTGGTTTGTCTTTATTTTGCTGATTTTTGTAATGAATTTACAGAATTGTTTTCAAAGACTGTTCCAAACTGTTCTCCAGGTTCTCCTGCAGGCATTGCCTGCACCCCTTCAATGAACACTGCAGCCACAAGGTAGCACAGAAAAAAATGATCACAGAAGGGGAGAAAGCTCCCTCTCCTGTTGGAACAACAGCAGCCCCTTCAAAGACCTATGTTAGACACATTGTTTTTATTCATAAATGAATACAAAAATAAGTGCAGCAACATGGTAACCTTCTGTTTGACAATGCTCACATTTCCCTCCAGGAAATTCAGACCCTGGTGAATGCAACACTTTTGAAACTGAGGAACGAAAAACCTTTTGTCTAAGAACAAGACTTGGCTACTGCTGGATACAAAAGCCTGGATCCTCCATTAGAAGATTTTTGCACCAGGAAAATGAACATTGGGCCATTAATAATAGAGAAACAGGTATTTATTACTGGTCTAGGTACCACAGCTGTGTAACAGCAATAATTAAGAATTCACCTTGTAGTGGACCTCACTTTGTGGACCTCAACATACTTGAAATAAAGATTTTAATCCTCAGAGTTTTGACAAAGCAATGGCAGTTTTTTCCTTCATCTATCATAATTTAATTTTTTTTTTAACTTAGTGGCTATTTCCATTGAAGAAATTTAACTGATGAAGTTCTTCCAACTGCATTTGTTACAAGGGTTGTTTGAACACAGCAGCAGGCACAGGGACACCAGCAGCTTTCTTGGGCAGCAGCATTCCTGTACCTTCAGGTTATTGGATCATTGTCTTCATGATTTTAGGAAGTAGCTGCTATCAGTTCTGACTTATCTCTGCATTTGGAATGTGACATCAAACCAGCAACTGCTGCAGATTAAAGGTTCTACCCCGTGTTTTTAAGCTTTACAATTTTTGTTGCGAGCTTTGTTCTTAACAGCAGCTTCCCATTTCTTTTTCTCCAAGGTGTAAAGTCTCATAGCTGCTTGTGCATCCTGGATCTGAAAGAGAACAGACCAGACAAGGATGTGCGATAATAAGCAGCTAAATATTCCATAATTTTAATACATCCTTCCAATTAACATTTCATGATCTCTTTTTACATTTAGGCTCTGTGCCTACTGAAAGGGATAAATGGTGTATTTGGAGTCCACGGCCCACCACAAGGCTCTGCATTTTTCTGATTGTTACTTGCAAAGTCATAATGACAAAATTCTCTTGATACAGGACCTATGAGCTCCCCTCCCAGTTTTGCTTCCCCGGTTCCCTCCTCTTTTCCCTCTTCCTGCCCAGTGAATTCAGCATCTGCTGAGGTTCAGGAGTAGCCTTTCCCCCGCTGTTTATCCATCCTGCCACAGTACAGAATGCTGCTCTTAGGGTAAACAGATCTTGATCATTACCTTTTCCCCTGGGAATTTTAAAATAACAGGAATTCAGAGTTAAGAGCTGACTTGTGCAAAAGTTATTTACGAAATGAGGAAACAGTGAGCAAGCTGAGATGACAATCTCACTGCTGCTGCTGTCCTAGCAGAGCTTGCTGAGTTTCACTGGGATGAGCCCAGGAGCCAGGGCTGGATGCTCTGAGGAGGTACCTACCGAGCAGTGCTCTGCTGTCTGCACCCGAACGTTGAGCAGCCTGTTACAGAGCAGCTTCAGGGAGGGCCTGGAACTCTAGAGACAGAAAAGATCATAAACCATGCTCTCTCACAGGACTTGAAACAACAGAGATGGGTGTATCTATCAAAATATCATGTTCCTCAAAGAATAGCACATCTTAGCCTCTGCTGAAGTATCAGGAGTAATGAATGAATTAGGAGATTTGTGTGTGCGTAGGTAGGAAAGAAGGAACAGGGCTGGGTAAAAGCAAGCACAGCAGCTCTGGAGTCTCTTAACTGAAGCACCTTCTCGCACTCCCTTACCTTGACTCTCTGTTTGAAAGGTTTGTATCTCTGTGTGTCCCTTATCTTCTTCTGAGGATGATCAAGAAGTAGGACCTAGAAGAAATCACAGTTTCGGTCTAAAATGTGTTATTGCATGGAACTTCACAGTGCAGCTGCCTGTTGTTTCCTCCCATCCCTTGTAAGAGACACTTTAAACCCAGGAAAGGACCAGGCCCAGCTCATACAGCCGCAGGCTGCAGTCAGGACACGTTTCCAGGAGTTCAGCTGTGTTCCCTTGATCCACAATGATGCATTAGAAACTTAATTTTCAATGTACCTTTAGATCATTCTGTAAGGCGTGGCCAACTAAAATCCTTCCCTTCAGGATCTCAGCCACCTCATTCTGAACCGTTTTAAAGTCTTCACCTAGAAATGCCACACAAGGAAACACTCCATGAGCAAAGACTGAATCTTTTCTGGGAAGTAACTGTATCCTTGAGACTGTAGTTGTTGCACAGGACACTGAAGCCCTGCTTGCTAGGACACAGAGAATTCCATAAAAAGAACAGCATGAATTTTGTTTTATACCATATTCCACCAGTTAATTCCTTCAAGGGTGTTGGTGATCACTGTATAAAAGCACTTCTTCCCACAATTTTTCTTAGCATTAACTTAAATCTTGGCATTTCGTTTACCCAAATTAGGTCTCAAACTGTTCCAAGCTTAGCCAATGAGGCTTCTGTGACAACCCACTGAATTCTCCCTCTAAAAATCCTTTTTGGGGAAAGCCCTGGTACCTGTGTTTATATTCTGAGGCCGTATGCCGCTGACAGCTGTCCTGTAGTCTGTCACCTTCTCTGTGGGCTTGACATACTTGTCATAAACGCACTTCCCAAACTGGTTGACGATGGAGACCCGAGCCAGGATGCTGTCCTCGCCCTTGGGGCCCACGCCCACCATCTCACAGTCCATGGCCACGGCCCGGGTCAGCCTGCAAGGCAAAGGGACAGTGTGGGGACAGCTCTGCAGGGCCCAGGTGTGGGCTCGACATTTCTGAGCCTGAATTTCAGCTTGCTAACCATTGCTCCCTTCCCAAGGGAAAGCTGCCAAACAGTTTTCTCCCTTCAAAACATCTCTCTCCGTTTCTCAGCACAGGCTCAGCAAACAGTGTTCCCTTTGCCATAACAACTGTCCCCAGGGGTTGTTTCCCATTCCTGACCCAATGGAGAGCAGTGTCAGTGCCATGGACCAATAATAGACCTTTTTACACAGCGTGTTCTAAAAGAAACTGTTGGAATTGTAAATAAAGCCTTCGTTCTCTTCGGACAGCTCTATGGAGTCCATCTATTTTCGTGGCCTGCCGTGACAGCCAGGTGGAGCTGACAAGACTCACACCTTGATTTGAACAGGGCCTCAATAAAAATGCAAAGTATGACAGTATGCAATGCTATCATTCTGCTATTTGGAAAAAGAAAGTAGGTCAGTATGTGAAGAACACAGGACATGTTCCCAAAGGCAGCTTCTGCTTAATCCAAAGGAGGCCACACTAAGTATCCCAACAGAGGTGCTCCTTTTTGTCTTTAAGGATGCCAAACAGCATCAAGTAAGAGGTGCAGAGCACCAAAACCTTCCATTCACGTCCCAAGTGGAAATGTAAATCGATTTCCCAAGAATGCATCTGCCTGGCAGCAGGGGCAGGGAGATGTCAGCTCGCTGTGCAGATCAGTTCTGCTCAGCCTGATGGCTCTGGTGCCATCCTTCCCCCCGGAATGTCACTCACCCATCAAAAGCCTTTTCCTTCACCAGCACCTGCTCCACAGACCGGGACTGCTCTGGGTCAAGTCCCAGGTTCCTTCTGGCAATTTTTGCTGCTTCAGGTCCTATTGCTGCTTCAATATCTTTTGGATCAACGTCATCAAACCAGATGTCAGCCCTGGCAAGAACAGATTTAATTACATTTAACAGCCTCAAAGCAATCTGGTGTCTGTTGTATAAAAAATGTTTTTACTTTTCAAACCAAGAGATAAACCCTGAGAAAATTAAGTCTATGACTGGCACTTCTGCAGGTTTCTTGCTGCGTCTGAGGAGTAGGAGCAAAATGTGTCTTATTTCTTTCAGAATTTAGTCTGGAAAAGTGCAGCTGTTTTGAATGTACCCCTCTGTGCTCCTCCCAGAATAAATATTCACTTCCAGGGCTGCTGGCTGAAATACTCACTCTTTGGGCTGCTGCTCCACGTGTTCCTCAGCTTTCCTCCTCTTAGGTTTCAGCTCATCCTCCTCCTTCACAACAATGCCATTTTTCTTTTTCTCTTTGCAGCCTTTCCCATTGCTTTTGGTGCCATTTAAGTTCTTATTTGCTGGAACCCCCTTGGATTCTGGCTTGGCCAAAGGAGGACTGGCTTTAGCAGAACCACTGTCCATTTTATTTGTGGATTTGGCCTTTACCACATTCCCATTCCCATTGACTGCTGGGACTTCTGGGCTTTTGGCTGCTTTGAGTGGCTGCTTCTTTTTGGTGTCTGTTTGACCCGTAGAGATGGGCTTGTTGGAGTTATTTGCCTTTTGTTTTAGCTGCTAAAATGACATTCAAAAAAAAAAAAAAAAGTTAAAAAGTAAAGGAAAAGAGCCTGGAAAAGAGAAGGGTTTAGAGTGCCCTAACTGTGTCCTTCCAGTATCTACAAAGTGGCTCCAAGAAAGGGCGCGC